>CATIUR010000001.1:56112058-56712058 GCA_949592205.1 Helichrysum umbraculigerum | reverse complement strand
TAAATCTTGTTCCCCTTGAAATGGTGATTCCGAAAATATGGTTTTTGTTGTCGGTTTTGCGAGATCCGAAAATTTGGTGATTTTTGATTGAGAGGTTTTTGGTGTAAGTGTGTGTTTTGTGGAAATGGAAATGAAAGAAACAGGAAAGGAGAGGTGGGGTGTAGGTGAAAGCCTCACCTCGCAGTCTCCGTCCCGTGCTCCGTGTGGTGTTCGTTTTCTCCGTCATTTAACATTAAATATTTATTTTATTCGTTTAAATATACATTTTAAAATACGAACTATTATCAAATAAATCTTATCGAAATATTTCGTTAAATATCTAATAATGGTGTTAAAACTTAATTTGTTTCGTTTGTTTGCGCGTTTACATTTTTAGTCGCGTATACATTAATTGTGTAATAAAACTTGGATACGAAATATTGCTATAAATAATATTTTGAATAAAAATGGAGTTATTAAATAATATTTGTATTACTTAATAAAATTGTTCACCAACGTCCGTATTTATTGTATCGAAATTCATTCGATTTGAAATTCGTACGATTTAAACAAACCGCATAATTGTGTAGATATATATTCAACAATATATATAATAATTGATACATTAATTAGCCTAACACAGAACTAATTACATGTATTAATACTTGTTTAGGCACTAAATTCTAGTCCTAAATTGACGGTTGTCACATTCTGCCCCTGTTAGAAGAATTTCGTCCCGAAATTTATGTTGAAGTCGTGTTTGATGTTGAGTCAGTGAAGAGTTGAGGATACTTGAGTCGCATTTGGTCTTCTCGTTCCCAGGTGAATTCCGGACCGCGCCGCGAATTCCACCTAACCTTGACAATGGGAATACGACTTTGTTTAAGTTGTTTGACCTCACGGTCCATGATTTCGGCGGGTTCCTCAACAAAGTGAAGTTTCTCGTCAACTCGAATTTCATCGAGTGGAATGATAAGTGTCTCATCAGACAGACACTTCTTCAGATTTGAAACATGAAATGTGGGATGCACGCTGCTGAGTTCGGATGGCAGCTGCAATCGGTATGCTACTGGACCAATTCTCTCGAGGATCTCGAATGGTCCAATGTATCTGGGGTTTAACTTCCCTCGTTTGCCAAACCGGATTACGCCTTTCCAAGGCGATACTTTGAGTAGTACTCGATCCCCAACTTGGAACTCGAGTGGTTTGCGTCTCACGTCAGCATAACTTTTCTGACGATCACACGCGGCTTTGAGTTTGTTTTGAATTTCGACGATTTTCTCGGTTGTTTCGTGGATGATTTCTGGACCCGTGAGTTGGCTGTCCCTAACTTCGGTCCAACAGATAGGTGACCGGCACTTACGACCGTACAGTACCTCGAAAGGTGCAGCCTTAATGCTGGTATGATAACTGTTGTTGTACGAGAACTCGCACAATGGTAGGTGTTTTTCCCAGTTTACACCGAAGTCTACTACGCAGGCCCGTAGCATGTATTCTAGTGTTTGAATGGTTCGTTCACTTTGGCCATCGGTTTGAGGATGATATGCGGTACTCATATCAAGTCGAGTACCCAGAGATTTTTGAAGTGATTGCCAAAATTGTGAAGTGAAACAACTATCCCTATCGGAGATAATTGAGATTGGAACACCGTGTTTGGTCACGATTTCCTTCAGGTAGATTCTGGTGAGGCGTTCCATTTTGTCGGATTCTTTAATTGCCAGGAAGTGAGCAGACTTTGTGAGACGATCCACGATCACCCAAATGGTATCGCAACCGCCCGAGGATTTGGGTAGTTTAGTTATGAAGTCCATGGCAATTTGTTCCCATTTCCATTCAGGAAGACTGGGTTGTTGAAGTAAACCAGAGGGTTTTTGATATTCGATTTTTACTTTGGAGCAAGTAAGGCACTTGCTTACGTAGGTGGCGATTTCAGCTTTCATGTTCGGCCACCAATAGAAGTCCTTGATACCGTGGTACATTTTATCGGATCCCGGATGAATAGAATATTTGGACTTGTGAGCTTCATCCATCACCAAGTCTCGTAGGTTCCCAAATTTAGGCAACCAGATTCGGTTTGAGAAATACCTAATCCCGTTAGGTTTGATTTTGAATTGTTCATCCATTCCCCGCAAGGCTTCATCTTTGACATTTTCGGGTTTCAAGGCTTCGAGTTGAGCATTGAGAATTTGAATGTTTAGATTGTTATGAATGGTTATACTGAGGGCTCGGACTCGAAGTGGTTTCACTCGCTCTTTTCGACTGAGGGCATCAGCAACAACATTTGCTTTGCCTGGATGATATTTGAGCTCGCAGTCGTAATCGGTAAGCAACTCGACCCATCGACGTTGCCTCATGTTGAGATCTTTCTGATCGAATATGTGTTGGAGACTTTTGTGGTCTGTAAAGATTGTGCACCTAGTGCCGTAGAGGTAATGTCTCCAAATCTTGAGGGCGAAAACGACAGCTCCTAACTCGAGGTCGTGGGTGGTGTAATTCTTTTCATGAATCTTGAGCTGTCGTGAAGCATAAGCCATGACTTTGTCTCGTTGCATAAGCACGCAACCGAGACCTTGGTGAGAAGCATCGCAGTATACCACGAAGTCATCGGTGCCTTCGGGTAATGATAAAATGGGAGCACTGCAAAGCTTTTGCTTTAAGAGTTGGAATGCCGACTCTTGTTTATCTGTCCAGTCAAACTTTTTGTCTTTCTGGGTCAGAGTCGTGAGTGGTAAGGCTATCTTGGAGAAATTTTCAATGAATCGTCGGTAGTACCCGGCCAGTCCCAAAAACTGTCGTACTTCGGTCGGAGTGGTTGGCGATTGCCAGTCTTTGATAGCCTCGATTTTTGACGGATCAACGTGAATTCCCTGACTGTCGATCACGTGACCAAGGAATTGAACGGTTTTTATCCAGAACTCACACTTAGAGAATTTTGCATAAAGCTCCTCGTGTCTAAGTAGTTCAAGAATGGTTTTGAGGTGTTGCGCATGTTCTTGCTCGTTGCGCGAGTAAATGAGTATGTCATCGATAAAAACAATGACAAACTTGTCGAGGTATGGTTTACACACCCGATTCATAAGATCCATGAATACAGCCGGTGCGTTGGTTAGGCCGAATGGCATCACTTGAAATTCGTAATGCCCATAACGAGTTCTGAAAGCAGTTTTTGGAATATCGATGTCGCGAACTCGTAATTGATGATATCCTGATCGCAGATCGATTTTTGAGTAGACACTTGAACCTTGAAGTTGGTCGAACAGGTCATCGATTCGAGGGAGTGGATATTGGTTCTTGACAGTTAACTTGTTCAACTCTCGGTAGTCGATACACATTCGAAAAGAACCGTCTTTCTTCTTGACAAATAGGACCGGAGCTCCCCAAGGTGAAGAACTCGGCCTGATAAATCCTCATTCCAGGAGTTCCTGTAATTGGGTGGATAACTCCTGAAGTTCGGATGGAGCTAAGCGGTATGGTGCTCGGGCCACAGGCACAGCACCTGGTACCAGATCGATTGAGAACTCAACCTGTCTTTGCGGTGGTAGACCAGGTAGTTCTTCGGGAAAGACTTTTGGAAAGTCTCGAACAATTGGAACATCCTCAAGTCGTTTCTCCTTCGACTTTTTCTCCATGATGTGCGCGAGGATCGCTGGGTAACCCTTTCTCAGAAATTTTCGGGTTTTTAGACAAGATATGATGTTAAGCCTCGTCCCACCGGTCTCCCCCTGTATGATCAAGGTCCTACCGACGGCGAGAGGTATGCGAACAATTTTGTCATGGCAAATGATTTCGGCGCGATATTTGGATAACCAGTCCATGCCCACGATGACATCGAAACTTCCTATCTCAACAGGCATAAGATCTATGGAGAAGATTTCGTCGGCTAGATTTAAAGTGCAATTAGGTATCACACTATAGGTTTCTATCAATTTGCCATTTGCTAGCTCTACGGTGTACTTAACGTCTAAAGCAACAGGTGTGATGTCAAGTAGGGGGCAAAATTCATCGGAAATAGAACTTCTATCGGCACCAGTATCAAACAGAATAGAAGCAGCTAAATTGTTGAGGAGGAACATACCCGTGACCACATTCGGGTCCTGACGGGCGTCCCCTGAGTTGATCACGAAGGCGCTACTTTTGGCGTTGTTGTTGTTGTTGTTGCGATTGTTGTTGTTGCCCTTATTCTTCAATTTTGGGCAAGTATCCCTAAAGTGTCCTGGATTCCCACATTCATAGCAGGACTTAGGTTGTTGGGCATTTTTGTTAGAGGGGTTGTTGTTGGATTTGGGGGCTCGGCAATCCTTACTCAAATGCCCGTACCTCCTGCAGTTGTTGCAAGGGGTCCTGCACTGACCAAAGTGGTGATAGTTACACTTGGGACAATAAGGCCTGTCCCCGGTGTAGCTGCGGTTGGATTCAGAGTTGGTGGTGTAGACTTGGATGGCATTGTTTTTCTTGTTGGGGTTGTGGTGGTGTTCAGTGGATTTGCGTTTGTTGTTGTTGGAGGATGAGGTGTTGGAGGTCTCACGGTTGACAACTAGGGCCATGAGTTCGTGGGCCAATCGAATGGAACTCTCAGTGGTTGTTGCTTTGGATGAGGCGACATTTCCCTGGATGCTCTCAGGGAGTCCGCGGATGTATCTTTTGATGCCCTTACTTTCCGGTTCAACCAAACTCGGGCATAGTAAAGCAAACTGCTGAAATTTGGGGGTATAATCAGCAACATCATTTCCCTGCACCGCCAGGTGCCAAAATTCTTCCTCCAGCCTATGCAGCTCTTCTTCAGGACAGTATTTTTCTGTCAGCTTCTTCTTCAGTTCGGCCCAAGGGAGTCGATTTGCAACCTCAAGGCCTACAGAGTTTGCGTGGGTTTTCCACCACGTGAGTGCACCTTCCTGAAAGGTGTAAGCAGCGAATTTGACCTTGTTGTTCTCAGTGCAATCGCAGAGACTGAAAACAGATTCCATTTTCTCAATCCAACGGATCAAGCCAATGGCACCTTCCGTGCCCTTGAAATATAGAGGTTTACAGCTGAGAAAGTTCTTGTAGGAACAAGGCTTGACAGCAGGAGTGGTAGTGGTGGTATCGGCTGTTTCCTCAGTCGTTCGGGTTGAATCCCGAGCGGCCAAGGCGTCGGCTACAGCCCGAGTAACGGCAGCAGCGAGTTCAACTTCACTGTAACTCTTTTTCTTCGGCGGCATGGTTCTTCAAGAAAAGAAACAATAGGTACGTAAGAAATTGTACCAGAATGATAATTGTGGGAGATGTATGTATTAAAGCGACAATATACACATCGCAAGTGTAATAGTTCCATAATATAGATTTAAATCGAAAGGAATTGTCAATTGATATTACGTTGTTAAACGATTACAGACAATTTCGAGTTTGTGAATTCAAAAGTTACAGACTTAGATATTGTGCCAAAAGTTCCGGGAATTGTTTCATCCGGTCAATTTACATTAGTCCTACGAAAGCGTTATGGAGTGCAGATTCAGCCTAAGCTAATTCTGACGAAGATTGAGTTGTGGCATTAAGGCAGTGAGACGGTCAACGGACTCTGCAAGTCGGCTAACCATTCTG
Organism: Helichrysum umbraculigerum; assembly: GCA_949592205.1. Classification (NCBI taxonomy): domain Eukaryota; kingdom Viridiplantae; phylum Streptophyta; class Magnoliopsida; order Asterales; family Asteraceae; genus Helichrysum; species Helichrysum umbraculigerum. Next base: position 56,706,502 of record CATIUR010000001.1, on the reverse strand, counting down.
AGTGCCTCCTCGGTTTCCCTCAGGCGTGTCTCGCACTGAGTCAACCTTGATCGCAGGATAGTGATTTCGTTGTGATTGTCAGTCACTTGATTGTGGACGATCTTCATGGTCTCGATGGTTTCACCCACTCGATTTTCGAGAACGTTCATATTGTTGATAGTGTTTTCATGGTCTTCAGAGACCTGAGCAACTTGTCCCATTAGGGTGAGTGTCCAGTTTTCGCGGGTCTCTTGCAACTCGATGTCCATGTCACGCAATTGTTGCTCGTGACGGTGTAGCCTAGTGGCCAAATCCGTTAGTGTGAATTGATTGGGGTATGGGCCCGCTCGAGGCAACCTGGGGTTCCTCCTAGCTACCCTTGAACTTTGTGATTCGTAAGAATGAGAACGAGATGAGTTGGGTGGTATGTTTGCCATTCTGAGACAGAACGTTAGAAAGAATGAGGCCTATATTCATATAATATAATATAGCCTAAGATTTGTAAGTGAGGTCTATTTATGTATGTATATGTATATCACATAATAACCTATTGAGTGTCTAGCACATACATGTTTTGAGTCCCGTTTCCCTCGAGGTCAGAGTCAACTAATGTATCCTGTTCAGCCATAACTTCCTTCAGATCTTACATCATCTTTATTTAATTGTACATAGTTGATCAAGCTATGTTAAATTAAATTCGTATGCTGTAATCTCTGAACTGGTTATACCTAATAGGGAATACTGCCTAACGGTCATAGTCTAGGTCCACTAAATGCAACCTAGTTCACTATAACCTTAGGCTCTGATACCAATCTGTGACACCCCCAAATTTAATGATTTGCGGAAGCTCGATTTGGGTGTCACTAATCAATATACCAAGCACATAAGATATAATGAACAACCACTATATGCGTCGTCTTAAACTTGTATTAATAAAGTAAACGTTTACATCAAAATAATGTTACATTAGCTCGGTTTCTGAAATTGATGAGATTACATAGCATAATTACTTTTACAAAATATAATAATGCGATCAAATCTCTAATTGCATGTATGCTGACTCGAGCTAATAGTCCCTGCCTGTGCAGTCAACCTACTACTGGGTACCTGTGATACATACTAAAATGGGTCAGCGAAAACGCTGGTGAGCTCACAGGTTTGTATGTCAATGTATAGTTGTAAGAACCGCAAGATTTATATTGAATTTAAAATGCAATTAAGCAAAATAAAAGTTATACAATCCATGAGCACATAGTCTGAGCTTAACTTGAGCGCTAGGTCCAATTAAGGAAACCTAACTGGTTTGCCTCCTACGAGTGTCTAATCCACACTCGTCTTCCCAAATGCTAATACATCCGTTTGACCGGTTAGTGCGTGCTAACCCGGATGAGGATTGTCAATCCCATATGATATCATATACTAACATTCACGCTAAAATATTAGAGACTATGTTATAGAGGACTTTAAATTGATTAGCTAGAAACTCATGTAGTATTTGAAGGTTGGTACTTGCGTTCTACTCGTAAAACAAAACAGAGCAGTAATATCACACCCCTAGTTGTAAAATAGTGAAAATGGGGCTATGAAACTCACCTGAATCTTGAAGTGTTCAGTTTAATAAACTTGAAGTAATTAGCTGTGAATTGATGTCCAAAGACTTGAAACCTGAATGTGTCCACGACACTTGAATTGTTATTAATTGTACCGGTATCCCGAAAGACTACCTTTGTAGTTGTTATACAACTATGTATATATGTCCAAATTACTACGATTTGGTTGATTGAGTCGTTACAAGTTACTACGACTTGTTTGATTGAATTGATACAAGTTACAACGACTTGTTTGATTTTGAAGTATGTTTTGAAACGTGTACGGCCCGTTGGTGGTTTAGTTGAAATAATAATCTCGGCATATCTATATTTTGTTTGAAGTGTTATGCTTGAAAAACATGTTTCAATGTCCCTTAGAAGTTGTATCGTATAAGTGTTTTGAAGTTGTTCAAGTTCGACACTTGGTGAAAAATGTGCTTACGGAATCTAAGTACGGGGGTCCGGGGGCAGCGCCCCTGGTAACGGGGTCCAAGGGGCGGCAGCCCCTGGCGGGGTCCAAGGGGCGGCAGCCCCTGACTATAAAACCTTGTTATCTTCCTAGTATTGGACATATATAAGTTGTGTAAACATCAAAACATCAAAATATTACATCAAAATAAACAAATCTAAGTTTTTAGAAAGTTCCTTACAAATGCAAATCGAAGAAAATGGAGGCCGAAAATGATGGTAGAGCTTTTGTAAATCTTGTTCCCCTTGAAATGGTGATTCCGAAAATATGGTTTTTGTTGTCGGTTTTGCGAGATCCGAAAATTTGGTGATTTTTGGTTGAGAGGTTTTTGTTGTAAGTGTGTGTTTTGTGGAAATGGAAATGAAAGAAACAGGAAAGGAGAGGTGGGGTGTAGGTGAAAGCCTCACCTCGCAGTCTCCGTCCCGTGCTCCGTGTGGTGTTCGTTTTCTCCGTCATTTAACATTAAATATTTATTTTATTCGTTTAAATATACATTTTAAAATACGAACTATTATCAAATAAATCTTATCGAAATATTTTGTTAAATATCTAATAATGGTGTTAAAACTTAATTTGTTTCGTTTGTTTGCGCGTTTACATTTTTAGTCGCGTATACATTAATTGTGTAATAAAACTTGGATACGAAATATTGCTATAAATAATATTTTGAATAAAAATGGAGTTATTAAATAATATTTGTATTACTTAATAAAATTGTTATCCAACGTCCGTATTTATTGTATCGAAATTCATTCGATTTGAAATTCGTACGATTTAAACAAACCGCATAATTGTGTAGATATATATTCAACAATATATATAATAATTGATACATTAATTAGCCTAACACAGAACTAATTACATGTATTAATACTTATTTAGGCACTAAATTCTAGTCATAAATTGACGGTTGTCACAAATTTTCCTTGTCTATTCAATTTACTGCTTCAATAGTGACCACGGTTCCCCATAAACTAACCGTGGTTAATAAGTAACCGTGGTCAACAGTTCATAAATATATCAAAGAGTCTGTTGAGTTTCAATCGTCGTGCGGTCGCGCCAATTGACTAAACAAATCTTTTATTTAAACCGTATTTTTCTTCAACGTCTCATATCTAAGTTCTACCAGTTGTTTCAATAAAATACTTTAATATTTAGTAATAAAGAGAAGTAATGGAAGTGAAATAGACATTTTTTAAAATTTTTAATCCCCTGGCCTTCAATTGCAAACTTAAACTTTTTCAATTTAGCCAAGGTGTGTTGAATCAGTAGAATCGAAACAAGCCAGCCCTTTCACCCTTTGTGTACATTTTCAAGAACAAAAGTACTAATACTATTTCTTCCTTCTTTTACCATAAGTTTTTTTACAACCCTTTATTATTATGTATACAAGTCGATAAATTACTTTTATTCAAGATCCGGACAGTTTAAAAAATTGGAAGGTATGAATCATGCATTTTCAAACATATTTTTTTAGATATATACATTACACTCACATTCAATTGAATATTTATAACAATTTCAATTTAGTCGCTTTCGTTGTCGCGGGTCTTGAAGCTATACATATATGAACTATAACACTTTACATTTAAGTATTTAACACACTAACATATATACTAATTTATTTTATAAAAAATAAAAATAAACTTGGAGTACATGCATTCAGTATCACACATTTTTATTTTTATTTTTTTTTGGGTAAAGGGTTTTCACCCGGTGAATATATTACTCCAAAGATAATGTTTAAGTACAAAGGGTGTGGGTGAAATCCCACACCTCAGCCCGTTACATAGGCAAAGACACTACATAACAAGGCATCGCCACTACCCACCTCAAAGAGACAACCAGCTATCGACAGCTAAACACTATGTATATGACATGCCATATACATAAATAAAACAACGCTTATAAATAAACAAATAATACATCCAATATAGAATAAACGAGCAGCTAATCAACAAAATAACTCTTCTATCCATTGATAACACACGAAGAAGGCAGATTCCAAGCATCCATCATCCTCAAAACATGAGATGTCTTCTTAAATCTGAATGAGAGTAGCTTAAGCCGAACATTAGAGATGATACAATCACGAACTTGAGCTGCAGATCTACTATTCCTTTGAAAAAGTCGACAATTTCTCTCTTGCCAAATGAAATAAGAGGTATTGGAGGGACACACAAGTGTTTCAATGATAATAACATATTCAATAATAAGTTAGATGATCAAAATCAGTTAGAAAATCGCTTAAAAGAGTAAGAACAAGAGTCACCAAAATCGCCCAAGAAGGAGAGAGCATTCAGGGGTTTTTATTTTTATTTTTATAAACACATTTATTTGTTCTTTCCCAAAATACCCATGTACTATTATATTTTTTTTTACTACTCTTGCGCTTTTTCAATTCCCGCCCAACCTGCATCTTCAACTTCCTGAATCATGCTATAGGCATGTTTCTTCTCGGTTGTGTTGCTATTTCGTAAAATCAAAGCTACTTTCTTAATCGACTGAACTTATTAATGTCCAGGTATGTTCTGATTTTTCCAATCAATTCAAACACTGCCCTCTAATAAACCCTTCTAACAAGAGTTTAGTAGGGTTTTAGAGTTAATTGCATGGATGGTCCCTGTGGTTTACACACAGTAACACACTTTGTCCCTATACTTTAGTTTTTGCAAGGGCAGTCCAAAAACCTAAAAGTTGTTGCGCATTTAGTCCGTCATCCGTTAAGTTTAATATTTAAGTGTTAAATATAACCCAATTCATTTATAGCGCCAAAACAACAACAAACGGAGATAACTCCTTGGTGTCACCACTAACGATGTTACTCGAATGTGAAGAAACTCCGGCCAATGTTACCATCCGGCCATCATCTTCGGCGCCGTTTGGGGCCAATATTTTCGGCTTGGTTAGAATGATGTCGGTGTTATTAACTAAAAAGAGAATAAACTACTCGTATAAATTAAAAAATAAGGGTATTATGGTCATTTCATTGTATTTAACACTTGAAATGCTAAACTTGACGGATGAGGGACTAAATGCGCAACAACTTTTAGATTTTTGGACTTCCCTTGCAAAAACGAAAGTATAGGGACAAGGTGTGTTACTGCGTGTAAACCACAGAGACCATCAATGTAATTAACTCAAGGTTTCATTTTTACTTTTATTCTTCTAACTTAATTAAGATCTTAATCGTTGGTATGATATTGTATGCATTATTAGGGTTTGGCACTAGTACAAAAACAAGTATAAAGAGTGCAACGTTAAGTTATAGCAGTTTTAAGTGAAAACCACTATATTAAACATAAAATTAACTTCCCAATTTAATCAAAAGCTTGAATTTGATCATCAATTAACTTCCCAATATAAAATATCATCAGCATCATTCAAATATCTAATGGTCAGAGATAGATCTTCTCCCTCTTCTATCTTATAATTCTCCAATATATATCAAATTCAGTTTTCGTGATCAGATCTCTCAAAAAGAAAGTAACAATATTACTTAATTCTCCTCAACCGAGTTTTCCCTGTTTAAAATTTTCAGCATACTTAGAGGAATCTACATTTTTTACGCAGTAGTTTGAGCGTTGTTTCCCTTCTTGAACTCAAGAGTGATGGTAGATTCTCTATTATTGGTGTTGAAATCAAGAAGAAATAGGAGACATCGGTCAAACTTATTGTATATACACCTGTGAATACTATCGGAAACCCATTTTCCAATGGATTAACACCGAGCCTAGCTTTCTGAAAGAGGTTCCAGATTCAATTACACGATTAATGTATCAGGCTCCCTAGTGGGTAAGATATGTTTTGAGCATTTGATCAACCTTCAGAGTGAAGATCCTCAGCTCCTTGTGCAGGAACCTAGCCTTTAGGGTTTCGGCCCAAGACAAATATTTTATTCAATCCTTACCTTGTGATGGTGCAAGATTAGTGTGCCAGTCAGATGGTCATACCAAGTCTGTAATAATTGATAATGTAAATGAGTTTTGTAATGAAAATATACTTTAGAAAGTTAGGAAAAAAAAACTCTAAATTTTTACCTGCAACACTTAGCCAGTGTCGCAATTGCGACACTAAGTCAAGTGTCGCAAGGAGGCAGTGGTCTAGCTAGTGTCACAGGGTCAGAAAGAGTTTAGAATAAATAGAGCATTAGGGTTACAATTCGAAGGTGACGAAACCCTAAAGTGTGATAGTCGATCGATAGAATATTTCTGTAAATCTTATACGTTCATATTCAATCAATATACAGAAAAATTGATATTCATTTGTGTTTATGTTTAATTAATCGTGCAATACTCGTTTAAAAATAAAACTTTTATTTAAAAATATAATTGTAATGCCTTTTTTATAATTCTTTTTTATACGATTTTTAAAAATTGTAAATTCCTTTATTTTATAAAATATCGAATTGATAAAAATTATTTAAATAAACAATTTTATGGGGACAAGAATTAAGGGGGGAAAATAGATTTATATAGGTTTTTGCCTTTTTGGGGGTTTAACCAGTTTAACATTTGACACAAATATCAACAGTAATTTACTTTTTGGCAATCACTTTTGCATACAAACATCTGGCACAATCACCTAAATTAGTAACAACTAACAATAGCATCATCCAAGCAACAAAATGAAGCAGTTCCATATGAAGTTCTCATGTTTTGGTGATCTTCTTTTAGAACAATATTCATTCACGACCGCAATTTCTCTGTTTAAATCTTCCGTCAATCGTTCCCAGTCATATCCTTTGAAGCTCGATCATGAAGTTTTGAAACGCCGGCCCTTGCCGTATATATCGTTGATGATGGTTTTAGGTGCCATTTGACCCTTTAAAATACACATGATATATCGATCCCTTTATTTTCTTAATCTTCCTAACCCACCATCCATCTTTATTGACGAAAACCACCTCTCTCAACGGGTTTAAACCGTCTTCATTGGTGAAACAAGATATAACAACTGATAAAGGCTGCATTAGTCGTATCTTTCTTGATTACATCTCTGGATCAATACAACTCCGAGATGCGTTTAGTTTTCTTCGAGATTCCATCCAGGGTAAGAACAGAATCTAGTATCCATAGAGAGTATCAAGTTTTTGACACTCGTTGAAGTGATATCGAGACACTCATAACTAATTAAGAGCTTGATATTACTTCAAGGAGTCCGGAAGGTTTAAACAGAGAAATGGCGATAGCGACTAGCGAGGGAGTATTGTTACTAATTTTGATGTGAAAAATGTGATCACAAAAAGGAATTTTGATGATCATATATTTCATATTGGGGAAGTTGATGCTCATATTTAGGGTTTAGAACTTTAGAGGGAGGAAATAAGGTGACGTACGTGGTCCCTTGTTTTTATTTATGATTCATATATACTAATTTGTAATAAGTTTAAAATATAATTAGAATAATACAGTATGTATTATGTTCAACATATATATATATATATATATATATATATATATATATATATAAAAGTTACAAAAATAATAGTACCACGGAGTAAATAAACTCACAAAACGTCCATGTTATTATATGTGTAAGATGTTTACATTTACATTTATAGTACAAATTATTATATATATATATATATATATATATATATATATATATATATATATATATATATATATATATATATATATATATATATATATTCTTATAAAAATGCAAGTTATTCTCTCGTTAAAATGAATTTCTAAAATTATATTATATTACTCCGTATATCATAATTTATAATAAGTGGCATATTTTTATTTAATATTTTTGTCACAGACTCAATACCCAATTTGGAGGAAAGATTTTAGTGGGTGGTCCCCCTTGTGTCAGTTTAATTTCGTTCAAGCTGCAATACACGAATTTTTTGTGTTTGAACATCTGGCATATTCACAAATCACAATGGTTTGCACGCATATTCACGTGGCATAAAAGTACACCTTGAATGCTCCAGCTTGGAGCGCTAAGGATGCTGGTCTAATGACCACGGTTTGATTATAGTGACCGCGTTCCAATTATCTATATACAAATTAATAACATTATATATTTTATATAAAAAGAAATTAAACGATCATAGACTTATTCATATATAATTGGTGAGAACATTCTATAATTATACTTATTTGTGACGCATTTGACAAATTAATATCAAATTCGGAATTCTCAAATTCGTTGAATCAACCACATAAATCTTCATAACATGTATGCAAAAGTTACAACACCCACAACTTTACTTTAGAACACTACAATTTTAAACGGTTCCATGAAGGTCAGGAAATGCAAACAAGTCTTTATACCATCAATTGTGTCAACACAGTTTGCATCAACGTACTTGCAACCAAGTAGCGAAACATAACTGCATCAAAGAAACAAACAATCCATATTTTATATCATATGGCCTCATCTTCCAGCTCCTTTATTTCTGGCTTTCACGTTCATAATGATGTACGTGAAAGTGATTGACTTCGAGAGTAATGTAGTAAGGACTAGCATGGAAGAAGAACAGCCATTGTTATTGAAGACTCTTATCCTCCCTATTTTGTACCAAACAAGCCCGCCAAAAGAGGTACTCTTGAAAAAGGTGAATTTATTATCGACCAAGTAAACTCCTTCAACAAGGTGATTTAAATAGAGAAATCTCGGTTGAGAGGAAGTATTGATACTTTTGTTGTGAAAAAATTGATAACGAAAATGAAATATTATGACCATATCGGAGAAGAAAACGCTAGACGATCATGATATTAGGGGGTTGAAGATCATATTGATTTGATGAAAAAGAAGATAGAGACTTATTCAGAAGCTGGTGATTCTTCTCGACTTTTCTTTTTAATTTGTTCCATTTGTTATATCATATCTGCAAAGGTTTTATCATGGAATGATTTAAACAGAGAAATTGCGATTGTATATTGAAGGTTGTTGTTACTTAGCTGCATCAAAGAAAGACACAGGGCATCGATAAGTTAATTTGAATCTTCCAGATTTTGTACCCATGTTCAATAGATCGAATTCCTTGACCATCACCTAATGATGATGACTTGAATCTTCCAGATTTGATCCATGGTTTAAGATGTGTTAGAGACAATGTTTTAAACCGGATTTGTGCCCATTTCCGGGTGAACCGGTTGAACCGGAGAGAATCCGAGCCTCAATCTAGCATTTAGTAACGCCTTCCTGCTTGATTATGGCTTTTATGTCTACAATTGTGTGTGAGTGTTTGACGACCAAAAAGATCAACCTGGAGGAAGAGGGTGATCAATTTAGAATGCAAAGAGAAATTCCACACTCAAGGTTAAACAGAGAAATTGCGGTCGCGAAGGAGTACATACGTATTGTTACTTTTGTTGTGGAAAATGTGATCACGAAAAGGGATTTGATGATCATGTTTAATTGTTTAGGGTTTGGATGTAAACTGTGAACCCTAACTATATGTATATATATATATATATATATATATAGTATACTCCATATATTTTATTGGGAAAGAGAGAGAATATATTCTCCGTGGTTATGTTTCTTGGGAACCATGGGACACGAGCCCACGATATTTTGTTGACATGATTTAACCTTAACTTATAAATACTCCGTTGATTTACCCCCTTTTTCTTAATATACTAAGTTTTACATAATGAAAAATATTTTATGCATTGGATCTTCAAAGAATATATTTTAATTTTATCGAGATAGATTTATCAATATGACCAAATATAATATTCATTTGACTATACAACGATTAATCACAATATATAATAAACCCGTGTTCTAACAAAATATATCTAAAAAAGAAAATGATTGAAAATTGAAACAAGAGAGAAGGTTCGAAACAATGACCTTGACTTCATTCGAAATTAATTACAAGTTTTGAATTAATTCAAGATTTTTAAATATAACCTAAAGTGATCAAGTCTAAAGGAAAAACACCGTGCCACGGTCCCTTAGAAAAGAACCCTGGTCCTTTCAACATTTTAACACAATTCTGTTTGTTAAACCCGTGACCTAAAGTGATTAAGTCTAAAAGAAAAACACCGGGCCACGGTCCCTTATAAAAGAACCGTGGTCCTTTCAACATTTTAACACGGTTATGTTTGTTAAACCCGTGGTCTAATAGCCAAAAAATTCAAGTAACCCGCCATAACTTATAACGCATCCCCCTTTTCACCAAAAATCCAAAATTTTCATATATTTCATCCATTCGGGCATAACCTAGCTAAGCTACCACCGAAAACCATCTCCAATCGCTAATACCACCTCCAAAATCCATCATCGTTGTCCATAATCTTCTACCAAGTTAGTCAGGTTGTGTTCATTTGTTCCCCGATTACATGTTAGTAGGTCGTTAGGGTTTCTTTTCAACTACAGCTATAATGGTAAAGTATCTATTTCTCTTCTTCTTGATGTTAAATAATTAGTTTTTGAGTGATTATATATTTATATATCTGGTTTGTATGAACCAAATGAATGTTATACATGTGTTAATTTGGTGTTTCTACTTCAAATATGTACCGTATTTGTAGTTAAGCTAATTAATCGAGAGTTTTTATATTGTTTTAATTATGCATGAGTTTAATTAGTTGATGATTGTTTGTATCATAACCAAAAAGTGAACATTATCCCACAATATTTTATCAACTCTGTGAACTGTTCATACAGTTTTGTTTTTGAGTGTGTTTATGTCGCACCCCCAGAACACGTGACAGCGGAAGTAGGAGGTGTCATGGGGGTGCCGACCAAATTAAATATCACAACACAAAGATTAAAACAAACGACCTCTATATGAGACGTTTGAAAATAGTTACATTACAATAATTCAAATGTTTACAAAAGTACTTGGAGTTCACATAATAAAGTAGAATTACATAATTATATCTGCAAAATATAGTAAATGCAATCTAGTTCCTTGATGTTTTGAAAACCATGCGACTCGAACTAAGCTTATCCTTATGCTTCCTACTGCGGCGGGTTACCTGAGAAATACATACTAAAAGGGTCAACATAAAGTTGGTGAGTTCATAGGTTTGCAAGCAGTTGTAAACATAAGTAATAAATATGAGATTTCCGTTGTGTTGCACGTATGCAAAAACAGTTGTAAAAATATCAAGTTATCATTAGTTATTCCTTGTTTTCCTTTGTTATCATTTGTTATCCTTTACGCCATGAGCTCATAGTTCGAAGCTTAACCCTTGTTGTTGCCTCGGCAAGTGTCTAATCCGGAACACTCATTTAAACAAATAATACTGTGTCCGTGGGTTGGCTAGAGCGACTAGCTCGGACGGGGGTGTCAATACCCAATAGATCTATCCAATAGTATTCACGCTTCAAAAATTAACGAACTATGATGTGTGATGTGACATAAAAAGTCATGTTTTTAGAAGCTTTATTCCTCACATTTTGGACCTTTCTTTAGTAAAAACATTCCAAAACATTGATTATTTATTAAAATTCACTAAAGTGGTTCAAAAGTAGACGTTGTGGTAAAAATCACTGAAAACACTCTGAAAATCGCACAAAACACAGCATTTTAATACAGGCCGATTCTTCCGACCTCATTTTCCTGTCAAGGCACACCTCCTAACTTCTACCATCTGTTGTATAGGTAAAATTGAGACGGAAAAATCTGGAATCAAGTGAAACAGGCAAAGGACGGAGAAACCATTACGCTTTCAGAGCCATTAAAAGTCATTTTGGCTACGCCTGAGTCCTACAAATCCAATTTCTATGAGATTGGCATCATTAGAAGCGTAACGGAATTACAAAACCACAGGCGAAAGAATCGAGTCAAACGGACGCATAACGAAGGAGATACAGATGTTTTAAGCAACGAACGAAATCAGACGGAGACCGTATACGGCCTCAGGCACCGTATACGGCCCTTGTAAGACCATATACGGCCTACTACACACCGTATACGGCCCTTACAAGGCCGTATACGGCCCTCCCTGCCCCATATCGTGCTTCGTTTGCTTGTACGTGCTGCTTCGTGAGTTGTACGCGCAATTTGATGCTTTGCCTATAAATAGTGGATACACCTCCAACCTCAAACATACCATTTTCTCTCATTTTCATTCTCTCCCTACACTTTCTCTCTCACACACATCACTCTCTCTAGTTTCTATCTCTAGAAGAGTTTCTCTCTCTAGAATTGGGCTAGTTAGAGAGATAGTTAGGTAGAGGTAGCTTTTAGCTTTTGTACGGAGTCACTCCAAGACATTGTATTCGCGAAGATCTGTCTGTAATAAATTCGTATCAGGTTCTATTTATATATCTCTTACTTTCCAGTTTTAAACATGTGTTTCTTTGTTTATGCTTGTTTAGGATTGTATGCTAGATATATAATGTTAGGCTAGACATTTCTTTGTGTTTACTATGATGTAGTTATGTTAGAATAGTCAAAATGTTTATGCCATGCTGTTACTCTGCCCGTGTTACTTTAAACTGTGTATGAACTCATAAACTGAATCTCGAATGTTTATCTATCCAACTTATGATGTGGTTAGAAGCTTCCTGCTAGAACTTGGCCAATTACTAGTGGTACGTTCTCTACCTATTCTATACTTGATGATCAATGAACTTGGTATGACTGTGTTCTCTAGGTTGAAACAAATCATAAGAGACACGGAGCGTAGGATTAGAGATAGGTTAGATTCATGTTTATCTGTTATATATCTTTGAGAGAACATTCGGGATATCTATGATCTGATTATTGGTTATCTGCTATGCTTAGGATTATGGTGTTCTGTTATGTGTCACCCTATTGCATGTTCTTGTTTGATTGTTGCCTTAGGAATGATGCATGCTAGAGTTATCCTCCTAGTTCATATCGGTAACTGTATAATTAGGTTTTCAGACACAGAATATTGGTTTACACAGTAGATTAACATGCATGGAATAGTTGTGATGATTTATATCTGTGACGCTGAACAATTTAACTGATCGTTAGCCCGATTATCCCAACTTGGTCCGCGAGATTATCCCCGTTCGTGTTCTTGTTCAATCAACAATTCATGCTATGATACAGACATCTCTGATGACTGTGACTGGGGACCAGGATTCGAGGATAGTCGTCGGTTAAATTGGTCTGTACATTTGGGAGAACTTCTGGTGTATTTGGCTTCTATAACTGCTATCCACGTGACATGTTATTTATCTAATTGCGGACAACTCTACGTTAGATATTTAATAGGCTCGTAGTTGTAGCTCATTAGGATATAGGAAATCTGCGAGAGTAATGTGGAACCCTAATTAATGTAACGGAAAAACCGTAAAACGCCCTATTACTCGGTATAGTGCTGGAAACACCAATTGGTGGAGTACAAACGTATGGAAGACGCGGAACGGTCGTAGGTACAATACTTTGCATTTATTATGTTTATATCCTCTCCGGATTAGTCATCACATCTAGTAGCCTTACCCTTGACTATTCATCAATAACATATAACGAAATCATAGTAAACACTCGCTTATCCTCTGTTGACCGAGTCTCCGTACAAACCTCTTTTGTTTATTTTATTTATTTAAATTAATATTTAGTTATAAAAACCAAACCTATCCAAAAGCTTTAAAAAAACCCTAGCTAGATTCCCAAAGATAATAAAACTTCCTAGACTCCCATGCCCGTTGTAGTTTGAAGAACGACACCTGAGTCATACATACCACTTACTGCCCTTTTAGGTCTGTCAGTAGTATACGACTTAGGATTCCCCTGCTCTATAAATTTAAACCCTGTCCGCGCATCCTGGTTGGTTGGTTCAACGACCGGATTAAAACCCGTCCGACCACTGGAGGCACGACAAGTTTTTGGCGCCGCTGCCGGGGACTACAACGACCGATTTTAGGAAATTTGTTATCTTAGTTATTTAGCGATCCTTACGGAAGATCAATATCATCCGGAAGTTTCAGTTTTTATCCCTAGGTTAGTTAGTTTTTAATTTCCCGTTCTTAGTTAAACCTATCTTTTCCAAAACCCTATTTTCTTCTAAAACAAGTTATGGCGAATCATATCACTCTCGCCTCATCAACCCAACCACTGCTAGAGGGACGAGGAGGACCAATCGTATCACCAACCGACGAAACCATTGAAATCAAACAACACTTCATTAAATTACTTAAATCGTAGTGTCAGTTTCATGGTCTTTCGGTTGAAAATCCAAACGCCCATCTCAACAAGTTCATCAACCTTTCCGACTCTTTCGAACAAACCGGATCCAGTGTCAAAGTCACCCGACTTCACATGTTTCCTTATTCTTTAGCTTTCCGAGCTCAGACATGGTTTTATGAACTCGAACCCAATTCGATTCATACATGGGAGGAGATGGCTACTAAGTTCTTAGCTAAGTTTTTCCCTCCGTCCCTACAAACCAAGCTCAAAAATGAAATCATTAACTTTCGTCAAGGAACTACTGAATCATTAAGCTCAGCTTGGGAAAGCTTTAAGAATCTGCTTGGAAGATGTCCGAATCATCAGTTGGCTTAAACGAATCTGGTCTGCACATTCTACGACAGTCTGAATCCTCATCACCAACAAACCCTCGATGCTGCTTCATCCGGAAATTTCATGCTACATACTTCAGAAGAAGCCTGGAAGTTGATTGAGACGATAACGATGCACCAACATGACTTGGAGTTTGATGAATCAACCTCGGAAGACAAAGACACTTCTACTCAAGCGTTCGACACTTTAAAAGCTCAACTCGAATCCATCTCTAAGGTTGTCAGTAATATGCAAGACTCTTCCAAACCTAAAAAGCAACCTCAACGGCTCTTCTCATGCTCGAAGCCCAAGGAAGATGTTCTCGCCACATCTGGAACCACTGATCAAATCATTACTTCAAAACTTTTCACTCAACGGTTATCCAAACAACCTATCTCTCATTTGTCAGTTCCCTCTACACCCTCTACTTCTTCTCAATTGTCTTCTCGTCTAAACAATACGATTTTCAATAACTTCATGGTTGAGCAAAATAATAAAAACAAACAAATTGTTGATTTTCAAAACCAAATTGATTATTTGCTCAGAATTTCAAACGATTTAATTAAAAACATGGAGGATAATGTTAAAAGATTTTTTTTAAAAGTTGAGGAGAAGCAAAGAGAAGAAGCGATTAGCAAAGCTATTCATCATTCATCTTATGATTATGATGATATCCTTGTTGTCACTAGAGGCGGAAAAGAGACTAAGAATGAGAAATCATAAGATACTCCTTCAGACGAGCCTTCTAGTTCTTCTCTACCCGCTGATTCAGTACCTGTTGACACTCCTGTCACCTCTCCTGAACCAGAATCTTCCAAAGCCCCAGAAGTAGTTAAACCAACACGTATACCTTTCCCTGGTAGGCTTAAGAAAGAGAAACAAGAAGCCCAGTTTGGAAAATATCTGGAGATGTTCAAAAGCCTACACTTAAACGTTCGATTATTAGATGCTTTAGTTGAAATGCCTAGTTGTGCCAAATTCTTTAAAGAACTTATATCCAACAAAGAAAAACTCAGACAAATAGTTAGCTTGCCCTTAGACGCAGAATGCTCTTTAATTATGCAACAAGGACTGCCCCCAAAGCTAGGAGACACTGGCCGTTTCACTATTCCTTGTTACCTTCAGGATGTTCAAAAAGTAACGCCTTAGCTGACTTAGGAGCTAGTGTAAACCTTATGCCATACTCGCTTTATAGGAAACTAGGATTAAGCGAACTTTTACCAACCCGTATGACCATCCAATTATCTGATAGATCAGTTAAACTCCCTCGAGGAATTGGTGAAGATATTATGGTACGTGTTGATAAATTCGTCTTTCCTGTTGATTTTGTTGTTATGGATATTGAGGAAGACGCTCAGGTACCACACATTTGGTAGACCTTTCCTAAATACTGCCAAGGCCGTCATTGACGTGAATGAAAAATCTTTAAACTTAGAGTGGGAACTGAGGAAGTCACCTTCAATGTCGATAAACTGATGAAACTTCCTATGGGAGAAGACCTTGGTCTTGTAGATTCTATGCAGGAAATAATTGAAGAACACTTGGAAGAAATCCTCGCAGTAAGCAGCATTAATCCCCTTCCGAACACTGTCATCACAACAAGGAAAATCTGTGAAGAAGGTGCGGGTCTATGCTCAGCTATCTCGGATCCATCCATTGCATCAAAGGAAGTGCTATTACCTTTAAAGAATTCCAACTTACAGCCCAACAGATTTTTCACTGCTGTACCACTTGGACAAGGCACTCCGGTCACTCTCTTGAGAAGAAGCCCTAATTCTGAAGTTCCTGATTCATCTCTCTCAAAAGAAGAAATTCTGAAGACTCTCAAGGAAATGGAGTCAATGCTTAAACCATCCGATCCGCAACTTTCTGAAAGTTGTGAAAACTTGAATCCAGAGATTACTTTTAGCACATCTTCTTCAGCTCAGTTTCAGAGATTCGCATTCACAAAGGACAACAAAGAAATAATCACTGAAGATAATGCAATCTCTCAATCTTCCCAAGTAAAATATGAGCTGAGAAAAAATGAGCTTTACAACAATACAGAATGGGTTGAAATAGCATCAGCCAACATTCCAGAGGCACCTGCAATTGAGTCAGATTACCAGACAACATACGATGAGCTTAAGAGAGACGAAATTGCAAGGATGAAGCCTTCCACTGAAGAACCACCCGAATTGGAGCTGAAGGAACTTCCCTCACACCTTGAATATGCTTTTCTCGAAGGAACTTCGCACTTACCGGTTATCATATCTAAAGATCTGAAGCCTGAAGAGAAAGCACTACTCATTGAGGTTCTAAAGTCACATAAGAAAGCGATTGCATGGAAAATCTCTGACATACAAGGGATCAGCCCAAATTGCTGCACTCACAAGATCTTAATGGAAAATGACTTCAGGCCCTCGATTCAAAGGCAAAGGAGAGTTAACCCAAAGATTCAAGACGTGGTGAAAAAGGAGGTTATCAAACTCTTGGATGCTGGTTTAATTTACCCTATTTCAGATTCCCCATGGGTCAGTTCAGTTCAAGTCGTCCCAAAGAAAGGAGGCATGACGGTCATCGCTAACGAAGACAACAAGTTGATTCCAACACGAACCGTCACCGATTGGAGGGTATGTATCGACTATCGGAAACTAAATGAAGCTACACGCAAAGATCACTTCCCTCTGCCGTTCATTGATCAGATGCTTGAAAGATTGTCAGGAAACGAATTCTATTGCTTCCTCGACGGTTTCTCCGGCTATTTTCAGATACCTCTCGATCCAAAGGACCAAGAAAAGACGACGTTCACTTGTCCATACGGAACCTTTGCCTACTGACGTATGCCGTTTGGCTTATGTAATGCACCAGCGACATTTCAAAGATGCATGGTAGCAATCTTCCATGACATGATTGAACAATGCATGGAAGTGTTCATGGATGATTTTTCGGTTTTCGGAGATTCGTTCACCACTTATCTTTCTAACTTGAACAAGATGCTCACCCGATGTGAAGAATCGAACCTAGTTCTGAATTGGGAAAAATGCCATTTCATGGTAAAAGAAGGCATAGTTTTAGGACACCGTATATCCAAAGCTGGAATTGAAGTTGACAAAGCAAAAGTCGAGACTATCTCAAAACTTCCACCACCCACCTCTGTCAAAGCCATCCGAAGTTTTCTAGGACATGCCGGGTTCTAGCGTCGCTTTATCAAAGATTTCTCTAAGATATCCCGACCTATGACTCATCTCCTCGAAAAGGATACTCCGTTTGTCTTTAAAGACAAATGTCTGAAGGCTTTCGATCATCTGAAAGATCTGCTTGTTCATACACCGATCATGGTTGCTCCAGACTGGAGTCTCCCATTTGAAATCATGTGCGACGCCAGTGATTTCGCAGTCGGAGCAGTTCTGGGACAGTGGAAGGAGAGACAGTTTCAACCAATATACTACGCCAGCAAAACGCTCACTGACGCCCAAGAGAATTATACAACCACAGAAAAAGAGCTGCTAGCGGTAGTATTTGCTTTTGATAAATTTCGTTCTTATCTAATCTTGTCCAAAAATGTTGTCTATACAGATCACTCAGCTCTGAAATATCTCTTTAAGAAGCAAGATGCTAAACCTCGCCTTCTACGATGGATTCTACTCCTTCAAGAATTCGACATCGAGATCAAATACAAAAAGGGAGCAGAAAACGTCGCGGCGGACCATCTCAGCCGATTAGAGAATCCTTCAATGGATAAGTTGCACGAAAAAGACATTCAAGACCAGTTTCTAGAAGAACAGCTCATGCATGTTGGTAAATACTATCAAGGGTCACGATCTACAAATGATCCCTGGTATGCTGACTATGCCAATTATTTGGTGGGAAAAATCATACCTAAAGGAATGCCAACCTCTCGAAGACAAAAATTCTTCCGCGATATAAAATATTACTATTGGGACAACCCTTTCCTCTTTAAGGTTTGCCCTGATCAAATCATTAGAAGATGCGTTGATGGGAAAGAGGCAGAACATATCTTACACCAAAGCCACCATGGACCTACTGGAGGACATCACGGTACCAACATGACCGCAAGAAAAGTGTACGATACCGGCTTTTTCTGGCCAACCATATTTCGAGATGCGTACGATCTGGTGAGACGCTACGATATCTGCTAAAGACAAGGCAATATAACAGCCCGGAATGAAATGCCCCTAACAAACATCCAGGCCGTGGAAATCTTCGATATCTGGAGATTAGATTTCAAGGGACCGTTCCCTAAATCTAACGGTAAAGAGTACATCTTGGTTGCAGTCGACTACGTCTCCAAGTGGGCCGAGGCCCAAGATCTCCCAACAAATGACGCCAAAGTGGTAACCAAATTTCTCAAAAAGCTATTTAGTCGATTTGGAACTCCAAAAGCAATAATCAGTTATCGTGGTACACACTTTTGCAACGTTCAATTCATGAAAGTTCTGCAACAGTATGGTGTCACTCACAAGACATCAACAGCTTATCACCCCCAGACAAATGGGCAAGCTGAGGCAACAAATCGAGCTTTGAAAGGAATCTTGGAAAGAACTGTTGGTAATCATGGGCATAAATGGGCTGAAAAATTAGATGATGCATTGTGGGCATTCAGAACCGCCTATAAAACACCATTAGGAACCACACCGTATCGTCTAGTTTATGGCAAGGCATGTCACTTACCAATTGAGCTGGAATATAAAGCATACTGGGCTTTGAAGAACTGCAACTTAGATATTTCTACAGCTGGAGCAAATAGACGAATGCAGTTGAATGAGTTAGCCAAACTAAGGGATCAGGCATATGACAGTTCGTTAAGCTTCAAGGAATGAACTAAGAGAATTCACGATGCTAAGCTGAGGCCCTCAAGATTCAAAACAGGAGATAAAGTGCTGCTCTTCAACTCGCGATTCAAGAAATTCTCTGAAAAGTTTAGAATCAGGTGGAGCGGACCACTCATAGTTTCAAAGTTATTTCCTTACGGTGCAGTCGAACTCGAGGCACCAGAAGGTAATTTTAATGTTAATGGTCATCGCTTAAAGCATTACTTCGAAGACTTTCCCATCAGGGAAGATGTCTTTATCTTTGAACCACCGTGAGTCGACAAGAAGGTACAAAGAGTCAAACTAGAGACTCGTAAAACAAGCGCTCTTGGGAGGCACCCCAAGCCTATCTTTATTTCTGTCATTTTATTTCTTAGTTTATTTTTATTAAGTATGGTTGTCTCTGAACTAATAAAATTGCAGGCTTGCCACTTATCTGACTTCGAATTGCAAAATCTGAGATAAGTGTTGTTCATTAACTATCACTGTTAGCATTACCTGTTTATTTTATCTTGTTTCAGGATGGACGCTGTTGACGCTGATCATGTAGCTGCGAGACCAAGCAGACGACACAGACCTCGTAGACGCAGAGCACAGAGAGCGGCTATGCTGACCATCACTGAGGAGGACCAGACTGAGTTGCCCGATGAGAGGCCCTCATCACCTTTGCCAGCCCCCGTACCTACTTTCGAGTATGGTATCACTACGGCTGCCCCAACTGCTTCGTGGGCCCTCTTCCGGACACTCTCCATCCAGGATGACATCATGTCCTCTATCTGTGAGCAGCTCGAGATTCTGAGACCTGCTGCCATTCCCTACAGGCTTGGCCCAGATCCAGGACCATCCAGCCTTCCATGGTTCTTCTGTCCTCCTGCTGATCCACCTGTTCTCTCTACTGCTAAACCTTCCACTGGCCCCACTGTTGCAGCTGCTGATCCTGATCCAGCATTGCCCATAGGATTTGTATCACCAGAACGCAGCCTCACAGAGCAGCTTCTGGCCGTTTTTGATGCTCACACTTCTGTCACCCACACTTCCACTGACGAGATTGTGAGTCAGGCTGTGGCTACTATGGATTTCTCCATCCCATCTCCGACTTCCATCTTTGATAGGGATGTTGTGCAGGAGTTTGATCCTGACACTGATGACCTACTTGATGATTACTAGACTTTATCTTTATTATTTACTTTCTGTATTATGACTCTGTACTTACGCTTTAGACCTGCTACCTAGATGAGATACTGTGATATGTGTGTTGTTGTTTATTGCAGAATTCAGCTTTGTGTGGAATGGATGATCTTAAACGAGCCTGGTCCTTAAAATCCAGCAATTCACTAGCACCACTCCTGCACAAACCTGGTCTATTCCAGTAAACACAAATGGGGAGTCTCTCTGTTCCTTTCTCCCCATTTCAATTATGTTTATTATGCCTATGTTAGTGCGTTTAATTTCTGTGCCTCATCCTAAACTTATCACTAAGTGTGGGATTCCAGCCCAAATTTAAACACTTGAGAAACATCTACTTATATGTTCAAACTATAAGTGTGGGATTTTACTAGTAAAATCTCTACTCAAGAGAACATTAGGGACAATGTTCCTCTAAGTGTGGGATAGTAGGTATAGAATACCTTAAATGGTGATTTTTTATGTCCAATAGCAATCTTTCTCTCAAAATTTTTTCAAAAATAAGGTCAAATTTTTTCAAAATTAATGAGTCTAACTCAGTTTTTGAGTCTCAGATACTACTAAGAGAAACCATTTTCAAAATATAAGTATGATATTTCTAAAAGCCTAAAGGAAATAAGGTAGAAATTGCTTAAGCAAGAAGTGATAATCAAAGGAGCATGACTAGACAATACAACCCTTTGCAGTGAGGTATCTTGAGCCCAAAAGCATTCATCTTTAATGCTTCACTTTCATTTCTTGTGTGTGTGCCGATGTCTGTATCTCTGAATTAGAATTTGCTCTTGACATACGCTTCGAGACCATATTGGTGTGTACCGTACGCGGTATAGGTGCAATTAAATGACATTGACATTCGTTAGGACTTAACCCGTTTCTTACATATCTTTTCAAGCCCAAAACCCTTTCCGATGCTCATTTTTAGTATCGAAGATCCACCTAGTATACCCTGTTGAGCCTAAACCTTTCATTTCTTCAAAACCCTAATTTTCACCCACTTCCCAAAATTACCCCCCAAACTTATCTTGGAATTTCTGAGGTTATGAAGAACACCTTTTAGAATATCTGTTTCATATATCCTACTCATCCGTATTCTCCAAAATTAAGTTTCTCAACAAATGGTGCTGGAAAATTAGCACACAAGAGAACTGGAAGGACGATGGTGCGGGAAAAATTAACACCTGGAAAAGAATCAAAATGATCAAGATAGAAGAAAAGATTTCTAAAGGATCCAAAATATAAAATTCCTTGGAAATTCTCTGACAAAGAAATTCTGAAGAAAAGAAAAAAGAAAAAAAAGAAAAGAAAATGAAAATAGCTCCGCAAATAAAGCTGAAAGTTTCAAAACATAGCTCTTCATGGAAAATTCGACAGAAGTTGAAACAGATACCAACTCTCCGTTCCTCTCCGTTCTAAATAAAGTTGTTCATGATCTCAGTGATTTTAGGATAAGCTAAACACCCCTCGCAAACCAAAATTACCATTATCCATATCCTTCACCCTCACCAAACATTACAACCCTCTGAATGTCTTGAGATAATTAGCACCGTCCTCACCTAAATGGTGGAGATCCGATTCTCGATCAAGCCTATGACGATGAGTGCAGCATGACTGGCTATTTTGAGCGATTTTGTTTGAGCTAGATTGATAGGAAACCCAATACACTTTGAGTGAATTGAGTGACCACCTTTAGTGAGATCGCCTAGTCATGTGTACTCCAAGATCACGAGATTTGGATGTATGCCTAAAAGAATCTCTTCTTGCTTATGGAAGGATCATCTTATCTTCCTCCACACTTTTAGAGTAACTTGCGTATATGAGGAAATGCTAATCTCGGAAAATATTCTCTGACTCGCCCCTAAAAACATGACTTAAAACATTTTTCAGAGAGTTGTCGCTTGAGGACAAGCAACGTCTAAGTGTGGGATAACTTGATGTGACGTAAAAAGTCATATTTTTAGAAGCTTTATTCCTCACATTTTGGACCTTTCTTTAGCAAAAATACTCCAAAACATTGATTATTTATTAAAATTCACTAAAGTGGTTCAAAAGTAGACGTTGTGGTAAAAATTACTGAAAACACTCTGAAATCGCACAAAACACAGCATTTTAATACAGGCCGATTCTTCCGACCTCATTTTCCTATCAAGGCACACCTCCTAACTTCTACCATCTGTTGTATAGGTAAAATCGAGACGGAAAAATCTGGAATCAAGTGAAACAGGCAAAGGACGGAGAAACCACTACGCTTTCAGAGCCATTAAAAGTCATTTCGGCTACGCCTGAGTCCTACACATCCAATTTCTAAGAGATTGGCATCATTAGAAGCGTAACGGAATTACGAAACCACAGGCGAAAGAATCGAGTCAAACGGACGCATAACGAAGGAGATACGGACGTTTTAAGCAACGAACGAAATCAGACGGAGACCGTATACGGCCTCAGGCACCGTTTACGGCCCTTGTAAGACCGTATACGGCCTACTACACACCGTATGCGGCCCTTACAAGGCCGTATACGGCCCTCCTTGCCCCATATCGTGCTTCGTTTGCTTGTACGTGCTGTTTCGTGAGTTGTACGCGCGATTTGATGCTTTGCCTATAAATAGTGGATACACCTCCAACCTCAAACATACCATTTTCTCTCATTTTCATTCTCTCCCTACACTTTCTCTCTCACACACATCACTCTCTCTCTAGTTTCTCTCTCTAGAAGAGTTTCTCTCTCTAGAATTGGGCTAGTTAGAGAGATAGTTAGGTAGAGGTAGCTTTTAGCTTTTGTACGGAGTCACTCCATTGTATTCGCGAAGATCTGTGTCTGTAATAAATTCGTATCAGGTTCTATTTATATATCTCTTACTTTCCAGTTTTAAACATGTGTTGCTTTGTTTATGCTTGTTTAGGATTGTATGCTAGATATATAATGTTAGGCTAGACATTTCTTTGTGTTTACTATGATGTAGTTATGTTAGAATAGTCAAAATGTTTATGCCATGCTGTTACTCTGCCCGTGTTACTTTAAACTGTGTATGAACTCACAAACTGAATCTCGAATGTTTATCTATCCAACTTATGCTGTGGTTAGAAGCTTCCTGCTAGAACTTGGCCAATTACTAGTGGTACGTTCTCTACCTATTCTATACTTGATGATCAATAAACTTGGTATGGCTGTGTTCTCTAGGTTGAAACAAATCATAAGAGACACGGAGCGTAGGATTAGAGATAGATTAGATTCATGTTTATCTGTTATATATCTTTGAGAGAACTTTCGGGATATCTATGATCTGATTATTGGTTATCTGTTATGCTTAGGATTATGGTGTTCTGTTATGTGTCACCCTATTGCATGTTCTTGTTTGATTGTTGCCTTAGGAATGATGCATGCTAGAGTTATCCTCCTAGTTCATATCGGTAACTGTATAATTAGGTTTTTAGACACAGAATATTGGTTTACACAGTAGATTAACATGCATGGAATAGTTGTGATGATTTATATCTGTGACGCTGAACAATTTAACTGATCGTTAGCCCGATTATCCCAACTTGGTCCGCGGGATTATCCCCGTTCGTGTTCTTGTTCAATCAACAATTCACGCTATGATACAGACGTCTCTGATGACTGTGACTGGGGACCAGGATTCGAGGATAGTCGTCGGTAAAATTGGTCTTTACATTTGGGAGAACTTTCGATGTATTTGACTTCTATAACTGATATCCACGTGACATGTTATTTATCTAATTGCGGACAACTCTACGTTAGATATTTAATAGGCTCGTAGTTGTAGCTCATTAGGATATAGGAAATCTGCGAGAGTAATGTGGAACCCTAATTAATGTAACGGAAAAACCGTAAAACGCCCTATTACTCGGTATAGTGCTGGAAACACCAATTGGTGGAGTACAAACGTATGGAAGCTGCGGAACGGTCGTAGGTACAATACTTTGCATTTATTATGTTTATATCCTCTCCGGATTAGTCATCACATCTAGTAGCCTTACCCTTTACTATTCATCAATAACATATAACGAAATCATAGTAAACACTCGCTTATCCTCTGTTGACCGAGTCTCCGTACAAACCTCTTTTGTTTATTTTCTTTATTTAAATTAATATTTAATTATAAAAACCAAACCTATCCAAAAGCTTTAAAAAAACCCTAGCTAGATTCCCAAAGATAATAAAACTTCCTAGACTCCCATGCCCGTTGTAGTTTGAAGAACGACACCTGAGTCATACATACCACTTACTGCCCTTTTAGGTCTGTCAGTAGTATACAACTTAGGATTCCCCTGCTCTATAAATTTAAACCCTGCCGCGCATCCTGGTTGGTTGGTTCAACGACCGGATTAAAACCCGTCCGACCACTGGAGGCACGACAAGTTTTTGGCGCCGCTGCCGGAGACTACAACGACAGATTTTAGGAAATTTGTTATCTTAGTTATTTAGCGATCCTTACGAAAGATCAATATCATCCGGAAGTTACAGTTTTTATCCCTAGGTTAGTTAGTTTTTAATTTCCCGTTCTTAGTTAAACCTATCTTTTCCAAAACCCTATTTTCACCTAAAACAAGTTATGGCGAATCATATGGTCTCACTCATGCGTTATCCTTGCTTTCCCATATTTCATTTGTTATTCATTGTTTATAAAACAGTTGTATAAAGCAGTTGCATAACGACAGTTGTATAAAACATGTATAAAGACAGTTGTATAAAACATGTGTGTATGTATTCTCACCCCAAAATAGTTAAACAAGTAAAATGGGGGCTATGAAACTCACCTCCGATTAGCAAGTAGCAAGCAGATATCAAATAAGCAAGTAAACCGATGTGCAACCTTCTAACGTCCTAAACGTATAAGGTTGTGTAAGTAGATGTCTCATAAGACCATCTATAGCGATTGTATAAGTGGGAGTTAATGTCCACTTAAGCCAATCGTGTAGGTGGAGGGTTATTGTCCACCTAGAGCTAGTTCATCAACTAGTATGTCCACATAAGTTGTTCAAGTTCATTTATCAAAAACGTATACGACCCGTTGGTGAAAGTTTGTAATAATAATTCATTTAAACATTATTATTAAGTTTGTTTTGTTGTATAATATTTATTAGTACATATCGTGTGTTGCAAACAGATTATTTAGTTAGTAAAAACCTTAAACCGTAGGTCAAAGTTGGTCAAACTGGTCAAACCTGGTCAAAGTTGGTCAAACCTTAGCAATGCTTGCCAATTTTATGAGTCACTTCCCTATTTTATGAGTCACTTCCCAATCCAAGTGTTCTAAGTGTCGGTTTTTAACATGCAACTTAAGACTTCAAGATTGCATATTTTCGACTTTTGTCGGTTTAGTTCGCCACTAGATTTTACCTACTTCTGGTCCAATTCTGAGTTCACAATTTTTACCAACAGATCTTCTATGTGTCTAGGTCATAATATAAGTTTCCTGAGATTTATAATGTCCATTTACATATTTAGTTAATTTCGCGTAAGAACTGAACATATTTATCGAAAACTTTCAGGTCAGTCTCAAAGATCAGTTTATTCACAAAAATCCGTACAGATATGAAAAAAGTGTAAAACATGAAAGTTGTAGCTCTTTTCAATACACAAATTTTAGAAAAAAATTCGTTGTCTAAATCCTCATAGAACTCGAGATATGATCGTTTTAGTGGACTGTGTTTTTCTGGACAGATTTATGCATGTTCATGTTCATGTTCATTGTATAAAAACGATTTTTAAGTTGAGATTTGGACATAATAGTGATAGATGAACATAATAACCTCAAAATCAGTAGCATTAAATATGATTAACGAAAAGGTTCATGGAATTCATACCAAGAAATTGAAGAACAAATGAGAGAGGTGTAAGTGATGATGAACTTGATCTTGGATTTTGCTTTCTCCTCTTGATCTTCTTGATGAATGATGATGGATGATGATTATTTGGAGTTTATATAAGGGTTTTAAATCTGTGTTTTCTCCATATTTTAGAGAGAATGTGTGTGTATTTTTGAAAGAAAATAATGGAGAAGTGAAGTGAAGTGTTGGAGTAGATGTGTAAGGGAAATGAGTACATTGCATGAAGTGTAAGAGGGCAAAAGAGGAGGTGGCACATGGGATCACATGGGGGCAGGGGGGATGGCCTAGAGGGCCCACTCAAGGGTATTTTGGTCATTTTCTTGTTCCCAAATTAATTTGTTACGTTTCTCGTTCGTTTACCCGATTATTTAGACGTTTATTTAGACGTTGAACGTTTAATACACGCGTTTAAGTAACGGTTTAAATTCCGATATTTTCACTTGAAATATTTAATATAAATACTTGAGAACATTTATAAAAATGTTCCGTCTTTTGACCGGTCTCGATTTGCGTGCTCGTTGTACGGAGGTTTAATCGCGTAACGTTTTAAATAGACGTTTTTATTGACGAATCATTATACGATGATTTTATAATAATTTCACACAAAGTAATATATTTTAAATTATAAAAATATATTTCGACTTTCGTTCAGTTGTCGGGAGCGTTCTGCGCGTTTTCATTGCGTTTGTGTTACTTTATACGATATTAATAATTCGCTAAATATTATCACCATAATATTTGTAAGTTTTTGAGTTTATTAAATAATTTCATATTATTTAATAGTTTTGTTCACCAACGTCCGTATTTATACTTTTTCGGACTCCGTCCGGTTGTTTCGCACAATTTCACCAAATTGCGTAAGCGTAATTACAACTAATTACGTAAGCGTAATATAAATCAATTACGGGAGTGTATATTCACATAAATATACAAATAGTTACAAGTAATTACAAGTATTTAGCCTAATACTAAACTAAACACACGTAATTAGGGTTTTCAAGTAGGTTAATTAATAACCCTAAATCGTCGGGTGCACATTCTCCACCTGTTAGGAGAATTTCTTCCCGAAATTTTCTCGTAGTGATGGTTTGTGTGGAGTTTAAGAGAAAGTAAGCGTGTGTTTCTAGCGTAAGTTTGTGTAATGGATTAAACTCGTTCGATATCGAATAAGATTTGAAAGAATCAGGTGGTCGAAAAGAAACGTACCCGTAACAAAGTTATGGGTTCTGTCGGGTACTGTTGTTCAACTTCGGACATTCATTCCTGAAATGCCCAGCGTTTCCGCACTCGAAACAAGTTTTTGCCTTACAATCCTTGGTATGGTGTCCATAACTTTTGCATTTGTTGCAGGGAGTACCACAGGGTCCATTGTGATGACGATTACAGCTGGGACAATAAGGTCGGTGTCCCTCATAGCCTTTCTTTTCTCCGGGTCCTGTAGCATAGGCCTTGATAATCTCTGGCCTCTTTGCTAATTGTTGTCCTGGGTTTTCATTGTTGTTTCCATTGCGTTTCCTTTTGTTATCTCCGGTGCTTTTCTCAGCGGGTGTACCACGACGGACGACACTTTGGATGGTTCCGGGTTTCGAAGAGGTTACATTTCCTTGGATTGATTCTGGTAACCCCCAGATGTATCTTTGGATACGTTTGTATTCGGGGACCACCATGGATGGACATAGGACAGCTAATTGGTGGAATCGAGTGGTGTAACTGGTGATGTCATTTCTTTGTACGGTGAGATTCCAGAATTCCTGCTCAAGTTGTTGTAATTGCTTACGGGGGCAATACTCTTCCCTGAGCATTTTCTTGAGTTCTTCCCAGGGAAGTTGATAGGCGACATCAATTCCCTGAGTCTGGGCGTAAGAGTTCCACCATGTGAGTGCACCTTCCGATAAGGTGCAGGTAGAGAATTTGACTTTGTCCTCCTCAGCACAGTTGCAGATTCGAAAAACAAATTCCATCTTTTCGATCCAACGTATAAGACCGATGGCTCCTTCGGTACCTTTGAAGTACAAGGGTTGGTAGTTCAAAAAGTCCTTATAGGAACATGGTTTTGCTGTAGGAGCATTTGCAGCCGCGTCTCCGCCGTTCGGATTTTGTTGAGCAGCTAAAACTTGGGCTACGTTCTGTGCAATGATTTGAGCGATTTCAGTATCGGTGTATGTGTGTCGTCGTGGAGGCATGATGCTGAACAACAAAGGAATGAGACATGTAAGAGGCTTGCATAAGGTTATGATGTATCACACATGTATACATAGTCAGGTAATATACAACAGTACAGAGTGATAACCATAATTCATTTGATAGCAACGTTGAATACAAAGTACGAGTTTCAAAAATCTACAAACATGAGGATTACAAAGGGTGCCGGGAATGTTACATCCGATCGAATTACATGAGTTTTATACAAAACGAGATGAGATTCTTATATGACCATCGGGATATAAGTTTCTATTATAACATGTGGTAAACACAGTTTCGCCATCTTTATCGAGGGGGAGTTCTATTGAAACAGTGAATTAGTGACAAGATTCAGGTGTAGTCATAATAATGACTGAGTAGTGTTTTCAAGATAGTCAGTCATGACTATGTTATTGTTTCGAAATGAACAAGTGTTTAGTAAAGATGTTCGATCAAGATAGTTAGTAATTTCGTAACTGATAGCATCCATTGTAGTAGTGATCGAAATGATTAAGTTGTTATTGAGATAGTTTATGTCTAGAGTAGTTAAAGTCATAACCGAGTCATACCTAAGTCGTTGGAATCCATCCAAGTGTTGGAGATATTATTTCGAGTAGGTAGTGTGAATAGGATAAGGTCTAGTTCGAGGAGTTCTGCCCTTCTAGTCGTGTGTAGCACGCGTGCTCCATGGGTCTACGATAAAAGTGGGTATGAAGAGTACGAAGTGACGAAGCATCGTACGGTTGAAGTTCTATACGTGTTCCCGAGTGATTTGGTTGTGAGCGGAAAGAAGAGGGTGAAGTAAGCGTCACTTATTTGGGTGGCGAATCCTTAGGTGGATTGTCCTCAAGTGAGTCCTATTCTATTATATCGTTGCCCGATTCGGTTGAGCGAGCGGGTACCATGAAAATCTCCACAGTAGTGAGTAAGGCTAGAGCCTCATTTTCAGAGTTGGGTGACGTAGTTGTGGGAGTGGTTGCCGTGAAGGGTGGCAAATAAGTTCAGTGTACGTAAGGTTATACATATATATACATATAAGCCTAGCACATAAGCACATATAAAGGTTGGTCCCGTTCTATCCTAGTCCAAGTCTTCTAATGCATTCCCATCTACTATAACCATTTTAGGTCTCACATCGATTCTCCATTAATTGTACATAGTTGATCAAGCTATGTCAAATTAAATTCGAATGATGCAATTGCTGAACCAGTCATAACAAATAAGGAATACTAACCTAACGGTTATAGTCTAGGTTACTAATGCAATCCTAGTTCGCTATAACCTTAGGCTCTGATACCAATCTGTCGCACCCCCAGAACACGTGGCAGCGGAAGTAGGAGGTGTCATGGGGGCGCCAACCAAATTAAATATCACAACACAGAGATTAAAGTAAACGACCTCTGTATGAGACGTTTGAAAATAGTTACATTACAATAATTCAAATGTTTACAAAAGTACTTGGAGTTCGCATAATAAAGTAGAATTACATAATTATATCTGCAAAATATAGTAAATGCAATCTAGTTCCTTGATGTTTGAAAACCATGCGACTCGAGCTAAGCTTATCCTTATGCTTCCTACTGCGGCGGGTGACCTGAGAAGTACATACTAAAAGGGTCAACATAAAGTTGGTGAGTTCATAGGTTTGCAAGCAGTTGAAAACATAAGTAATAAATATGAGATTTCCGTTGTGTTGCACGTATGCAAAAACAGTTGTAAAAATATCAAGTTATCATTAGTTATTCCTTGTTAACCTTCATTATCATTTGTTATCCTTTGCGCCATAAGCTCATAGTTCGAAGCTTAATCCTTGTTGTTGCCTCGGCAAGTGTCTAATCCGGAACACTCGTTTAAACAAATAATACTGCGTCCGTGGGTTGGCTAGAGCGACTAGCCCGGACGGGGGTTGTTACAGCTGAAACGGTCGTTACGCAACAGCTGCAACGGGGTTTTATATTTATAGAGCTGGGGACCTAAATTCTACTTACAGAGGTAAGTATAACTCAGGGTCGTTCTTAAGATCAATCGTATTGTGAAGCGGAGTTGTCCAGACAAACTTATTCAAATTAGTGATGGGTTTTTGAAAAGAGTTTTGATTTGGTTTTAGGTCCGTTTAAACTAAACTAATAAAAAGCAGGAAATAAACAAAACAGTAAATAAGAGTTAGATAGGGAATCAGTAATGGAGAATAGTGCTTGTTATGACTTCGTTAGCTTGTGTTATGGGGTGATGTCTGGGGTTATTTATGAAAACGTCTTTTAAAGATTTGTGTCTTGCTTTTGCCTGAGTATTCGTAGTGTAAACACTAACACCCTACTGTTTGATTTCTCAGACAGTATGTCACTGGGCTGCTAGGTTATGGTGATTCTGATCAGAGGAGGCTGCTCAACTCTTCAACACTTTCCATAAACTGGAATAGTGACCCTTTTTGGAATGGTATTCCTGGGCGCATGAGATAGAGTAACAGACCCACTAAAAGTTCTGACCGTTCTTAACACCACGGAGATACTAAGGCTAGGCAAGGCATTTATGATTAAGACTTGATGTGGTGACTGCTAACTTTGTATTAATGGTCTTTGTTTAGTCCAGAGCTGTGTGATTCAACCAGGATGTGACACAGTCTTCAACCGACGGCAGTTCCTTAGCTTTTCCCACGTATTTAAACGTTATACGAAGTACTGTGCCGATTTATGGTCTTTCCGGTGCCACATACTTTATGGTTACTCTGGACTGGTTTACTAAGTTTGTATTAAAGCTTGACCATCTATGATATAAACCCAACCCTCACTTATTTAAACATATCCCAATAAATCCCTTATTGATTCACGGTGTACTATACGATAGGGTTGACAGTATTTCCACAGCTACACAATTCAGACCATGTTTGTATTTTAAAACATAGATAGGTAGTTACCGGTTGATCAAGGTTCGCGACTCCTTGTCATACAGGTTCTAACCACGTTTATTGGAGGAAAGGCGATTTTGGTTTAGAAATTCATAAATACAAAGTTATCAGTACACCGGTTTTCATTTTGTAACAATTGGGAACATTATTCCACAACGGATTGTGCCCACGACTTTCATAGCTTCCACGTTCCGTACTACACACATTCGTGATGATTCCGGCGCTATATAAATGAAAGCCGTATAACGTTACTTCCGTTGTTTCATAACGATATTATCCCAATTGCGTATTTAAAGTAACATCACCCCAAATATTAACAAGCTAACTACATCACAACAAGCACATAAGAGAACTACTCACTACGCATGGTAAACAATCCTAAATCTATCATAATAATAATAGCAATCATCATAATAGAAAAGGAAAGAAATAACCGTAGATTATGCGTAGACAGAATAATGTTAGAAGAATACACGAACGGAACCTCCGCAATATCTTTGACAATATTACAAATAAGCCCCTCAGAATATTCCCTACACTATTACAAAAGTAGCCCCTCCGTTAATCTAGGTTAAATATTAACCAAGAACTAACGAACTAAAACCCTAATCTATTTCTCCTCTAACTCCTAAGAGTAGTGCTAGAGAGAGAAAGCTAAAAGAGAGAGTGTGTGAGAGAGAAAGTGATAATTCTTGTTGAAGAATGGTTTGTGGAATGAGGATGGAGAGCTCTCTATTTATAGGCAAGCCATGGATCCAAGAGTACAAGTCCACAAGCATACGTACAAGCAAACGAAGCAAGGAAGAGGGGGTGTGAGACCAAAACAGGCCATGTACGGCCTTGTTCTAGCCGTGTACGGCTTCAAAGTGGCCATGTACGGCCTTCTCTAGGCCGTGTACGGCTAGGGGGTGGCCGTGTGGTAGGCCGTGTGATTTTTCTGACTTTTCTCGCAACTTCGGAAGGCCGTATCTTCTTCGTTTCTCATCCGTTTGACTTGATTCTTTCGCCTGCGGTCTCGTAATTCCGTTACGCTTATAATGATGCCAAAAGTGCCAAATTTGGATATCTCTAGAGTTGGCGTGTGCGGAATGCCCTCGGTTTGCGCTCAGAAAGCTCTATCTTCCTCGTTCTTTACCCGATCTGCACGATTCTTGATTATACAGTCTTGGAATAACCTAATACATCATATGAGACTATTTAAGGAATTGTATCATAATATGGTTAAAAGTCTGTAAGAATCAGTGTTCAGGATAATCTGCCTCGATTTGCGTGCCTTTTGGACGTTTTTAGCACTTTTTACAGCAATGCTATAATTTGACCAACTTTGTGAAATTAAGTAAATAAACGTTTAATTCAAGTGTTTTCACCAAGAATTAGGCCAAATGTGCGGGAAATATGTGCCTGAAAACATGACTTTTTAGCACATATCAAATATCCCACACTTAGACATTGCTTGTCCTCAAGCAAAAACTCAGTTTTTATGAAAACGGTTTTAAACAGATTTGGCGAATTCTAAAAATTCTTAAAAGCAATCACCCCGCATATCAGCAAACCATAATAGAAAATAAGGAGAAATAAGATAATCATCCCAGAAACAAGGAATGATTTTCTTAGGCATACTTCCAACTCTCGCGATCTTGGAGTATACATGACCGGGCGATTCCTCACAAGGTGGTCACTCAATTCACTCAAAGTGTATCGGGTTTCCTAACATTCTAGAACAAATGAAATCGCTCAAAATCCAGTCATGTAGCACTCATCGTCATAGGCTTGATCGAGAATCGGATCTCCACCACTTAAGTGAGGATGATGCTAATTATCCCAAGACATTCATGAGGGTTGTAATGTTTGGTGGGGGTGAAAGGGTATGGATATTGGTTTGTTTTGGGTGTAAGGGTTTAGCTGTACCTTAGAATTCTAAAGATCATGAAAAACTTTATTTAGAATAGCGAAAATACGGAAACAGAATTAGATAGCTATTTTGCTTCTATCAGATTTTTCTGGAGATTGATACTACTGAAAGCACTTAGCTTTATTCTTAGACTAACTATTTTTCTTCTTTTTCTTCTTGAGAATTTCTCTGCCACAGAATTTCCAAGGGATTATTCTTTTATTTTTATTTTTTTCTTTTTCTTTTCTTTTTCTCTTTTTTTTTTTGGCTCCCTTAGAAATCCTTTCTAACTTAACTTCTTCATTCGTGACAGTCTTCTGGTGTCAATTTTTCACACCATGTTTCTCTCTCCTTCATATATAACTTTGATGACTTTGTGAGAGAGGATTTGAGAAAGTGGAATGTTGAATCAAGCAAAAAGGATATTCTAAAAGGCGTTTTTCATAACCCTAGAAATTCTGCGGTAAGCTTTTGGGAATTTTGGGAAAGTGGGTTTAAAATTAGGGTTTTATGAAACGAAAAGGTTTAGGCTCAATAGGGTTTACTAAGCGGATAATCGATGCTAAAAATGAGCATCGGAAGGGTTTTGGGCTTGAAAAGATATGAGAAAAGGGGGTTAAATCCTAGGGAATGTCAAGATCATTTAATTGCACCTATACCGCGTACGGTACTCACTAATATGGTCTCGAAACGTATGTCAGGAGCAAGTTCTAATTCAGAGATGCATACATCGGCACACACAACAAACGAAAAGTGAAGCATTAAAAATGAATGCTATAGGGCTCAAGATTCCTCACTGCAAGTTTTTGGGTTATATGTGCCTAGTCATGTGATGCCCCTCTTAGATTATCATTTTTGTTTTAGAGATTCCTACCTTATTTTCCTTAATTTCCAAAATAGCATATTCATATACGGGGATGATTCCTCTTTAGAACGTTTAGAATTCAAAATAGCAGAGTTAAAAATTCATACTTTTTATTATTTTTGAAAAAATTTTGAAATTTGAGGAACATTTTCTGAGTTTACTATTTGGACAAAAAGGCGTAAAATCAATCCAAGGTATCTATACCTGCTATCCCATACTTAGAGGAACATTGTCCCTAATGTTCTCTTGAGTAGGGATTTTACAAGTAAAATCCCACACTTAGAGTTTGAACATGTAGAAAATGTTTCTCAAGTGTTGTTTTGGGCTGGAATCCCACACTTAGTGATAAGTTTAGGATAGGGCATAGATAACACACTAAACAAAACAGATTAATTTTTTATTGAAAAGTGAAGAAAGGATAAGGAAACTCCCCAAATAGCGAGATGCTCAGATGCGTATGATAAGAAAATAGCTTAAATAGGATGCTGCCAGGATCCATTTCTGCATTTTCTTCTGGTTTTATCCTCGAGACTCTTGCTAGGGTTTTCTTGCATACTTCAAAACTTCAATTATTCATACTCTACTCTTTGTGAAATGATCTCGTAGGTGTGAACACGTTGGATATGCCTTTTAACAAACTCATATATTTTGCAAATGGTAGTGAAATCACCGTCTCAGATTTTGAAGAAATGTTTTCTATGACCAATCAGTTATAAAACATTGTTTTTAAACGAGTTCGAGCATAATGCATAGAAGTAGTATGCAAGTACCTCAAATGCTCGAAACAGTGAATTATTTATTTTTACTTCCTGCTGAGACGAGTGTTTTGCAAAATGAGTTGTTTTTGAGAAATAATTTTGAAAATTCTTTTAGGCATAACCAAGTGTGAAGGATAGTTGGAGATTCTGCTTCACTTATTGACACTCAATCTTTTCTTTTTATTGCACGGGTTGCCTCCCGAGAAGCGCTGCTGTTAAAGTCGAGAGCTCGACTTTGCCTTCCTTCAGATTAATGAGAACTGGAACCACTTGGGCCGGAAGTGCGTGGCGTCCAAGTGTTGCGTGGGTAGATTCGTAGAAACTTGTGAGCGATAACCCTGATGATGTTCGGAGTGTGTGATGCAAAGTCGGGGAAGCTGTCAAGGTGGTCTTCAGTGACTTTCTGCATATGCAGAAGATCCAAGGTGATGTCTTTTATGGTTGTGGAGATAACTCCATGGGGATCAATCACAAAGAATCCTGCTTCACTGGCTTCCATCAGCTCACGTTCTGGATGGTCTTGCTTCAACGAGTCTATGAATCTGAGGAACATCTGATGGATGTTTTCGTGATCAGCTCGGCTGGAGTTTCCTCTGATTTCTCTGATAGACTCGTGAATGCTCTGGATGAGATTGGCTTGATGAGCGGAGAATGAGAGGGTAGAGTCACGAAAGATGTTGTTGACAATATCGTACACCTCTCGCAATCCGTAGTGAAAGATCTGGCGGTACTCATCCGGGTGGACTTCACAGAAGATCTCCTTGATTCGGTCTGAGAGGAAGGTCGCGATGTTAACCATCGAGCCTTCGGGTATGGAAGAAGGTAGGGGTGTCAACGGGTCGGGTTATTCGGGTTTCTGGTTATTCGGTTTTTCAAGTTTATAATCTAACCCGAAACTCAATTCAAATAAGGTCGGGTTATTCGGGTTCGGGTTATTCGATTTCGGGTTGGGTTCAGTTTATTCATTTAAACTCGAATAAGATGATATTCCAAATTTTCGTATTTTGAATAAAACTTGAACTTACAAAATGACACTAATAGTTTATATAAATCATCATGAGTAACTTATATATGTATATTATATATGGATAAACCATAA
The DNA here is from genome assembly GCA_949592205.1 of Helichrysum umbraculigerum. Lineage (NCBI taxonomy): Eukaryota > Viridiplantae > Streptophyta > Magnoliopsida > Asterales > Asteraceae > Helichrysum > Helichrysum umbraculigerum. The sequence goes on along the minus strand of CATIUR010000001.1, from coordinate 56,670,461 downwards.
ATAACTTATATATATAGTTATATTGTAAATTAAATAATTTATTAGGTTATTCGGGTTATTCGGGTTACCCGAATTGAAAAAAATTTATCCGAAATCCGACTCAAATAAGATGCGGGTTATTCGGGTTCGGGTGGCCAAATAAGCTTCGAATTCGGGTTGAGTCGGGTCGGGTTCGGGTTATCTATTCGGGTTCGGGTTTTTTTTGACACCCCTAGAAGAAGGGATGGCACGCGTTCTTTTGTCAAAAATCTCAAACTCGAGATCATGGATGATCTTGTAAGCATGGTACTCAATGGTACAATCAATATAGAACCTGTTGGAAGAAGTGTTGTCTATATGATCGTTCTCAGCCATTAGATTTATCAATCTTCGAAGGTCATTCATTAGCCGGATATCAGCATCTGCATCAGGGTTCCCAGTAGCGTGGTACATATTCCTGCGGTATGAGTTTAAGTATTCATGTTGTTGTGCAGAATATGGGAACGCAGATCTGATTAGTACATCATGTATTTTTCTGTACATGGCCCTCTGGTCCTCGAAGAACTCTAACTCCTCAAATGTAGGTTCGGCAGTTTGGTGTAGGAGTTGAGTGGTGAGATCTTCGGCGAAGGCATGCAGGCGGTTTTGAAACAACAGTGGGTCTCGGCTGCTGCTGGCTTGATAAACGTCATATTCGGCCTTGATTTCTTCTATCAGGTCCTTTTGGCGTGGTGTGTACTCATTGGTAGAACTCATGATGATGCTCATCATTGAGGGGAGGTCATTCTTGAATGCCTCGATAGCACTAATCATTTCTTCGTGATTAGAAACCATGGGGATAGCTGGAGGTTTCGGAAGTTGGATAGAGCAGATATCAATCGGTATATCGATGTATACAGTGTTATCTTGATCATCCTCTGCTGACGGAGTATCCATATCTTGAGAGTCTGGGAACTCAACAACATCAGAAGGTAACTGGATATCACTGGTGATCTGAGATATCGGCTGAGAAGAATCCATCTCTATGTCTCTCACTTCAGAATCATGGCTAGTTTCAGAAGTATCTCCCCATTCGAACAGAGTTCAAGGTGCAGAAGCATCGAAGGCTTGAATCCTTCGGGAAGGTAAGTCTGAATAAAGATCCGGTAGCATGGATTCTTTATATGCCAGTATTTTCTTCAGGAGTTTGTCTCTAAGCTCTGGATGTTGCTTTGAAAAAGTAATGGTCTTCTCAATGTTTAGCAGAGCGTTGAGTCGTGGTGAGACAAGAGGCTGGGAAGGATCTATGACAGATGCTATGAGCTTTTCCATAGTAGTACCAAACCCTGCATCTTAATCAACATCTGATAGAGAGATAGAATCTTCAATTTTCATAATCTCAGCTGTCGGAAAGTGTGATTCTGGTAAGTGCTGATGCGGTGGTGTAGACTGGTATACATCCTCCTCTTCTTCTTCGGGCTCTGAATCTTCTTCCTGTTCTTCCTCTGATTCTTCCATTTCCTCTGGTTCAGATTCTGGTGCTGTTTCTGATTCATCCATTTCCTCCTCTTCTACATCTTCCTGCTCGGGTTCTGATTCCTCCATCTATTCTTCTTCTGATTCTGACTCCTCTGTTGCTGAGATGAGACAAGTGTGATCATCTGGTCTGTATGGTTCTGGATCCGAGTCAGGAGTGTCATCATCTGAAATAACTTTGCCCATTGATATTGCATAAATCTCTGCATGTTCTGCTAGTGAGCACTCATCTTGATCAATCTTGAAAGACACAGTTTGTCCATGTGCTCGCAGACTTATGACCTGAGAATAAACATCAATAACAGCACGTGCAGTATTCATGAATGGCCTACCTAGGATAATAGGGATATTGATGTCTTCCTGAATATCCATCACTACGAAGTCGGTGGGAAACCAAAACTTATCAACTTTAACCATGACGTTTTCAGCTATGCCCTTTGGATATCGAATGGATTGGTCGGCAAGCTGGACACTCATCTTAGTGGGCTGGAGAGGTCCTATTTCTAGTCTGGTGTAAAGTGAATAGGGCATGAGGTTGATGCTAGCTCCAAGATCGGCCAAGGAACGTATCATGCCTGAGTGATAGATAGAGCAGGGCAAGGTGAATCGACCTGTGTCTCCTAGTTTTTCCGGTAGGGTATTTTGGATGACTGCTGAGCATTCAGCATTTAGAGAGATTTTGGGGGTTTCAGGAACCTTGTCTTTAGTAGCCAGTATTCGTCGGATATACTTAGTGCCGGAAGGGATTCTAGACACGGTGTCCATGAATTTTCCGTCAAGTTTGAAAGACTTGGCATTGTACTTTTTGCATAGATGGTTCGGGAAAGGAACTCGCACCTCTCTAGTCAGAGTGGGTACGGATCTGGTCTCAACTGTCGGTGAGACAGGAGTATGTTCCTTCACTGGAGTGGAATTAGTAGGAGGTGAGCTCAGGGTTTTTGCTTCTTCGACGTGAGGATTCTGAACGGTGTTACTGGGTAGAGATCCTTGTGGTCGGGTATCGAGACGTTGGGCTAACTGACCAATCTGATTCTCAAGGCTTTTTAGGACTGAGAGTTGATTTCTGAGGAATAGGTCTGTCTAGTCTTGTCTGGCCGTAGTCTTCTGGTTGAAAGCAGTCTGTCCCTGGATGAACTTGTTAAGATTGTCGTCAGCACTGGTGATGGGTATGGTAGTCTTTGCAGGCTCAGTAGGTTGGACATCTTCAAGTGCAGTCAATGACAGAGGTTGGTTGTAAGGAAGTTGGGGTTGTTGTGGATATGTCGGATAGCGTGGCTGAAATCTTTGTGGATACGGTGGCTGGTTATTCCGTGGAGGATACTGGGTTCCTCGGTTTCTGGGTGGAGATGTTCTAGCGAAGCCAGGCGGATTTGGAGGTCTGGTTAGAAACTGGGCATAATAGACAGAACCGTCAGTCGGGTCTTCGTACTCAACCTCATATTCTTCAGTGGGATGGTTGGTACAGTTTTTGCAAGCCTGAACTTGATGAACTCGCTGCGGCTGCTTCTTTAGCTCTCCAATCTGCTTTGTTAGGGTTTCGATCTGTTCCGTTAGAGATTTGATAGCTTCAGCTTGGATGGAGTTATGAGCGGAGAGAGGTGTTGATGAGGATTGCCCATCAGCTTTCCAATCGTGGTGATGCATCGTCATGTCTTCGATCAAACTCCATGCTTCATCATCGGTCATCTTCATAAAGTTACCTTGAGCAGCTGCGTCAAGAGTAATGCGGTGATTTGGATCGAGACCGTTGTAGAAGGTGCATAACTTGTCGGTTTTCGTCATCAGGTGATTCGGACATTTCCTTATCAAACTTTTGAATCGCTCCCATGCCGAGTAGATTGATTCATCGTGAGCTTGTTCGAAGTGCGCGATGTCATTCTTGAGTTTGGTTTGTTTGGACAGAGGAAAGTATCTGGCAAGGAATTTGTTACCCATATCCGTCCATGAGGTGATTGAGCCGGTCTCAAGTCCCTCAAACCAAGAGAGTGCATGTAAAGCGAGAGAATAGGGGAACAAGTATAGGCGAACTATGTTCTGCTCGACCCCATTCTGCTTGTAGGAGTTTGATATGTGGATGAACTTGTCAATGTGAGCGTTAGGATCTTCACGTGGTAGTCCATGGAATTGACAGTTGTCCTTGATGAGTTGTACGATGTGATGCTTCAGCTCGAAGGATGCTCCCTCTATCTCCGGATAGGTGATTGGTCCTCCTCGTCCTTCAATGGATGGCTTGGTGTTGTCAGCAAGAGTGACACGAGCGGCCATTTCGGGAAGATGGAAGCGCTTTTGTTTTCGGATAGTACGGATAATAGACTCAGGATCAGGTACGAAAATGAGCAGTTCAGATTCGGACGATCTGGTCTGATGTCGTTGTATGTTGTGGGAAGTTATTTTTGGCTGGAACAAAGAAAGTAAATAGTAAAGTACGAAAAATAAAGGTATCACTAAAAAGAAAGGGTTCGTCAGGACGCCTCTGGGTCTTACGATTGATTCCACGGCAGCGGCGCCAAAAACTTGTTACAGCTGAAACGGTCGTTACGCAACAGCTGCAACGGGGTTTTATATTTATAGAGCTGGGGACCTAAATTCTACTTACAGAGGTAAGTATAACTCAGGGTCGTTCTTAAGATCAATAGTATTGTGAAGCGGAGTTGTCCAGACAAACTTATTCAAATTAGTGATGGGTTTTTGAAAAGAGTTTTGATTTGGTTTTAGGTCCATTTAAACTAAACTAATAAAAAGCAGGAAATAAACAAAACAGTAAATAAGAGTTAGATAGGGAATCAGTAATGGAGAATAGTGCTTGTTATGACTTCGTTAGCTTGTGTTATGGGGTGATGTCTGGGGTTATTTATGAAAACGTCTTTTAAAGATTTGTGTCTTGCTTTTGCCTGAATATTCGTAGTGTAAACACTAACACCCTACTGTTTGATTTCTCAGACAGTATGTCACTGGGCTGCTAGGTTATGGTGATTCTGATCAGAGGAGGCTACTCAACTCTTCAACACTTTCCATAAACTGGAATAGTGACCCTTTTTGGAATGGTATTCCTGGGTGCATGAGATAGAGTAACAGACCCACTAAAAGTTCTGACCGTTCTTAACACCACGGAGATACTAAGGCTAGGCAAGGCATTTATTATTAAGACTTGATGTGGTGACTGCTAACTTTGTATTAATGGTCTTTGTTTAGTCCAGAGCTGTGTGATTCAACCAGGATGTGACATTGTCTTCAACCGACGGCAGTTCCTTAGCTTTTCCCACGTATTTAAACGTTATACGAAGTACTGTGCTGATTTATGGTCTTTCCGGTGCACATACTTTATGGTTACTCTGGACTGGTTTACTAAGTTTGTATTAAAGCTTGACCATCTATGATATAAACCCAACCCTCACTTATTTAAACATATCCCAATAAATCCCTGATTGATTCACGGTGTACTATACGATAGGGTTGACAGTATTTCCACAGCTACACAATTCAGACCATGTTTGTATTTTAAAACATAGATAGGTAGTTACCGGTTGATCAAGGTTCGCGACTCCTTGTCACACAGGTTCTAACCACGTTTATTGGAGGAAAGGCGATTTTGGTTTAGAAATTCATAAATACAAAGTTATCAGTACACCGGTTTTCATTTTGTAACAATTGGGAACATTATTCCACAACGGATTGTGCCCACGACTTTCATAGCTTCCACGTTCCGTACTACACACATTCGTGATGATTCCGGCGCTATACAAATGAAAGCCGTATAACGTTACTTCCGTTGTTTCATAACGATATTATCCCAATTGCGTATTTAAAGTAACATCACCCCAAATATTAACAAGCTAACTACATCACAACAAGCACATAAGAGAACTACTCACTACGCATGGTAAATAATCCTAAATCTATCATAATAATAATAGCAATCATCATAATAGAAAAGGAAAGAAATAACCGTAGATTATGCGTAGACAGAATAATGTTAGAAGAATACACGAACGAAACCTCCGCAATATCTTCGACAATATTACAAATAAGCCCCTCAGAATATTCCCTACACTATTACAAAAGTAGCCCCTCCGTTAGTCTAGGTTAAATATTAACCAAGAACTAACGAACTAAAACCCTAATCTATTTCTCCTCTAACTCCTAAGAGTAGTGCTAGAGAGAGAAAGCTAAAAGAGAAAGAGTGTGTGAGAGATAAAGTGATAATTCTTGTTGAAGAATGGTGTGTGGAATGAGGATGGAGAGCTCTCTATTTATAGGCAAGCCATGGATCCAAGAGTACAAGTCCACAAGCATACGTACAAGCAAACGAAGCAAGGAAGAGGGGGTGTGAGACCAAAACAGGCCGTCTACGGCCTTGTTCTGGCCGTGTACGGCTTCAAAGTGGCCATGTACGGCCTCCTCTAGGCCGTGTACGGCTAAGGGGTGGCCGTGTGGTAGGCCGTGTGATTTTTCTGACTTTTCTCGCAACTTCGGAAGGCCGTATCTTCTTCGTTTCTCATCCGTTTGACTTGATTCTTTCACCTGCGGTCTCGTAATTCCGTTACGCTTGTAATGATGCCAAAAGTGCCAAATTTGGATATCTCTAGAGTTGGCGTGTGCGGAATGCCCTCGGTTTGCGCTCAGAAAGCTCTATCTTCCTCGTTCTTTACCCGATCTGCACGATTCTTGATTCTACAGTCTTGGAATAACCTGATACATCATATGAGACTATTTAAGGACTTGTATCATAATATGGTTAAAAGTCTGTATGAATCAGTGTTCAGGATAATCTGCCTCGATTTGCGTACCTTTTGGATGTTTTTAGCACTTTTTACAGCAATGCCTATAATTTGACCAACTTTGTGAAATTAAGTAAATAAACGTTTAATTCAAGTGTGTTCACCAAGAATTAGGCCAAATGTGCGGGAAATATGTGCCTGAAAACATGACTTTTTAGCACATATCAGGGGTGTCAATCCCCAATAGATCTATCCAATAGTATTCATGCTTCAAAAATTAACGAACTATGATGTGCAAGGGCTTTGTTGGATTATGGTCTCACTCATGCGTTATCCTTGCTTTCCCTTATTTCATTTGTTATTCATTGATTATAAAACAGTTGTATAAAGCAGTTACATAACGACAGTTGTATAAAACATGTATAAAGACAGTTGTATAAAACATGTGTGTATGTATTCTCACCCCAAAATAGTTAAACAAGTAAAATGGGGGCTATGAAACTCACCTCCGATTAGCAAGTAGCAAGCAGATATCAAATAAGCAAGTAAACCGGTGTGCAACCTTCTAACGTCCTAAACGTATAAGGTTGTGTAAGTAGATGTCTCATAAGACCATCTATAGCGATTGTATAAGTGGGGGTTAATGTCCACTTAAGCCAATCGTGTAGGTGGAGGGTTATTGTCCACCTAGAGCTAGTTCAGCAACTAGTATGTCCACATAAGTTGTTCAAGTTCATTTATCAAAAACGTATACGACCCGTTGGTGAAAGTTTGTGATAATAATTCATTTAGACATTATTATTAAGTTTGTTTTGTTGTATAATATTTATTAGTACATATCGTGTGTTGCAAACAGATTATTTAGTTTGTAAAAACCTTAAACCGTAGGTCAAAGTTGGTCAAACCTGGTCAAACTGGTCAAACCTGGTCAAACCGGTCAAAGTTGGTCAAACCTGGTCAAACCGGTCAAAGTTGGTCAAACCTGGTCAAACCGGTCAAAGTTGGTCAAACCTTAGCAATGCTTGCCAATTTTATGAGTCACTTCACAATTTTATGAGTCACTTCCCAATTTTATGAGTCACTTCCCAATCCAAGTGTTCTAAGTGTCGGTTTTTAACATGCAACTTAAGACTTTAAGATTTCATATTTTTGACTTTTGTCGGTTTAGTTCGCCACTAGATTTTACCTACTTCTGGTCCAATTCTGAGTTCACAATTTTTACCAACTGATCTTCTATGTGTCTGGGTCATAATATAATTTTCCTGAGATTTATAATGTCCATTTACATATTTAGTTAATTTCGCGTAAGAACCGAACATATTTATCGAAAACTTTCAGGTCAGTCTCAAAGATCAGTTTATTCACAAAAATCCGTAAAGATATGAAAAAAGTGTAAAACATGAAAGTTGTAGCTCTTTTCAATACACAAATTTTAAAAAAGAATTCGTTGTCTAAGTCCTCCTAGAACTCGAGATATGGTCGTTTTAGTGGACTGTGTTTTTCTGGACAGATTTATGCATGTTCATGTTCATTGTATAAAAACGATTTTTAAGTTGAGATTTGGACATAATAGTGATAGATGAACATAATAACCTCAAAATCAGTAGCATTAAAGTTGATTAATGAAAAGGTTCATGGGATTCATTCCAAGAAATTGAAGAACAAATGAGAGAGGTGTAAGTGATGATGAACTTGAGCTTGGATTTGGCTTTCTCCTCTTGATCTTCTTGATGAATGATGATGGATGATGATTATTTGGAGTTTATATAAGGGTTTTTAATCTGTGTTTTCTCCAGATTTTAGAGAGAATGTGTGTGTATTTTTGAAAGAAAATAATGGAGAAGTGAAGTGAAGTGTTGGAGTAGATGTGTAAGGGAAATGAGTACATTGCATGAAGTGTAAGAGGGCAAAAGAGGAGGTGGCACATGGGATCACATGGGGGCACGGGGGGCTGGCCTAGGGGGCCCACTCAAGGGTATTTTGGTCATTTTCTTGTTCCCAAATTAATTTGTTACGTTTCTGGTTCGTTTACCCGATTATTTAGACGTTTATTTAGACGTTGAACGTTTAATATACGCGTTTAAGTAACGGTTTAAATTCCGATATTTTCACTTGAAATATTTAATATAAATACTTGAGAACATTTATAAAAATGTTCCGTCTTTTGACCGGTCTCGATTTGCGTGCTCGTTGTACGGAGGTTTAATCGCGTAACGTTTCAAATAGACGTATTTATTGACGAATCATTATGCGATGATTTTAATAATAATTTCACACAAAGTAATATATTTTAAATTATAATTATATATTTTGACTTTCGTTCAGTTTTCGGGCGCGTTCTGCGCGTTTTCATTGCGTTTGTGTTACTTTATACGATATTAATAATTCGCTAAATATTATCACCATAATATTTGTAAGTTTTTGAGTTTATTAAATAATTTCATATTATTTAATAGTTTTGTTCACCAACGTCCGTATTTATACTTTGTCGGACTCCGTCTGGTTGTTTCGCACAATTTCACCACATTGCGTAAGCGTAATTACAACTAATTACGTAAGCGTAATATAAATCAATTATGGGAGTGTATATTCACATAAATATACAAATAGTTACAAGTAATTACAAGTATTTTGCCTAATACTAAACTAAACACACGTAATTAGGGTTTCCAAGTAGGTTAATTAATAACCCTAAATCGTCGGGTGTCACATTCTCCCCCTGTTAGGAGAATTTCGTCCCGAAATTTTCTCGTGGTGACGGTTTGTGTTGAGTCTGAGAGAAAGTAAGCGTGTGTTTCTAGCGTAAGTTTGTGTAATGGATTAAACTCGTTCGATATCAAATAAGATTTGAAAGAGTCAGGTGATCGAAAAGAAACGTACCCGTAACAAAGTTATGGGTTCTGTCGGGCACTGTTGTTCAACTTCGGACATTCATTCCTGAAATGCCCAGCGTTTCCGCACTCGAAACAAGTTTTTGCCTTACAATCCTTGGTCTGGTGTCCATAACGTTTACATTTGTTGCAGGGAGTACCACAGGGTCCATTGTGATGACGATTACAGCTGGGACAATAAGGCCGGTGTCCCGCATAGCCTTTCTTTTCTCCGGGTCCTGTAGCATAGGCCTTGACAATCTCTGGCCTCTTTGCTATTTATTGTCCTGGGTTTTCGTTGTCGTTTCCATTGCGTTTCCTTTTGTTATCTCCGGTGCTTTTCTCAACGGGTGTACCATGACGGACAATCTGCGCCATGAGTTAATGTGCCATACGGACGACACTTTGGATGGTTCCGGGTTTCGAAGAGGTTACATTTCCTTGGATTGATTCTGGTAGCCCCCAGATGTATCTTTGGATACGTTTGTATTCGGGGTCCACCATGGATGGACATAGGACAGCTAATCGGTGGAATCGAGTGGTGTAACTGGTGATGTCATCTCCTTGTACGGTGAGATTCCAGAATTCCTGCTCAAGTTGTTGTAATTGCTTACGGGGGCAATACTCTTCCCTGAGCATTTTCTTGAGTTCTTCCCAGGGAAGTTGATAGGCTACATCAATTCCCTGAGTCTGGGCGTAAGAGTTCCACCAGGTGAGTGCACCTTCAGATAAGGTGCAGGTGGAGAATTTGACTTTGTCCTCCTCAGCACAGTTGCAGATTCGAAAAACAGATTCCATCTTTTCGATCCAACGTATAAGACCGATGGCTCCTTCGGTACCTTTGATGTACAAGGGTTGGTAGTTCAAAAAGTCCTTATAGGAACATGGTTTTGCTGTAGGAGCATTTGCAGCCGCGTCTCCGCCGTTCGGATTTTGTTGAGCAGCTAAAACCTGGGCTATGCTCTGTGCAATGATTTGAGCGATTTCAGTATCGATGTATGTGTGTCGTCGTGGAGGCATGATGCTGAACAACAAAGGAATGAGACATGTAAGAGGTTTGCATAAGGTTATGATGTATCACACATGTATACATAGTGAGGTAATATACAACAGTACAGAGTGATAACCATAATTCATTTGATAGCAACGTTGAATACAAAGTACGAGTTTCCAAAATCTAAAAACATGAGGATTACAAAGGGTGCCGAGAATGTTACATCCGATCGAATTACATGAGTTTTATACAAAACGTCATGAGATTCTTATATAACCATCGGGATATAAGTTTCTATTATAACATGTGATAAACACAGTTTTGCCATCTTTATCGAGGGGGAGTTCTATTGAAACAGTGAATTAGTGACAAGATTCAGGTGTAGTCATAATAATGACCGAGTAGTGTTTTCAAGGTAGTCAGTCATTACTATGTTATTGTTTCGAAATGAACAAGTGTTTAGTAAAGATGTTCGGTCAAGATGGTTGGTAATTTCGTAGCTGCTAGCAACCATTGTAGTAGTGATCGAAATGATTAAGTTGTTATTGAGATAGTTTGTGTCTAGAGTAGTTAAAGTCATAAACCGAGTCATACCTAAGTCGTTGGAATCCATCCAAGTGTTGGATATATTATTTCGAGTAGGTAGTGTGAATAGGATAAGGTCTAGTTCGAGTAGTTCTGCCCTTCTAGTCGTGTGTAGCACGCGTGCTCCATGGGTCTACGATAAAAGTGGGTATGAAGAGTACGAAGTGACGAAGCATCGTACGGTTGAAGTTCTATACGTGTTCCCGAGTGATTTGGTTGTGAGCGGAAAGAAGAGGGTGAAGTAGGCGTCACTTATTTGGGTGGCGAATCCTTAGGTGGATTCTCCTCAAGTGAGTCCCATTCTATTATATCGTTGCCCGATTCGGTTGAGCGAGCGGGTACCATGAAAATCTCCACAGTAGTGAGTAAGGCTAGAGCCTCATTTTCAGAGTTGGGTGACGTAGTTGTGAGAGTGGTTGCCGTGAAGGGTGGCAAATAAGTTTAGTGTACGTATGGTTATACATATATATACATATAAGCCTAGCACATAAGCACATATAAAGGTTGGTCCCGTTCTATCCTAGTCCAAGTCTTCTAATGCATTCCCATCTACTATAACCATTTTAGGTGTCGCATCGATTCTCCTTTAATTGTACATAGTTGATCAAGCTATGTTAAATTAAATTCGAATGATGCAATTGCTGAACCAGTCATAACAAATAAGGAATACTAACCTAACGGTTATAGTCTAGGTTACTAATGCAATCCTAGTTCGCTATAACCTTAGGCTCTGATACCCAGAACACGTGGCAGCGGAAGTAGGAGGTGTCATGGGGGCGCCGACCAAATTAAATATCACAACACAAAGATTAAAGCAAACGACCTCTATATGAGACGTTTGAAAATAGTTACATTACAATAATTCAAATGTTTACAAAAGTACTTGGAGTTCGCATAATAAAGTAGAATTACATAATTATATCTGCAAAATATAGTAAATGCAATCTAGTTCCTTGATGTTTTGAAAACCATGCGACTCGAGCTAAGCTTATCCTTATGCTTCCTACTGCGGCGGGTTACCTGAGAAATACATACCAAAAGGGTTAACATAAAGTTGGTGAGTTCATAGGTTTGCAAGCAGTTGTAAACATAAGTAATAAATATGAGATTTCCGTTGTGTTGCACGTATGCAAAAACAGTTGTAAAAATATCAAGTTATCATTAGTTATTCCTTGTTTTCCTTTGTTATCATTTGTTATCCTTTGCGCCATGAGCTCATAGTTCGAAGCTTAACCCTTGTTGTTGCCTCGGCAAGTGGGTTGGCTAGAGCGACTAGCCCGGACGGGGGTGTCAATCCCCAATAGATCTATCCAATAGTATTCACGCTTCAAAAATTAACGAACTACGATGTGCGAGGGCTTTGTTGGATTATGGTCTCACTCATGTGTTATCCTTGCTTTCCCTTGTTTCATTTGTTATTCATTGTTTTTAAAACAGTTGTATAAAGCAGTTGCATAACGACAGTTGTATAAAACATGTATAAAGACAGTTGTATAAAACATGTGTGTATGTATTCTCACCCAAAAATAGTTAAACAAGTAAAATGGGGGCTATGAAACTCACCTTAGATTAGCAAGTAGCAAGTAGATATCAAATAAGCAAGTAAGCCGGTGTGCAACCTTCTAACGTCCTAAACGTATAAGGTTGTGTAAGTAGATGTCTCATAAGACCATCTATAGCGATTGTATAAGTGGGGGTTAATGTTCACTTAAGCCAATCGTGTAGGTGGAGGGTTATTGTCCACCTAGAGCTAGTTCATCAACTAGTATGTCCAAATAATTTGTTCAAGTTCGTTTATCAAAAACGTATACCAAAAACTAGTTGGTGAAAGTTTGTAATAATAATTCATTTAGACATTATTATTAAGTTTGTTTTGTTGTATAACATTTATTAGTACATATCGTGTGTTGTAAACAGATTATTTAGTTCGTAAAAACCTTAAACCGTAGGTCAAAGTTGGTCAAACCTGGTCAAACTGGTCAAACCTGGTCAAACTGGTCAAAGTTGGTCAAACCTTAGCAATGCTTGCCAATTTTATGAGTCACTTCCCAATTTTATGAGTCACTTCCCAATTTTATGAGTAACTTCCCAATCCAAGTGTTCTAAGTGTCGGTTTTTAACATGCAACTTAAGACTTCAAGATTCATATTTTCGACTTTTGTCGGTTTAGTTCGCCACTAGATTTTACCTACTTCTGGTCCAATTCTGAGTTCACAATTTTTACCAACTGATCTTATATGTGTCTAGGTCATAATATAATTTTCCTGAGATTTATAATGTCCATTTACATATTTAATTAATTTCGCGTAAGAACCGAACATATTTATCGAAAACTTTTAGGTCAGTCTCAAAGATCAGTTTATTCACAAAAATCCGTACAGATCTGAAAAAAGTGTAAAACATGAAAGTTGTAGCTCTTTTCAATACGCAAATTTTAAAAAAGAATTCGTTGAGTAAATCCTCCTAGAACTCGAGATATGGTCGTTTTAGTGGACTGTGTTTTTCTGGACAGATTTATGCGTGTTCATGTTCATTGTATAAAAACGATTTTTAAGTTGAGATTTGGACATAATAGTGATAGATGAACATAATAACCTCAAAATCAATAGCATTAAAGATGATTAATGAAAAGGTTCATGGGATTCATACCAAGAAATTGAAGAACAAATGAGAGAGGTGTAAGTGATGATGAACTTGAGCTTGGATTTGGCTTTCTCCTCTTGATCTTCTTGATGAATGATGATGGATGATGATTATTTGGAGTTTATAGAAGGGTTTTAAATCTGTGTTTTCTCCAGATTTTAGAGAGAATGTGTGTGTATTTTTGAAAGAAAATAATGGAGAAGTGAAGTGAAGTGTTGGAGTAGATGTGTAAGGGAAATGAGTACATTGCATGAAGTGTAAGAGGGCAAAAGAGGAGGTGGCACATGGGATCACATGGGGGCAGGGGGCTGGCCTAGGGGGCCCACTCAAGGGTATTTTGGTCATTTTCTTCTTCCCAAATTAATTTGTTACGTTTCCCGTTCGTTTACCCGATTGTTTAGACGTTTATTTAGACGTTAAACTTTTAATACACGCGTTTAAGTAACGGTTTAAATTCCGATATTTTCACTTGAAATATTTAATATAAATACTTGAGAACATTTATAAAAATGTTCCGTCTTTTGACCGGTCTCGATTTGCATGCTCGTTGTACGAGGTTTAATCGCGTAACGTTTTAAATAGACGTTTTTATTGACGAATCATTATACGACGTTTTTAATAATAATTTCACACAAAGTAATATATTTTAAATTATAAAAATATATTTCAACTTTCGTTCAGTTGTCGGGCGCGTTCTGCGCGTTTTCGTTGCGTTTGTGTTACTTCATACGATATTAATAATTCGCTAAATATTATCACCATAATATTTGTAAGTTTTTGAGTTTATTAAATAATTTCATATTATTTAATAGTTTTGTTCACTAACGTCCGTATTTATACTTTGTCAGACTCCGTCAGTTGTTTCGCACAATTTCACCAAATTGCGTAAGCGTAATTACAACTAATTACGTAAGCGTAATATAAATCAATTACGGGAGTGTGTATTCACATAAATATACAAATAGTTACAAGTAATTACAAGTATTTAGCCTAATACTAAACTAAACACACATAATTAGGGTTTCCAAGTAGGTTAATTAATAACCCTAAATCGTCGGGTGTCACAGTTTATATCTTCGATCTGTGATTTATATGAACCATTTGATATGTTCATGTGTCTAGACTCTAGAGGTGTACGTGTTGTTGAGTATCTGCATTATTTAACCAAAAAGTGAATATTTGTCATTTGCTATTTAATATACAAAGATGTGTCGTTTTCTGTCGTTAGATGTGGGGAATATTAATATTAGTATGCGGGGACCAATTTTTTTTACCACTTTTTATATGATATCTATGATTAGTTAATTACCTCGTGGGGACCTATCTGATGATGTTTGGTAGACAAGTTTATTTATCTATGTATTGTGGGTGTAATGTACCTATTAATTATTATTGAATGTTAGATTACGTTTGATCTTATTTATTATTTTTTAATAACTTATTCATAATCATTTGTAGGATAATCTTTTTTTGGGTAAAGGGTTTTCACCCGGTGAATATACATTTGTAGGATAATCAAGATAAGGATCTCCTTTCTCATCCGGAAGATGATTATTTGAATGATTATTCTAAAAAAGGTGTTACGAGTGATCATCAACAACCTGATCTTCATGCAAAGGATTAGATGTCAGATATTCCAGAACAGGAAGAAGACAATCATGTTGGAGAACTAGTTAATCAAGAGTGTAGTACAAGTGCTCTACGAAAAAGGAGAAAGAGCAGGGCTACTTCGTATAAGGAGAAGGATGAAAAGGCCAATGTGCTTCGCGATAGAGAAGTTAACTTCAATGTGTTTGGACTCAACATTGGGCCGGGACATGTTTCATTTAGTAAAATGGTAGGTCTTGTGGCTAGAGGCCGGGTTAGTATTCTAATTGATTCGTGGAATAAGGTTGATGAAAAACTGAAAGATTCACTATGGGAAGAGGTTAAGGTAAATGTTGAACCGTTAAAATAATTTTGTAGCATCTATATCCCTTTCTTAAAGATGATATATCTACAGAAGGCTACTAATATATTTTTTTGGGTAAAGGGGAAATTTTTACCCGGTAAATATATTCCCAAAACAATTAAGTACAATGGATGTGAGTGAATCCCACACCTCATCCCGTTACATAGGCGATAAAGTCAACATAACAAGAACACAACTACTAAGCATTATTTGACACTATAGACATCAAATAAAGACCACATTTGCCTCAGCACTAAGCAAATCTACTACTAAACGCAGATCAACCACAACTTCTAAACGCAGAAATAACCAAACACATTTAAGACAAAATCTAAATGTAAGAAAACCAGGTTCAAAGAACCACATCCATAGTGAGCGACTCTGTCTTCAATTATCTTCATTGCTTGACCTACGAGTGCAACACCAACTTCCAAGCCGCAATAGCAGCAAACACGTTAAGAGTCGCATCGCCAACCTACACAAAAGATGGCAAAAAGTCCAGGAAATAACAGATACAACCCTTCGACAAGAATGAACCTGCCCTACTAACTCAAACGATGGCAAAAGGTCCAGGCACACCTCAAACGGCTGAAATCAGCCATACTCACCGGCAAAGTTATCATGGAACCCAAATGTGCTCCAAACAAACCCAAGCCACATCAAGAAGAAAAACACGTCAAAAGTTGCATCGCCAACCTGCCCCACCACACGAAAAATGGCAAAAGGTCCAGGAAATAACAAATACAACCCTTCAGCAAGAATGAACCTACCCTACCAACTCAGACGATGGCAAAAGGTCCAGGCACACCCCAAACAGATAAAATTAGCCATACTCACCGACACGAGTATCATGGAACCCAAAAGCGCTCCAATCAAACCCAGGCCACCACCATCGAATCCATAAAGTAAATGTAACCCTAATGCAAACCCACTCCATGAATCGCATACCCAACAATTCTCGACAAGAAAACCCTAAACAGGTCACCTCCTCAAGAAATTGCACCACCAACAAAGGACATTGATACAAAACCCTAAACCGAGGTTAAGGGAAGATCAACACAAACAATCCTTTGTAAATCCGATAGATCGGCAAAGCAAAACCATACCAATCATAACAACCCCCCCCCCCCCCGGTTCATCTTACACGACTCTCAAACCAGTAACCACAAAATCGCGACACTAGGAGTTAGTGTCGCAAACCAATCAGTTCCGCACACCAACCATAATAAGCATAAACCCTAATCTGCGAAGGGGATCCGCATCGGTAAATTAGAAACAGATGGTGTCGCTTGAAACCCTAAACTTCCATTGGAAAACCACTAGCCGAAAACCAGATGCGGTATTACGCTTTAGACCAAAACCATAATCGGCCAGATTTCTGCCATAAACAGAAAACCACAAACCCGCAATCTGATCAAATTCGTTGGTATGTATAACCCTAATCGATTACAAGAATCAATAGGGATGTAACGCCCCAAATTTTGTGATCAAGTGTGAAGAGTTCAAGTTATTGTTTGTGCAAGTGAAAAGGTAAGTATTTGGACATGTGGAACCAAGGAGTGATTTATCATTCGTTTGGTGGTATCTAAGTAATGACTTTGTCATTAGCTTAGTTTAATGTCAATTCTTCGGAATTCGGCATGTTAGATGTTATGGATCCTTAACTTGTTGCAGATTTTAATTGTTAGAGTCCATTTACTTACTAAGCATTTATGCTTATTCGTTGTGTTTAACATGTTTCAGGAAGTTCAAGTAAGGTAAAGGAGGAATCGGGAAAGAAGGTTATGGAAAGCTAGTGGTGGAGCTCATTGCTTGGTTGGTAATGAGTTTTATCCCTTTTGATCATGCTTATGATACAATAACACCCCCGTTTGTGAAGTTTAAGATTTTAGTTCATGCTTGTAAAAGTTAGTAAGTCTCACTTGTGAATGGTTTTGGTGAAAGTTGATGTTTTGGTTAAAGTTAAATTAGTGAGACTTGAATTGTTAATGTTTATGTAAATATGAATGAAAAAGTGTTGTTTGATTTTTAAAAAAATCAACTGAGTAAGAATGAATGCTATTGGTTGGTCAAAGATTGAAATGGGTCAATTTGGTGCCCAAATGGGTCACTAAGTGCTTAAGTGTCAAAATGGGTCAATGTTGTCGAAAGTTAATGGTTTTGGTTCTCACAAGTTCTAAAGCCAAGTTGAAATGTGTAGTCAAAAGCTGGAAGTCAGATTTAATGTATTTTAGAATTTGACATGTTCATATTTTTGGTTAAAATGGTCGAAAACGAGTTTAAGTGTCAAAACGGGTCAAAACGAGAAATTTTGGAAAAGTAAAAGTTGAGATATGTTTATTTGACCATTTTAAATGTATCTGCAAAATTTGGCGATCCTAGGTATTATAGATTAAAAGTTATGCGTTGTCAAAGTTCGAGTTTTGGTATCAAAATGTGCAACTCTGGATTCTGCTGCTGGAACCGGGAATCCGGCGGATTCATGGGAATCCGGCGGATTGCCATGAATCCGGGCGGATTCCGGAGCGTATTCAAAACCGGATTGCTTAGTTTCAGTTCTGGTCAAAAGTTGAGTCTGAAAGAGTGGGGAATCCGGCGGATTCCCGTGAATCCGGCCGGATTCAGCCTGTGTCTAGCAACTTTTGTTTTTGAGTGTTGATTATAATTAAGTAATGTAATAGCCAGTGTTTTGGGACCACTATAAGTAAGTACAAGTAATTAGAGGTGTTATGTTTAAAAAAAAAAATTTTGTTCACGTTTCGGGGTGTTTCAAGTTGGTATCAGAGCACGGTTTAAGGGATTCGGGTATCCACCATTAGTGGGTACTTGATCTTAGACCACTTTAATTATTGTATTGAGCATGATTTATAACTGTTATGTGTACGAGATTATGTGTGCTAATGATTTTGAATCAAAAAATGTGTCGTATGGACTTTGGATATGTTATATTCTAATACGGTAATTAGTGTGCCTGGCCAACGCAATGATTATCATATTACCATATGGGTATCCATGGAAACCACGAGACATTAGAGGATAAGTTATTAGCTATTGTTAGTGTTATGTGTTAGAAGTCTAGATAAAGTAGACTTGTAAATATTAAGTAAGTCGAATTAATCTTTCCATGTCTACTTTCAGTAAAGATGGATGAGCGAGAAATAGATCTTACTCTTAGATTTAACCCGGGTAACAGAGCCCAAGATAATGAGGCAAGAGGTAGTAATGAAAGACCAAGGTCTCCTATTCCTGACACCGAATTGTCTTGGGAAGGTATAAAATCCCTTGTGTCCAAAGAGATTAGTCAAGCTCAGGAAGCATCCCTTCCGTTTCTAGTGACGACAATTACAGACACTGTAAGAAAGATTGTGAGTGAAGAAATGCAGAAAGGGCGAGGAGAAATAGTTGTGCCCAGACCAGAGGTAATTCCTCAACCTAATATTCAGGAGGAGCAGAAAAAGATCAGTTATAGAGATTTCTCAGCTTGCAACCCACCAGAGTATGATGGTGATTTAGATCCAATCAAATGTTACCGTTGGATCTCAGAAGTAGAAGGGGCATTTGCCACTGTGGATTGTCCCAACAAGTTTAAAGTAAGGTATGCAGCTAATCTTTTAAAGAATCGTGCTAAGTGGTGGTGGAATGTACAGTGTAGAACCAAAGGTGATGAAGCTATTAGCAAATTAACTTGGGAAGAGTTTAAAGTAATGTTTGAAAGCACGTATTCTCAAGACGCAGATTTGAATAGAATTCGTCAAGAGTTTTTAGCTATGGAGCAAACGAACGAATCGGTGAATGAATTGGTGGGAAATTTTCTGGATAGAGCTCGTTTTTGTCCAGAGTATATGGATAACCCAAGGATGCTTATGAATCATTTTCATAAGGTCCTGAGAAAGGAAATTAGAAAGTATGTACTTCCAAAGAGATGTCAGACACTTGAAGAGATGATAGATGAAGCGCGATTCCAGGAATTGGAGTTAAAGAAAGACGAACAAGTGGCAGCTGCCAAAAGAAAAAGTGATCAAAGTTCCGGTCCATCCAATAAGTTTAGACCAAGTGGGAGTACAAAGAAGGATGATAGACCGGTGCCACCTGAATGTAAAAAGTGCCATCGAAAACACTTTGGAGAATGCAAGTTTGGCACTAACGCATGTTATCAATGTGGGCAAGAAGGTCATTTTGGCCGAGATTGTCCAAACCCAATCCGTGTATGTTATAATTGTTATGAACCGGGGCACATAAAATCAGAATGTCCGAAACTTGGGAATCGGCCTACTTCTTCAGCACCTCGAAGAACTTCAGAAAAGAAAGCTGTAGAAGTTCCAAAGTCTAAGGGCCGTTCCTTCCAAATCACTGCTGAGGAAGCTCAGCGAGCCCCCGATGTCCTGACAGGTACCTTTCTTGTAAATTTAATGCCTGCACACGTATTATTTGATTCGGGAGCTTCACGATCCTTTGTGTCAGAAAAGTTTAGTCAGAAATTCTCTATTCCCCTTAGTGAGTTAGACATTCCACTGGACGTTGAGGTTGCAGATGATAGAATAGTTTATGTTGCTAATGTGTTCCGTGGGTGTCAAATACAGATTAGTAATGAATCTTTTATTATTAATCTCATCCCAATGCCAATGGGTGAGTTTGATGTAGTAGTGGGTATGGATTGGCTAGGTAGGCACAATGCTGTCATTCAATGTGAGAAAAAGATTATCCGTATCAATACTCCAAGTGGGGGAGTGATTGATATTTATGGGGAAAAGAAAAAGCCTTCATTATCTATATGTACCTTCGCTCGTGCCAAACGTCATTTGTCACGTGGTTGTTAAGCCTTTTTGGCCCACGTGATAGATCTTCAGAAAAGTATTTCAAAACTCGAGGAGATTCCTGTTGTAAAGGAGTTTCCCGATGTTTTTCCTGACGAGCTACCGGGTATTCCACCCGAGAGGCAAGTTGAATTTCGTATAGATCTTATCCCTAGAGCTACTCCTATTGCTAAGACTCCGTATAGACTTGCCCCTTCAGAAATGCAAGAATTGATGAAACAGTTACAAGAATTATTAGATAAGGGGTTTATTCGTCCAAGTAGTTCACCTTGGGGTGCTCCAATATTATTTGTTAAGAAAAAGGATGGTACAATGCGTATGTGTATAGATTATCGGGAATTGAATAAGGTCACCATCAAGAATAGGTATCCCTTACCCTAGGATTGATGATTTGTTTGACCAATTGCAAGGTGCCAGCTATTTTTCTAAGATTGATTTACGTTCTGGTTATCACCAACTCAAGGTTCGAGAAGAAGATGTACCTAAAACAGCTTTTAGAACTAGATATGGTCATTATGAGTTTGTGGTGATGCCATTTGGTTTGACTAATGCACCAGCCGCTTTTATGGATCTTATGAATCGGGTATGTCGTCCAATGCTCGATAGATCTGTAATTGTTTTTATTGATGATATTCTTGTTTATTCCAAGTCTGCTGGTGAACATGAACTTCATTTGAGGCAGGTTTTGCAAATGTTACGTAGTGAAAAGCTTTATGCCAAGTTCTCAAAATGTGGATTTTGGCTTCGTGAAGTTCATTTTCTAGGTCATGTTGTGAACAGTCAGGGAATTAAGGTTGATCCTACCAAAGTCGAGGCGGTAATGAAATGGGAACCCCCAACCAATCCGACTGAGGTAAGGAGTTTTCTGGGTTTAGCCGGGTATTATAGACGGTTTATCCAGGATTTCTCCAAAATTGCTACTCCACTCACAAAGCTTACTCGTAAGAATATCAAGTATGAATGGAAAGATGAGCATGAACAGGCCTTCAGAACCCTTAAATTAAAGTTAAGTCAGGCACCTATCTTAGTACTTCCAGATGGTACTGAAGATATGGTTGTATATTGTGATGCCTCTTATAATGGATTAGGTTGTGTATTGATACAACGTGGAAGAGTAATAGCTTATGCCTCGAGACAGTTGAAAGAACATGAAAAAGGGTATCCGGCACATGATTTAGAACTTGCAGCAGTTGTCTTTGCCCTTAAGATATGGAGGCATTATTTGTATGGAGTAAAGTGTACTATTTATACCGATCATAAAAGCCTTAAGTATTTCTTTGATCAGAGAGATCTTAATATGAGACAGAGACGTTGGTTAGATTTGGTGAAGGATTATGATTGTGAAATCCTTTATCATCCTGGAAAAGCGAATGTAGTTGCAGATGCTCTCAGTAGAAAGGCAATGCATCATGCCTTGATTGTTAGATCTCTTCGAATTACAGTCTCTCCAAGCTTGTTAGATCAGATTAAAGAAGTGCAACAAAATGCTTGGCAGAAAGGTGATTGGAAAGTAGAACGCATTAAAGGCCAGATTCAGAATATTGTTGAAGATTCCCGAGGATTAAAGACTCGATATGGCAGAATTTGGATTCCAAAGTCAACAGAGTTAAAGAAATTGCTGCTTGACGAGGCACATCGATCCAGATATTCCATTCATCATGGCGCCACTAAGATGTATTATGATTTAAAAGCAGATTACTGGTGGCCAGGTATGAAAAGAGAGATTGTTAAATATGTCGATCAATGTTTAACTTGTTTACAGATGAAAGCAGAACATCAAAAACCCATGGGAATGATGCAACCGTTAGATATTCCTGTCTGGAAGTGGGAGCATGTTACTATGGATCTAATCACCAAATTGCCAAAGACCCGACGCCAGCATGATACAATTTGGGTGATTGTAGATCGGTTGACGAAAAGTGCTATATTTCTGCCAATCAAAGAGATGTATACTTCAGAAGCACTTGCAGATTTATATGTTCAAGAAGTGGTGGCACGTCATGGAGTACCTCTTTCAATTGTTTCTGACCGGGATAGCAGATTTACTTCCAGGTTTTGGAACAAGTTTCAAGAATATTTGGGTACTCGCGTTAACTTAAGCACAGCTTTTCATCCGCAGACTGATGGTCAGAGTGAAAGAACTATTCAGACATTAGAAGACATGTTAAGAGCTTGTGCTATTGATTTTGGTGGTAACTGGGATGAACATATACCTTTGGCAGAGTTTTCATATAATAATAGTTATCACGCAAGTATAGGTATGCCACCTTATGAAATGCTTTACGGAAGAAAGTGTAGAACTCCAATTTGTTGGGGCGAGATTGGTCAAAGGGAATTGGGTAGTACTGATATTGTGCAGAAAACAACTGAAAAGATTGACCAAGTCAGAGAACGGTTGAAAATGGCACAGGACCGTCAAAAGTCTTATGCCGATGTTAGAAGATGCCCAATTGAATTTCAAGTTGGAGATAGAGTAATGTTAAAAGTATCTCCATGGAAAGGCATCATATGTTTCAGAAAACGAGGAAAGTTAAGTTCTCGGTTTATCGGTCCATTCAAGATTCTAGAAAGAGTAGGAAAAGTAGCTTATAGACTTGAGCTACCGGAAGAGCTAGCAGGAATCCACAACACTTTCCACGTGTCATACTTAAGAAAGTGTTTGGTGGATGAAGCTTCGTATGTACCTTTAGAAGAAATAGAGATCAATGATCAATTAAACTATATAGAACAACCGATAATGATTCTAGAAGAGAAAGTTAAAAGATTAAGAAATAAAGATATTAAATTGTTCAAAGTTCAGTGGAAACACAGAAAAGGGTCAGAATTTACATGGGAACCGGAGCATGAAATTGTTAAGTATTATCCGGCTTTGTACCAAGAATGGATTGTGAGGACACAATCCTGAATAAGTGGGGGAGAGTTGTAACGCCCCAAATTTTGTGATCAAGTTTGAAGAGTTCAAGTTATTGTTTGTGCAAGTGAAAAGGTAAGTATTTGGACATGTGGAACCAAGGAGTGATTTATCATTCGTTTGGTGGTATCTAAGTAATGACTTTGTCATTAGCTTAGTTTAATGTCAATTCTTCGGAATTCGGCATGTTAGATGTTATGGATCCTTAACTTGTTGCAGATTTTAATTGTTAGAGTCCATTTACTTACTAAGCATTTATGCTTATTCGTTGTGTTTAACATGTTTCAGGAAGTTCAAGTAAGGTAAAGGAGGAATCGGGAAAGAAGGTTATGGAAAGCTAGTGGTGGAGCTCATTGCTTGGTTGGTAATGAGTTTTATCCCTTTTGATCATGCTTATGATACAATAACACCCCCGTTTGTGAAGTTTAAGATTTTAGTTCATGCTTGTAAAAGTTAGTAAGTCTCACTTGTGGATGGTTTTGGTGAAAGTTGATGTTTTGGTTAAAGTTAAATTAGTGAGACTTGAATTGTTAATGTTTATGTAAATATGAATGAAAAAGTGTTGTTTGATTTTTAAAAAAAATCAACTGAGTAAGAATGAATGCTATTGGTTGGTCAAAGATTGAAATGGGTCAATTTGGTGCCCAAATGGGTCACTAAGTGCTTAAGTGTCAAAATGGGTCAATGTTGTCGAAAGTTAATGGTTTTGGTTCTCACAAGTTCTAAAGCCAAGTTGAAATGTGTAGTCAAAAGCTGGAAGTCAGATTTGATGTATTTTAGAATTTGACATGTTCATATTTTTGGTTAAAATGGTCGAAAACGAGTTTAAGTGTCAAAACGGGTCAAAACGAGAAATTTTGGAAAAGTAAAAGTTGAGATATGTTTATTTGACCATTTTAAATGTATCTGCAAAATTTGGCGATCCTAGGTATTATAGATTAAAAGTTATGCGTTGTCAAAGTTCGAGTTTTGGTATCAAAATGTGCAACTCTGGATTCTGCTGCTGGAACCGGGAATCCGGCGAATTCATGGGAATCCGGAGGATTGCCATGAATCCGGGCGGATTCCGGAGCGTATTCAAAACCGGATTGCTTAGTTTCAGTTCTGGTCAAAAGTTGAGTCTGAAAGAGTGGGGAATCCGGCGGATTCCCGTGAATCCGGCCGGATTCAGCCTGTGTCCAGCAACTTTTGTTTTTGAGTGTTGATTATAATTAAGTAATGTAATAGCCAGTGTTTTGGGACCACTATAAGTAAGTACAAGTAATTAGAGGTGTTATGTTTAAAAAAAAAAAAAAAAAATTTTGTTCACGTTTCGGGGTGTTTCAAGGGACTATGTTTGTTATCCTTAATCAGATCGTTCCACAAGTAATCTAGAAGCGAAGATGATATTACGATTGAACAGCAAGATCAATCCTAATCTGGTCGTACGAATATCACACCAAGAACAAAAGAAACCCTAAACCGAATTAGGATAGAAACCCTAACCGAATTAAAGATTAACAATCGTTTATGATGCAAATAAACATATAATCACAAACCAGATCAAGAATAATAGTTATTGACGATTAAATTGTAAACCCTAATTGTCGATCAGATCCAACTCCAAACAGCCGGCCAAGAAACCCTAAAAAACGTTCAAATGTTCAACCAAATCAATGAATTGAAGATTTTAGGCCAGATTAGAGTGTATTAATCTTCGAAGTGGTTTTGGGCTTCTATCTGCCAATACCAAATTTATATTTATTTATATTTATCTTTAAAGAGGAAGACCCAATCAAGATCACAAGATAGTTCGTTCCTTTTTATACGGATTATACGACCAATTTAGGTTATTAGGAAGAATGGGCTTTATTTAGCCCAATTAATTTGTATCATATACATACTTGTTAAATTCTTACGAATACGAATCGATTCAAAAATCTTAAAAAAACGAAGCGACTCAAAGCTTGACTATCAAATGACTTTTAACTCTTACGAGTTGTTTATTGATTCTTCTTAATCTTATGCTACTCTTGCATGTCAAAAAACTAAACAAAATTTTATTGTAACGTAATACAATAAATTAAAGGACAA
Source organism: Helichrysum umbraculigerum (assembly GCA_949592205.1). Taxonomy (NCBI): domain Eukaryota; kingdom Viridiplantae; phylum Streptophyta; class Magnoliopsida; order Asterales; family Asteraceae; genus Helichrysum; species Helichrysum umbraculigerum. Next base: position 56,645,408 of record CATIUR010000001.1, on the reverse strand, counting down.
AATAAAGAAAAAATGACACTGTAATCTATTATAAATTATATTTTGTGTGGGTTGTCGGTTAACAATTTAATTATAGACCCTTTACCGTTATTTCAAACAGTAACGCACCATATGCGGGCATGATAGTGTTAATCAACGTCTTTGAATGATGCTGTGCCTGTACCTGTGCCTGTCTTCAGATGATGCCAAAACAAGAAACAAAGTAAATGACAGCTGCTGCAGAGGGGCAGAGCATGTGGTGTTCTGTTCTGTTCCTGCAAACAATATTAATATTAATATTAATCCACCAATACAATATAATCACCACTTGCACATATATATACGATGATAAGTTAATAATAACCCACAACTAGCCCACCATCCAATTTTTTTACATTTGATCATCATTGGGAGACTCAAGTTTATCAACCCACATCGTATCCATCATCCTACAAATATCACTCATTAATTATCCTTATATACATACGTCATAGTAACAAACAAACAAAACATGTGATTTTATGACTAAGAATCTAATATGTACTGTCAATATATTCATTTTTTAGAGGTTTTTTCAAGTATATTATACTTTACCTCCGTTTTACAAAATGAACTTTTAAAACTTCTGTCGTTTATATTGAATATGTCAATTCTGTTTATCGTATCATTGTATGTATATCATCGTTTTTTGCTATTCTATCGTTGTTATACGTAACATAGAATTGACAAGTTCAGTACATACCACAGACAAAATGGATGTACGCTTCATCCAATTGTAAAATATGTAAAATATAATACAATATGAAACGATAAACCCTTCGATAAACTTAGCTTAAGGATCTCGTTGAAGGGCAAATGATTTGTCTAACCCATCAAATGATGTATCAAGCAGACGAAAGCGTTGAATTAAAAGGGTATCTATATACCATCATGACTTATGGGGTCATATAATTAAGGTCGATATAGATCCATGGGCCACATATAATAAATATGGTACGTTTGTGTTGAAAAATTGGGTTTCTTTTCACATTAGATAACGTATAATCTGATATACCTCCCATGCTTCAGTTGAGATATGATTCATTCTTTAAATAAATCAAATTAAAAGTCAAAGAAAGATAGAAAGAAAATTCAAAGTTGAATTCTGGGTGCATTATCATATCTATCTGTCTATATATATATCCTCAATTTCCGTTATCCTAGGGACTTTGAGTGTTGATAAATACAACACATAATTTTTATTCATACACCATAACTATTACTGTCTGCTTTAACACATATACAGTTTGGTGCAAATATCACTTTTCATGTTGTAACTATCACCTCCCTTTCCTTTGAATATATATATCCGGGTTTAGTGCGCACAAATGTAACAAACTATAGTCTGACATTCATACGAACTATTCAAATTTACATTGTATGTAACAAACTTGTAATTTATTTACATTGTATGTATTTTTGTCAGATTAACAGTTATGAGGGACGCCACGTGGCAGCGTATAAAATCGACACGTGGAAAAAGTACCATAAATTACATACAATGTAAAGAAATTACAAGTTTGTTACATACAATGGAAGCCCGAGTATTTCACTACATACTATGAATGTTATACTATAGTTTGTAACATTTGCGCGCATTAAACTCTATATATCCAACAAAATAATACTACTCCGTTCCTTCCGATCAAAGTGTCTACTTTGTAAATACACACATTTTTATGAATGTTTACTAACTTCACTCTTTATCAAAATAGTATTATCTGTACCGAGTATAATCTTTTTAATTTGTAAAAGTAAACACTTATTTTTAACAATAAAAGGTAAAAATATTTGACATTTATGTTAAGACGGAAGTTATAGCTAGGGGTGTTCAAAATATTCCGAAACTGGAAAACCGAACCGAAAACCGGTCGAATTGGACCGAATTTCGGTTAACCGATCCGATTTTTCTTCGTTTTTTGGTTTCGGTTAACCGAACCGGGTTTTTTTTTCGGTTTTTCGGTTTCGGTTCATTATTTTGGAATAGACATGAAAAACGGTTAACCGAAAAAACTGAAACTTTTAAATGTAGTTTTTAATATAAGTATATACATTGTATATGTTATATTTATATATGGATATTTACACTTGTATTTTGAATTAATCATTTATATTTCTTTTCCACTCATTTTAATGTAATACAGTAACTTAATATTGGCATAATATGGTGATTATTAATACTTAGTTCTAATGATATTCGAACGAATAACGTATGTATAACATTAATCCACAATTATAAAGAGTAACTTTTATTATCATAATATTTTAAATATAGTTAACACTTATTAATGAATGTATATTTATCTGTTATTAATTACTTTTTAAATAAGTTTTAAATAATAAATGGTTAATTTGGTTAATCGATTAACCGAACCGAAAAATCGGTTAACCGATTCCCGGTTAACCGGATTTTTCGATTTCGGTTTAGGTTCAAGAATATGGCGAACTGAGACTCCGGTTAACCGTCCATGAACACCCCTAGTTATAGCTATAGCTTTCCCTGTAACATCCTCGAAATGGACCTAGTTATTTGTATAGTATTATTTCTTGATTTAAATATGTATTTAAATGTGTTTGGAAATAATATTGTTTGAAATAGTTGAAATAATTGGAATAGGATCCGAATATTCCAATGTGATAAGTGAAATATTAATTGTTGTAAATTAATATAGTTGACGGTGCAATAAAATGTTTGGACTCGCAAATGGTTTTCGGGTTCCAGACAATAGATTGAGATGGGGTATTAAATTATACCCGTATATTGAAGGCGGTTTGTGAGGTCGGTTATATATATCACTTTCCTCTTTAGGAAAGTTTATTTAGAAATTTCAAAACTCACAGAAACTCTCTGAAAACCTCCAAATCAATCCAGAAATCAAATCAGGAAGTTGTGGTTCTCGTGAAACTTCATAATCATCAGATTACCATCGTTAGATTCTTCAATCAGTAAGTGTTCTTGAGTAATTAAGAATTTGATTTTGATTGAATTTGGGTAAATCGATGATTTGAGTGATTTGGATGTTATAAATCATGTTATAAGTATTACATATTGATTATGTAATGATATTTGTGATTTTAAACGGTTAGAAATAGTGTTTTTGAGGTTTTGGGTATTAAACCCGTGGATTAGGGTTTGATCAGCTCGAACTGGGCTGGGACGACGAGGGAATCCGGCGGATTCACGGGAATCCGGCGGATTCAGTAAAAAGTTGGGGAATCCGGTCGGATTTAGGGAATCCGGCGGATTCAAGTTGTTTTGTGGGAAGCCGGCGGCTTCATAGGGAATCCGGCGGCTTGGTTGGCTGGTATAGCATTACATGTTTGATTGTTAATAGTAATGTGATTAAAATTTGATATATGTAAAAATATGATAATGATTGTATTGTAATCATTAGTGTATAATTAAGAACTAGTAATTTTAATGTTGATTATGTTAAGTTCTTAATATTGTTGATCGATATAAGTTATGTATTGAAATGGATTACTAACTTATATTTGATGTGTTGATTATCAGATGTGGAGAAGACTCAGTAATATTAGACTTCTGAGCTTGCAGCTGAGGTAGTCGGTGAGTGGATCTGTAACCTCAGTGTGATTTAGTTGTAATGATTTGATTTACAACCAGTAATTTATAGTATTACTTTGATATGATGCATCTATTGAGATATCTTGCCATGATAGTTTGACTAGTTGCTTACTTGGCTGTTTGAGCTAGCATGTAAGATTCTGAGGTCAACTTGACTTGACAGTTGGACTTGGTTGTTATTGTAGACGACAGGAGATCTTGAAACTTGAAATGTTGGTTTGGAGATCTAGGTCGTGTGTGATTAACAACTGGTTACCGGTAATTCTGTATAGGCCAATACAGATGATTGATAAGGGTTCCCTGAGTACCAAACCGGTATTAGGGTATCTCAGGAGCCACCGGTCCTCATGACGATTGATAATGTTTGATTTGTGTAGCTTGACATTGATTGGATGTCGAGTGAATGATTGTTTTTCTGTTTATTGTTATTTGATGTAAACAGATTATTACGCTGGGTTGTATTGTTGCTTATAGTTTCACTCACTTAGCGTTGTGCTAACCCCACCACAGTTCTTCCTGCAGGTTGAAATAGATGGGACATATTGGGCAGGGCAGGAAGTATTTGACTGGATGGAATGTTTGACAGGCTGTAACTCTGATGTTATTTTGATAATTATAGAAATGTTTTAATAACACCCTGTGTGTTGAAATGTCTTGTACTTTGAATTGAAAAAGTTTATTGACATTTTGGGTAACATGTAACATTGGTTGTAATGTTTTGAAATATAAGCTTCCGCGTCGCCATTATAATATTGTTTGTATATATATAAATGAAGGGGTGTTATAAGTTGGTATCAGAGCAAGAGTTTGGGTGAATTGGGCATGATAGTATGTTCAATCCTAAACTTTGATTGAGTTGAGTCAAACATTCCAGAAGGTGTGGGTTTAGTTGATTAGTGAATGTGTGAGAAAGTAGTTAGTTGAATATGTACTAACCTTTAACAAGTTGTGAAGTGTTGTTTGATTGCAGAGACGGAGGAACATGAGTATCTGATTAGTATATTTCATGTTTCCTCAACGCTTGTGGGCTTAAGATTGTCAGGTAATCTTCGATAAGCCTGTGTTAATTTAAATTAACTTGAATTGTTTACTCTGTTATGTTGAGTAAGCCTTGTTATGAAGTTAATTGAGTCAGACTGATATGATTCCCCGGTGTTGAGTCAACTATTGATTGCTATAGGTTGACATGAGGATAGAGGTATTGAATGAGATGCTCATTGTTGTTCATTGTTGTGATTATTTCTGATTGAATTGTAAATGCAGAAATATGTTTAAGTAGACAGAGAGTTGATTAAGGTTTTAGCAAGATTGATGTTAGAACCTAAGGAGTGTCTTTATTGGTGAGACGAGATAATTGATAGTATTATGTTAATGGATTAATCACAAGGTGTGATCTAAATCCTTGCTAAGGAAGGTCGTGTCATTGAATTGATAATGACTGCTATTTGAGAAAATATGTGTTTATGTGACTATATGATATGTGTTGACTATAGTTAAACACTTGATATAAACCATGACTGATAGGTTTAAGAGAAATGTAGAGTGTAATAATGTGAAATTGATTGGGAAGTGATAGATCTTTCTGGTCAATTGTGAAATTAATGAATGAAATGTTTGATAGTAACATGATTAAGTAGACTTGTTGTGACAGTGATGCTTGATATGATAGCATATGTCAAAGTGATGATAGTTGATTAAGATGTGTCCTGAATTTTGAGGAAAATAGGGACATTGATTAATGTTAAGTGTTGAAACTATGATGATAAGTTATCATATGTTTGAGGTTTCAGATAAGTGATATACTGAGTAATTCAGTTGTTGAAAATTAGAACATTGTGTGTATGTGAGATGGCTTGCATATGTAAGATTGAATATGTAAGTAGTAAGCTGATTTTGAGTATGTATCAGCTATTAGAAACTATTAAATAGATGTTGATTGATTTGAAATCATAAAGTATTTAATATTTATGAGATAAGAGTAGATCACATTGATAATTATAATGTAGAGTGGCCTGAGAATGGATTGTGAAGAACATAATCTTGCAACGCCTGATCACCGTTGTTATATTATGTTGTGTCACATGAACTTGTTGAGGCTACTTGGTATAAAAGAAATGTAATGTGATTTAGGAAAATTGAGCATGATAGTATGCTAAGTTGTTAAATAGTTGTTTTGATAAGAAAACAATGGGTTGATAGGACTGTGACAATTAGATTGTAAAGGTGCTAGTGTAAATGATAATAGTCCTTGAGGGGGGTTTGATGGTAAACCTAATTGACTAATTTGATTTTGTTGAATGAGTAATTGTGATTGATTGTGATAGATTACATGTAGGAGGATTTGATAGTGTTTAAATGAATCACTAGTTTGTATCTGGCTTGTATGAAGCCAAAGTTGAGATAGGTTGATATCGTCTTGCTTGAGAAATTACAAGTATTATTGAATGTAATAATTTGAAGTTTATGTTCGATAGTAAACATACAATATGAAATGGCTTGCATAGAGTCAAGATTGATGTAGGTTGATCTTGTCCTAGTAAAGGATTGATGAAATTATTGAAAGTAATAATTTGAAATATATGTTTGAAAGTGAACATATAAGATGAAATGGTTTGTTGGGAGTTAACTTGATAGTATGTTAACTTTGAAAGTCAAACCATGAATAGAGAATTGTGTATAAAATTAATTGCTTGTGACTGGTTTGAGGATAGGTTAAACTTGAGAAAAGCAATTAGAGGATTTTATTGATTGGTTGATTGAAATCAAAGTTGACATGTAGTCAACTGTGTGTGTTGAAATAGTCTAACATAGATTGTAATGTTATGATTGTGAGGAATATGATTGAATTCCTTGATTAGTTAAATTATGTTGAGATGGGTCTTGTAAGATCCAAAGGAGATAGATGAATGGTCTAAGTTTGTGAGACTTGAGTTATTACTTAAAGCTAGTATTAAGTAATTGAAATAGTGTTAAGTCTAATTGAACTGAATATGTGTTAAGGAATTATACAGATGTGAAGTCATGTTATGATATGACAGTTATAATTTGTGAAAGGTGCAAATTAAGTTACATTGGTTAGAATTGTGATAAGAAAGTCTTACCAGTGTATGAGGCTTGTGATGACAGCCATGATTGGGTAAGCATATGAGAAGTGAAATAATTGAAAGTAATTATTAATGATTGTGTAGGTTGACTGGTACCTCAGGGTGAATTACTTAAGTATTGAAAGAATTGAATGAATTCTTTAGTTAATTGTTGATTGTATACAAATGAATTAAGTGATAAAGTGGTAAATTGGGATTAGATCCAAGTAAGAAAAAAAAAAAAAATATGAAAGTATATCTGGAAATTAAACTGTATTAAAGATCTAGATGATCTTTGTTGATAAATTGAAGAAATATGAATTGGAAGGTTGTTTATATTTTAAGAAATTGTATGTGTTAGGAAGTAAGGGAAACCTTGAAATTGATAGGTGACGATGGTATTCACCAAACTTTCCTGGAAGTTTAAATTGAATTGTTTAAGTTATATACTGGCTGGTATATATATAAATGAAACATAAAATTGCTGATTGGTAATTGTTCCATGTCCTGTGGTATGGATATGTGATGATTAGTAGTAATATGAAGGCTTGGTATAGACTTTAATAGTTTGAATGGCCTAGTGTAGAGAATGAAATGGAATTGATGTGTATATGTCCATTTAAGAGAGTACCTGAAGTTGTGTAGATATGTATGTGTGGTATACATGATAATAAATGGCATGATAAGTTTTAATAGAATGAATTAAATGTGCCATAAGATATGTGGAGGTCAGTTAATTTTGATTAACTTGATGTAGAAAGTGTTGGAAATGTGTTGAGAAGTAGCACATTGTGATATTGTGATACTTAAATTGTAGTATCATAATATGTTGATTAAGACTGACTAAGTTGCTATATTGATGGGATGTAGTACTAAGTGATTATGTGATTAAAGTTGTATAATTTCAAATTGCTTGTGATTAGTAGTTTAAGATTTAAGGATGTGAATTGAATTAACTGGTTGCTAAAATAAGATTCTTGATGTCTTACTAGTTTAAGCGTTATGTAAATTCTAACTTGATGGTCAGTTAGATTTGAAGATAAATAGTGAGTATTGATAGATGTACTGAATTGTATAATCATTAATGTGGTGATTATTGTTTGAGCAGTAGTTGTTGTCGACTTTAAAGTTGTTGACAATTGAGAGGTAGTAATGAAAGAAATTACAAGTGGAAATAAGTCAATGTAGAGGTTGGTTGATTGTAGGTAAGATTGATTGTAGTACTTTTGTTGATTGAGCAAAGTACTTGTTGATTGTGATTTTACCTATTGAGTTTGACCTCTGCTTTGCTTATTAAAGATTTCATATGATTGAAATGATATGTGAACATTATAGATTGTTCAAAAGAGTATAGGTATGAAACTTTTAGATGAAAAGTTAACCTAGATTTGAATTTCAAATCTTTGATGGTAGAGATTTAAGATTGTGATCTATCTATTAGACTGATTGTTAGTCATGAACTGAAATTATATTTCAGTGTTGCTAGGTACATTGGGGTTTAAATAAACACTGTTGTTGTAATATTGTGACTGCTGTTTTATTGTTAACAGTGATGAACAGTGAGAATAGGTTAAAGATCTTAGCATGTTGCTAATTTCTGGTTGTGTAGACCTAGTAAGTGATGTTAGGTTTCACTTATTGTTGTTGGTTAAAGTGATAGGGTGCTTTAAACTTTTATCTGATTGGTGATAAAGGAATTAGATAGATGATTGGTTCCTATGAGATGTTGGATGGATGCACTGTATGTGTGCATAGGAAAAGATAGAAGCATGTACATTTGGATATGTGCATGTGGAAAGAATTCAAACAGTCTAAGTATAGTTGTAAGTTGCTATTGAGGACAAATGTATATTAAGATATATGTGATTATATCACATTAGTTAGATTGATTGAGGTTAGATTTCGGGGACGAAATCTCTTTAAGGGGGGGAGAGTTGTAACATCCTCGAAATGGACCTAGTTATTTGTATAGTATTATTTCTTGATTTAAATATGTATTTAAATGTGTTTGGAAATAATATTGTTTGAAATAGTTGAAATAATTGGAATAGGATCCGAATATTCCAATGTGATAAGTGAAATATTAATTGTTGTAAATTAATATAGTTGACGGTGCAATAAAATGTTTGGACTCGCAAATGGTTTTCGGGTTCCAGACAATAGATTGAGATGGGGTATTAAATTATACCCGTATATTGAAGGCAGTTTGTGAGGTCGGTTATATATATCACTTTCCTCTTTAGGAAAGTTTATTTAGAAATTTCAAAACTCACAGAAACTCTCTGAAAACCTCCAAATCAATCCAGAAATCAAATCAGGAAGTTGTGGTTCTCGTGAAACTTCATAATCATCAGATTACCATCGTTAGATTCTTCAATCAGTAAGTGTTCTTGAGTAATTAAGAATTTGATTTTGATTGAATTTGGGTAAATCGATGATTTGAGTGATTTGGATGTTATAAATCATGTTATAAGTATTACATATTGATTATGTAATGATATTTGTGATTTTAAACGGTTAGAAATAGTGTTTTTGAGGTTTTGGGTATTAAACCCGTGGATTAGGGTTTGATCAGCTCGAACTGGGCTGGGACGACGAGGGAATCCGGCGGATTCACGGGAATCCGGCGGATTCAGTAAAAAGTTGGGGAATCCGGTCGGATTTAGGGAATCCGGCGGATTCAAGTTGTTTTGTGGGAAGCCGACGGCTTCATAGGGAATCCGGCGGCTTGGTTGGCTGGTATAGCATTACATGTTTGATTGTTAATAGTAATGTGATTAAAATTTGATATATGTAAAAATATGATAATGATTGTATTGTAATCATTAGTGTATAATTAAGAACTAGTAATTTTAATGTTGATTATGTTAAGTTCTTAATATTGTTGATCGATATAAGTTATGTATTGAAATGGATTACTAACTTATATTTGATGTGTTGATTATCAGATGTGGAGAAGACTCAGTAATATTAGACTTCTGAGCTTGCAGCTGAGGTAGTCGGTGAGTGGATCTGTAACCTCAGTGTGATTTAGTTGTAATGATTTGATTTACAACCAGTAATTTATAGTATTACTTTGATATGATGCATCTATTGAGATATCTTGCCATGATAGTTTGACTAGTTGCTTACTTGGCTGTTTGAGCTAGCATGTAAGATTCTGAGGTCAACTTGACTTGACAGTTGGACTTGGTTGTTATTGTAGACGACAGGAGATCTTGAAACTTGAAATGTTGGTTTGGAGATCTAGGTCGTGTGTGATTAACAACTGGTTACCGGTAATTCTGTATAGGCCAATACAGATGATTGATAAGGGTTCCCTGAGTACCAAACCGGTATTAGGGTATCTCAGGAGCCACCGGTCCTCATGACGATTGATAATGTTTGATTTGTGTAGCTTGACATTGATTGGATGTCGAGTGAATGATTGTTTTTCTGTTTATTGTTATTTGATGTAAACAGATTATTACGCTGGGTTGTATTGTTGCTTATAGTTTCACTCACTTAGCGTTGTGCTAACCCCACCACAGTTCTTCCTGCAGGTTGAAATAGATGGGACATATTGGGCAGGGCAGGAAGTATTTGACTGGATGGAATGTTTGACAGGCTGTAACTCTGATGTTATTTTGATAATTATAGAAATGTTTTAATAACACCCTGTGTGTTGAAATGTCTTGTACTTTGAATTGAAAAAGTTTATTGACATTTTGGGTAACATGTAACATTGGTTGTAATGTTTTGAAATATAAGCTTCCGCGTCGCCATTATAATATTGTTTGTATATATATAAATGAAGGGGTGTTATATTCCCGGTTAACCGAATTTTTCGATTTCGGTTTAGGTTCAAGAATATGGCGAACTGAGACTCCGGTTAACCGTCCATGAACACCCCTAGTTATAGCTATAGCTAGAGATATGAAATGTGGACATTAAATCATTTAGATTAGTGGCACATTATCACTAGTTAGGCTGTTTGGGTTAGGAATGGACACAACAAGTAGCACATGTTGGATATTTTATGTCCACATGGTTCCTTCAATTGTTTGTTTAATCAATAATGTATACATACGTATATATGACGCCATAATTAGACCCTTGTAATCAAATTGATAATGGAAATGAATATACTATTTAATTAGAATGAAGATTCACACTAATGGATTCCTCAAAGTAGGGGTGTCACAAATAACCGTACCCGAACAGTTAACCCGAACCCGAACCCGAATAACCCGAATTCGAAGCTTATTCGGCCACCCGAATCCAAATAACCCGAATTCGAATAACCCGCGTCTTATTTGAGTCGGGTTTTGGATAAATATTTTACAATTCGGGTAACCCGAATAACCCGAATAATCTAATACATTATTTAATATACAAATATAACTATATATATAAGTTATTTATGGTTTATATGAATACATCCATGTATAATATACATATATAAGTTACTCATTATGATTTATATAAATTATTAGTGTCATTTTGTAAAGTTCAAGTTTTGTTCAAAATACGAAAATTTAGAACATCATCTTATTCGAGTTTAAATGAATAACCCGAACTCAACCCGAATTTAAATAACCCGAACCCGAATAACCCGACCTTATTTGAATCGGGTTTCGGGTTAGACTATAAACTTGAAAAACCAAATAACCCGACCCGAATAACCCGAAACCCGAATAAATTATCCAATTAACACCCCTACCTCAAAGTTCCTATATTGAAGTAATATAAAATTTTAAATTCACTGACATTTTTTTAAACCGGCTACAAATGAAATTATTAGTCAAAGAGCAATCAAGTTCATATGATGATAATCTTATTAGATAGTAGGGTTTATTGTTTCATAATGTATTATACTTTATATCTTTTACTATACCATGCAGTATACTTTCAAAACTTTTATTGTATGTTGTGAACTTGTCAATTCCGTCTATTGTATCTACGCTTTCCTTTTTTGGCATTTTATTGTATCTTTCCTCATACATACAATAGAATGAAAAAAAAAAGTATACATACGATAAACAGAATTGACAAATTCAATACATACAATAGAACAAATGATATTTCTTGTCATACAATAGTAAAAGAGGCAAAGTATGATGCACTTTGAAACAATAACCCTGAATAGTATTTGAGTAAACTCCGTTTCACTCCTCGTCCAGGGTTGGATTATCTACGGGTTCAGTTTTATTGATTTGAATTTCACTCCCAAATTTTCAAAGGGTAAAAAAGTCTTAGAATTTTAAGCGTATGTTAGTGATCTCATAAAGGATGAGAGACTGAAAGTGAAATAAGAGTTCGAGTCACGTTATTGAACTCACGATAAATCCAACTCATAGACTAAAAGTAAAAATAAATAACATAACACAAGAACAGAACATGTAATTCACTCTATACTTAATTTAATAGTTTGTGACAGGGGTGTCACTTTTATCCGGAATCCGAATAATTCATCCGATCCAATCCGATTTAGATTAAATGGACAGGATTATTTGGATTACGGATTGCTTAAACAGATTATGGATTACTTAGATGGATACACGGATAGGATTAAGGATCAAAATTAAACTGTTTGGATATATCCGTATAATCCGAATAAGAATCAAATAATCTCTCTTTACTATTATTAGAGGCTTTGATTTGCAAAATCAAATTTGAATTAGCCTTTATGTTTTTCCCTACCCCTTTCTTTGATTAGCAAATAAATCATTAGCTTTAATATTAAATTACCATCTGACCCCTCTTTTTTCCAAAGAATTTCACCTACCCTCATATTCCCGCTCCAACTTTTCTGTAGCTTTTGAATTTGAATTTGAAAATTTCAGACTTTTTAAAGAAATTATTGATGGTGTAAATTAAATTGTATTAATACTTTCCTTTTAATCGCCACTTCCCTTTCTTGGATCTTATTACCGTATCATTAAATTCTACTGTAGTTCCATTCTCAATATTCAAAGATGAAATTTAGGGTTCATGTTCAAATTGGGTTTAATTTTGCTTTCGTAACTGGTCTCCAATTTTTTGCTTTGTTTTGAAGATTTTTATGTTTTGTTTGATTTGTGCAGGTTTTCATGTGAGATTGCAATGTTTATTTGAATTTAATTAGTCCTTAATCGTTTTTTTCCCTTTCAAGTTCGCTCAATTTGTTTGTAAAATTCATTTTTATAATCCATGAATTTCATTTTAGATGGTAATACTTATGCATAATTATAATGATGTTACAGGTGCTAGATTTTGAAGAACATAAAGATACGTTATCAAGGCATTTTGGCGGGTACGAGTTGAAGCGGCTTTTGCTTTGGGTAGCACCACGTCTGAGGTAATTGACCTTTCTATCTTTTTTGTAAACCCACGTGACACTTTTTATCATCTGAATTCGAACAAAATATGTTCTGTAAATTGAGTATTTATAGAGTTGTAACGTTTTATTGATATTGGTAGTTGATGCATCATTCATTTTGTTTGACGTTCACAACAATTCTGGCCTTTATGTTGATCTAGGTATGTGGAGCATGCACTGAGAATGAAAAACAGAAAATGAGATGTTGTGAGATTAAGTACAACTCCCTAAAGCAGGCATAATCATAGAGTCTGATCCAACATAGGATTCTGATAGCAATTCTTTTGTTATTTGTTGTTGTTTTCTTTTCATATCATGCTAGGTAATGAATGGATACATTGCACTTAATAGACCTTTTCATCAATTTGTAAAAGGCCCTGGTTATATTATAAGCTAATTTAAGACAGTCATAATACCTGTGTTAGCACCAAGTTTTAAGCACAAAGATTTATCACCTTGGGGCTATGGGGCCAAAATTACCGACTTTCCTGTTATATAATTTACTATTGCATGTTTAAGATTTTAACTTGAAAAGATCTCCTTTTTTTAATTCCATTTTTTTAAGATAGCAAAAAAATCTCAGAACAAGCTGGTTATATAACATAATAAATTTCCTAAGGTGAGAGGGGGCTTCTGAGCTTTTGCAAAGGAACTGATTTTGAAAGCTGGCGTCCCTTATATGATGCTTTTATTTAGACACACTTTACAAGATACATATATGAATTATAACAAAATATCTTCTGTAAATTGAGTATTTATAGAGCTGTAACGTTTTATTGATATTGGTAGTTGATGCATCATTCATTTTGTTTGACGTTCACAACAATTCTGGCTTTTATATTGAGTTTACGAATGATTATTTTCTCTAGTTATTATATAATATAGGTTTTTATGTGAATAAGAAGATACTCATCTTAAAATTGTTTAAGCAATCTGAATAATACTTATGTAATCGGGTAAGTGAAATCCTAATTTTCTCTTCTAGCTTTCCACTAGAAGTATTATATAGAGTGTTATATTAAATGTATTGCATGCTTAATCTGAGGCTTCATATTGCTCTAAGTATTTTAATTTTATGCATTTGCTTGAGATGATGACGATCCTTATACTTACTGTTATTGGGTCTACTTGGTACCGGAGACTTGAAGCAATTTTGTTTTTAATTGTCGAATATAAAGCTTTTATGGGGCAACATACTTGAGTCAGAGAGGGATATGGTACGGTATTTGTAACATCCTCCTTATGGGCCTAGGAGAAATACGGTAAATTCCTTATTTTATTCGTTATTTAAATTATATTTAGAAATAATTGGAATTATATGAATAATTGAAATTAATAGGTCAACTGGTCAAATGACTTATTGTGATAAATAAATTAAGACTTGTTTTAAATTAATTTAGTTGACGGTACAATAAAACTTATTTTCTCGCAAATGGTTTTTAGGTTCCAGACAATAGATTTAGAACGGGTATAAAATTACACTGCAATATACTTAGGACAAATGGAAGTGTCGATCATTTTCCACACTTCACTGATTTTCTTTCTAACACTTCAAGAACGCACACACAATTCAAGAAAAAACCATATAAACAAGATTTAAACAAAAGAAGAGGCTGTGATTTTGTGTTTACAACTGATTTCATCATCATCTTCTTCATCTTGTTCATCTAGTTTTCTTTTTTTCCATTGTAAGTATTTGTTTAGTGTCTGACGCGCGTCCAACGGTCGGATCAGGAATCGTTTTCCGTCGTTGCGGACCTTTCCGCTGGGCACAGCGTCAGTGAGTAGTTTTAAATTTATATTTTGTCGGGGGAGCCTAATCCTCCGTACAACCTACTGTTATTAGGTACGAATACCTGATACTAGTACGTGGTAAGGATGATCCAGGGTCGTTCCTCACGACGGCAGAATTGAAACAGAGCTCGTTCAGATCACTTAGTGATCAAGCTAGGGTTTAGATAGTTGGATAGGTATTTGATTTGATTTTTATCTAATTAAAACTACTAAAACTAATAAAACATAAAAGTAAAAGGAAGCTAGCACATATGTAACACTTAAACATAACAAAGACGTGGTTCACCATGATTTAGGATAGCATATAGTTAGGATGATGTTTATTGGGGACACAGTCAGTTAACAGACAGATAAACTTAGTTGTAAACACTAGGACCCTACTTATTTAGTTCCGGATCTAAATACGTATGTCATTGAGTACCTAGGCTATCATGAACCCTGATCAGATCAGACTGTTTTCAAACCCCCCCTGAACTTTTGCTTGAATAAGACAAAGTCACCCTTGATTTATCTAGGGAGCAGGCATAAGGCAACAGGCCGCAATTGTATTTACTGACCTTTCTTAACCCCTAAGTCTATTTGTTATTATCTAACTGTGTACTGGTTGTTAACTGTTGTTACTCTAAACTATCGGTATTGTAGACTTAAGCAATGTTTGTGGAGCATTAAGCCCTATTGACAGAACTCTGTATTCATTCATTGAAGCATATATTCTACCGTCATAAACATAGACCCTCCTTTACATTCAGGCGTTCATCCCTAGGAATACTCACGGTGTACAGGGCAATTAGACATTTCCACAGTGTTCCTGATCCTAGATGTACTAACAGTGTACCGGGCATTTAAGCATTTCCACAGCTTTCCAGATCTTAGGTGTAATAACGGTGTACAGGGCAACGAGCATTTCCACAGCTTTAATTCCTAGACCCGAGTTCTAGAAGGGTCACTTCTAGGTATTCCACAATGAAACAGTCCTATGGCATTTCCTTAGCTTCCACGTATTTGACGCTATACGAAGTACTGTGCCGTTTTACAGAAAGTTCATAGCTTCCTACTGTAACTGGAGATAACTGTATCTACGTAGTATTAGGGTTTGCATAGTCCTATCCTAAGGGCAACAGTCACGTGAAAGTCTGGAAAGGGTGATGAGACACTAGATCTATATTCAGGATAAGCTTAGACAGATAACAAAGTATAACAACTCCCAGTTATATAATGATCGGGAACATTATTCCACAACGGATTGTGCCCACGACTTTCATAGCTTCCACGTTCCGTACTCCACACATTAGTGATGTTTTCGGCGCTATACAAATGAAAGCCGTATAACGTTACCTCCGTTGTTTCATAATGTTGTTATCCCAATATCATATATTTGAAGTAACATCATCACTACTATTTAAATCATGACAAACATACAAGCACACTACTCACAATGCATAACAATAAACATTTCTAATATTAATAAATCACATACATCAAACAAGAACAATATGACAAATTAATAATAGAAAGGATAAATGATACCGATACGAATTGCGAGCAGAATAACAACTTGTATTTCTTCATTAAAATCCAAGCATTACATAAGCTAGCCTCTACAAATTAACTACATAACTAATCTCTCTCTAGTTCTCCTCTAACTCCTAAGAGTAGTGCTAGAGATAGAAACTAGAGAGAGGAACTAACTACAAGAATAATTCTCCTCTAACTCCTAAGAGTAGTGCTAGAGAGAGAATGTGTGAGAGAGAAAGTGAGAAATGAGAAATGAGAATGGTGTGTGAAGTGTGGAGGTGATGGGCTCTATTTATAGGCAAAGATCAACTTTGAGCCAAAGCAATGAGCCATGGAGCCAAACTTGAAGCCATTCTTGAAGCCAAAGAAATAATGCTTGGAGCCAAAGGAGAAATACGTATAAACATCAAAGCGCATCGTACAAGCGAACCAAGCATGAAGGGGGATGACCGGATGGACCCAAGCCTTGCCAAAACAGCATATGGTTAGAAGGGCCGTATATGGCCTTAAAAGGCCGTATACGGTCATGTGGGGCCGTATATGGCTTGCCAAGGCCGTATACGGGGTGTTTCGGCTTTCCTTCGTTGCTTAAAACGCCCGTATCTCCTTCGATTAATGTCCGTTTGACGCGATTCTTGCGCTCACGGTTTCGTAATTCCGTTACGCTTCTAATGGTACCAATTTCACAGAAATTGGATGAGTGTAGCTCAAGCATGTTTGGAATGACTTTTAACGATATGTAGAAGCCGTATCTCTTCCGTTCTTCACCCAATTTGCATGATTCTTGATTCTCCCGTCTCGTTTTTACCTATTGCAACATATCATAAGGTTAGAATGTGCTTATCATAGGGTAAATGAGGGTGTGAGAATTGGTTGTTGTTTATTCACTCTGTTTTACTTGTTATTTGGACGTTTTTAGTGGTTTTTGTAGCAACGCCTATATTTGGAGCACTTTAGTGAATTTTAGTAAATAATGATTGTTTTGGAATGTTTTCACTAAAGATGTATCCAAAAAGTGTGGAATATCGTACTTAAAAACATGACTTTTTGCGTCACATCAAGTTATCCCACACTTAGACGTTGCTTGTCCTCAAGCAACACTCAGTTTTTGAAAACATTTTAAAACATTTTAGAGTGAGTCAGAATATTTTTAAGAATCACCACTTCCAGATGTAAGTAAGATAATTTCAAGAATATAAGGAAAGATAAGATGATCCTTTCATAAACAAAAAAAAGATTCTCATAGGCATACTTCCAAATCTCATGATCTTGGAGTACACATGACTAGGCGATCTCACTAAAGGTGGTCACTCAATTCACTCAAAGTGTATCGGGTTTCCTATCAATCTAGAACAAACGAAATCGCTCAAATAGCCAGTCATGCAGCACTCATCGTCATAGGCTTGATCGAGAATCGGATCTCCACCACTTAGGTGAGGACGGTGCTAATTATCCAAAGACATTCATGAGGGTTGTAGTGTTTGGTGAGGGTTAAAGGGTATGGATAGTGGTATTTTTGGGTGTAAGGGTTGCTTATCTTAAAAACAACTGAGATCATGAAAAACTTTATTTTATAAAGGAAATGAGATAGCTATTCGTCTTCTTATCAGATTCTTCTTGAGAGGATCATACTTTGAAGGACTTAGCTTTATTCTTGCGGAACTATTTTTCTTTTCTTTTCTGCTTTTTCTTCTTTTTATTTTCTTTTTCTGCTTTTTCTTCTTTTCTATTTTCTTTTTCTTCTTCAGAATTTCTTTGCCAGAGAATTTCCAAGGATATTTTTCTTTTGATTCTTTCAGAAATCCCTTATCTTGAACATTTCGAGTCTTTTCACGGTGCCAATTTTACGCACCAAGGATTCTCGAAAGAGATGACTTTTGGAGAAAACGAAAGGGTAGGATAAGTGAAGCGAATATTCTAAAAGATGTTTTCCATAACCTCGGAAATTCTAAGATAAGTTCGGGGATATTTTGGGAAGTAGGATTAAAATATGAGGGTTTAATGAATTGAAAGGTTTAGGCTCAACAGGGTTTACTAGGCGGATCATCGATACTAAAAATGAGTATCGGAAGGGTTTTGGGCTTCAAAAGATATGTGAAAAGGGGTTAAATCCTAGGGAATGTCAAGGTCATCTAATTGCACCTATACCGCGTACGGTACACACCAATGTGGTTTCGAAGCGTATGTCAATAGCAAGTTCTAATTCAGAGATACATGCATCGGCACACACAATAAATGAATAGTGAAGCATTAAAGATGAATGCTTTTAGGCTCAAGATACCTCACTGCAAATAGGGTTATATGTGCTTTGTCATGCTTCCTATTAGATTATCATTTCTTGCTTAAGAAATTTCTACCTTATTTTCCCTAGATTCCGAAATATCTTACTCATATTTGAAAATAGCTCCTCTTAAAAGATATTATGACTCAAAATAGTAGAGTTAATCGAGAGATTAGGCTCGTACTTTTTAGATTTTCTTGAAAAATTTTGAAAAAATTGCGGAACATTTTTTGAGTTTACTATTTCGGACATTAAAGATCAGAAAAACTAACCAAGATATTCTATACCTGCTATCCCACACTTAGAGGAACATTGTCCCTAATGTTCTCTTGAGTTGAGATTTACTGGAAGTAAAATCCCACACTTAGAGTTTGAACATGTAAGAAAATGTTTCTCAAGTGTTTGTTTTGGGTTGGAATCCCACACTTAGTGATAAGCTTAGGATAGAGTATAGACTACTTTAACAAACTTAACAAGGAAAATAGTATACAAAATCATAAACAAAAGTGGATAAAGGATAAGGACACTCCCCAGATAGCGAGCTGCAATGAAGCTGAGAGTCTGAATTTGCTGAAAAGAGATGTTGCCAAGATCCTTTTCTGCATCCATGAAGATCGGCTCGGCTTCAAGCATCTTGCTATTGGTTTATTCATCCATCATTCTCTTGTGAATTAATCTCGTAAGTGTGAACACATTGGACGTACCATTTTTACAAACTCGGTTTTTATTGCAAATGGAACGAGAAATCACTGTCTCAGAATTTTGAAAAAATGTTTTCTATTACAAATCAGTTTTATAAAACATGTGTTTTTAAACGAGTTCGAGCATAATGCATAAAAGTAGTATGCAAGTACCTCAAATGCTCGAAACACATGAATTATCAGTTTTCAAAGTGATTTCCCTATTTTCTAAGACCAGTGATTTATTTGCAAATGAGTTGTAATTCCGAAGAAGTTTTCATAAAGTATTTTAGGTACGCTCAAGTGTGAAGGATAGTCAGAGATTTTCTTCACTTGTTGACACTTTCTCTCAACACGTCTTATTCCACGGGTTGCCTCCCTAGCAGCGCTGCTTTTATAGTCGAGAGCTTGACTTCCAAAAGGATAGAAAATAATATGAAGTGATGTCATCCTCCGGACACAAGTAGAGCTTCATTTTTGTGTCTAGAAGTGTTATCTCCTCTCCCCTGCAAAGCAATGCTCCAAAGATTTTCAAATTTAATGAACTGTAAGCTCCCATTGTTGTCTTCCCATTATACTCAAAGATTCCTTTATCCATAGGCGTCGGTTCCTGTTTGCTAGGCATTTGTACAAGTAGAACAAGCAAATGTGATCTAACAAACAAGTGATTATCTTCCAAATCATAGACTCACTAGTTTGCAAATAACCTATCAAAGTGAGTACTTTGTAGATGAAACAAATCAGTGTATGACTTGGAATCAAATCTCACACCAAAAGTGTTAGTTGCCTATAATTTCACCGTAGCACAAACAATAGATATGGAAATACTAGCATGAGTAATTTAAATCAGGCAACCAGCAAGTATAAAGATTTCCAAAGCACACATTTTTAAATGAGTTCGAGCATAATACACACATTGACATACAAATCAGGTTATCAGATAATTCAGTTAAAGATCTTTTATGTATGTTCACATAAACATATGTAAGTACCTCCAATGCTCGAAATATGTGAATGGGTGTATAAGATTACTAAGGTTCCTAATTCTCATTCTAGTAGGATTCCATGTTTGTGAGTGAAGGGACATTAAGAACTTGAGATTTTAGATAACGGTTAAAAATAGATGTTGCAATAAAGTTCAAACAAACGGGAGTAGGAAGTTTTAAGGTATTGACAAAAATTTGACTTTTGATGAAGTAATTTCGCAAACCATCCTTTTTGTTCATAAAAATTAAGAAAACTTGGAACATTCATTTTAGGGTTTCATTCTCTATTTATTGGGTTAGCATATTACTCAACTACTATTATAACTACTACAATTACCTACGTTAGACACGGGTTGCCTCCCGAGAAGCGTTTGTTTTTGTTCGAGTCTCTAGCTTGACTCTGGCACTATTTGTCAGGCAATCCTAGAGGCTTCCTTGCATCCATCAGTAGACACAAGGGGTAATATTGGTACATACCTAAGAGTTTAAGGCAAGTTGAGGCTAGGGTATGTCCAATATAAGGAGATAATTCAAAGTGAGGGAGTGGTTCTACCGGAGGTATAACAAATCTCTCATCCTTTATTACTTCCTTTGGTTGGATTGACAAAATGGGTTGGTCAAAGGAATCCTTACTACTCCAGGATGTATAAGTCATTATGTGGTGGAGAGAAGGTTTGTAGGGAAACCATGACACAGAACCCTCCTTGCTTCCTATGGTCTTTGGGTCAATGATAATGTTGTACTTTGGGCATGGAGGTGGGACAGAGTCCATTAACGTCTCCAATCTTGTAGCAACATTCTCATCGACAACTTGGGTAAATGGCTGGTCTAAGGCAATTAAAGGTTCAACTAGATCAGTGGGTGATTCATCAAGAAAGATATGTGGGATTTCATCAACCACAAGTTGTTGTGGGATGTTGTCAACCACGTCGATTGGAATGAGATCACTTCTCAGAGTCGGTGCATATTCCTCTAGTCCTTCGGGAGCTGAGTCTTCTGTGTAAATCTCTTCTTCCGGTTTCTCTAGTTCTATCTCTTCGTCTACCTCGTCATACTCGTCACTCCGGCCGGAAGTTTCAAGTGGCATTGGTTCGGAAAGTTCCTCTAGAATGAACTCTTCATTGGTCTCAGACGTAGATAGGTTAAGAACGGGTGGAAGTGAGGATTTAGAAGATTGGGTAGGTGTAGGATTTGAAAGAAGTTTGCAACCAGACTCATGAGAATGAAAGTCTATGTCAATTGATGTAGATGTGGTGTGTGGGTGCCTCTCATCTTCCTGTAGCATATTTTCGGTTGTAACTTGATCCCTAGTTCCCTTACTTCTCACTTGGACTAGTGTTTCTATTTTAGACAGCTTATCAGTACATCTTCTAAGCATGTCGTCTTGTTCTCTAAGTAATTATTCAAGTGGGTTGTGAGAGGGTGAAAGAATAGCATTACTGCTGAGATAAGCTATGGGCATATCTCTCAAGTTAGAACTTTCATACGGTTGTGGTTCGTGTACAGGGTAAGATGAGTGTGGGTAGACATTGAATGGGTCAGGATAGTAAGGTTGGTTTTGATGTTGTTGGACAGCATAAGGGTCATATTGGTATTGTGATTGAAGATCTAAATACCCTATGTTATCTGGATAAGTCATACTATACCCTTGACATTCATTATCTACGTGGGCATCATTCCTACATCTATCTTGGTTTGAATTAATGAGACTTTCCAATTGATCACTTAGTTGTTGTTGTTAGAGTATAGCAAATAAATAAACAAATTGTCACACAATCGTGGAAGCATATAAACACGTATTTATAATTAGTTAAGATAGAAAACGTGTACCTTTTAGCTAGCTCCAATTATTCGTTTAATAAACGAATAGGTTTCACTAATGGTAAAACCCTCTACGATCGCACACACAACACGTTGTTGATCACCACCCGAATGCTAGTTCAATTAACCAAATAAAACCTTTCTTCTCTTTGTGTTTTATGCCAAAAACAAACCCTCATGGGGTTTTGAGATATTCGGCCTAATCACAGAACACGAAAGAAAAAGGAGTTGTCGGTGGGCAAAAGTCAAAAACCAAGGGTTTAGGTTTATTCTAATATATAATCCTTTTTATTTATAATTAAATAATAATAACCTTTTATTATTAATTAATTATAAACCCTTTAAGTAATTAGAAGTAACAGTTTAGTCCTAATAACTTTCACTTTGAACCTTATAATTTAATAACATTTATTAAATTATCACAAATTAACTAATAACTCAACTAGTTATTACAGTTAACTTAACTTGGTTAAATAAGCGGTATCTACGTGTTAACGCGTGTGACCCCGTAGGCTTAAACGTTTCCGGACATGCGCTTATTTGACATGGTCATTTCCCAACAGCTCCCACTTGAGCATGTCATAATAAAGGCAATAACATTGGTAAGCGTCTAGCAACACGTCAATGCTCCCATAAATATTTAAGTATAGTTTCTTGAAGTATATTAAAATGATTCCAGTGTTTACTATCCCTTTGTTTCAGATACCTTTGTTAATTATGGATATGGATCATAGTCATTCCATATTTTAACCATTCTGTTTCTCATTCTTATAATCAATTAAGATTACCAAATCAATCGAGACATATCTGGATTTCATTTGGGTATGGCCATACACACATCTTAATTAATTCTAATGAGGGGCCCAGTGGTATCATTCTTCAATAGCTAATTGAAGGAACAAATTCTATCTTGACTACACGTGTCAGTCATGTACTTCACTACACTTCTGAAAATAGCCCTTCATTACCACCTTATTCAGGATAGCTAGAACTATATCAAGAAGATGCAATCCATACATGCAAGACCTACTTGCATCTCAAGTCTAAGGATAAGTAAAGCAACCATTTTACAAGTTTCACTTAATGACGCCGATCCATAAAGTGATAACTTGTCAGTTGGGGTAGTCCGATATGCATCTCATGAATACCATGTGAGTTTGGAGGGACCATCCATACCAATCACTCATATTTATCTTAGTTTAACTATATTCCCACATAGTTAATCGATAATGGACATTTTAGAATAATATAAATTATTCATGGATTAAACATGCAAATATAGGATACAATTAATTATCAAATGAAAATAAACATACCAGGTATTTTAATTCATTTATTAGATAATAATTGTTTAATATCCTTTATCCAAATACTAAAACACAGAGTTACATGAAATAACTAGCATAACGAAGTCCTATGCCCTTGGCATGTTGACTAAGCTTTCCTTTAGGTAAAGCTTTCGTAAACAAATAAGCTATATTATTATCTGTGTGAACTTTGAGTAGATTGATTTCACCTAATTCGATCTGCTTTCGAACATAGTGATATTTTCTAGGATAATGTCTGGCCCCTTTCTAAACTCCAGGTTCATTGGCAATAAAAATTGCTCCTGAGTTATCGCAGTAATAACTCCATGGGTTTTTATTTGTGGGTACCACGTCAAGCCCAGAAATAAATTTTATAATCCTGACTACTTCCATCTCAGCTTCCGAAGGTGCTATGTACTCTGATTAAGTTACAGATATGGCATTTGTGGATTGCTTCATAAGGAATCCATTCCACTATGTCTCCATCAAAGATGAAGACGTATCCTGTCTGAGATTTCATATCATCTCTATTGGTTTGAAATCCAGCATCACTGTAACCAGTCACTTTGAGCTCAGCTTCAGGATTTCCACCATAAACAAGGAATATATCTCTAGTAGCTCATAGGTACTTGAGAATATTTTTCACAGCAGTCTAGTGACTTTCATCTGAATTCTGTTGAAAACGGCTGGCTATGTTCTATGCGAACGCCACATCAGGTCTAGTGCATCTAATCGCATGCATTATAGATTCAATAGCCGAAGCATAAGGAACCCTTTGCATACGCTCCACCTCAATATGTGTAGAAGCACACTTTTTGCTATTTAAGTCAAGTCTTTCTAACATTGGTACATTTCCACGTTTAGAATTCATCATCTTAAATCTCTTTAAGATCTTATCAATATAAGTACTTTGACTTAGTTTAATTAACCGCTTAGTTCTATCTCTATAGATCTTGATTCCAAGTATGAATATTGGTTCTTCCAAGTCTTTCATAGCAAAACACTTTCCAAGGTAGGATTTTATATCTTGTAACTTTGGAATGTGATTTCCTATGATCAATATGATCACAACATATAAGACAAGAAAAGTAACAACACTCCCACTAGCTTTTTGATATACACATGGCTCATCAGGGTTTGGAGTTGATCCAACCATTTTGGTTTTCTCATCAAACCTCTTGTTCCAGCTTCTTGATGCTTGCTTTAGTCCATAAATGGACCTTTGAAGCTTGCATACTTTGCTAGAATATTATGGATCAGTAAAGCCTTCAGGTTGAACCATATAGACATCCTCGTCTAAGTAACCATTTAGGAAGACAGTCTTGACATCCATTTGCCAAATCTCATAGTCATAGTACGCTGCTATGGCTAAGAGAATCCTAATAGCCCTAATGTCTGTCACATGAGAGAAGGTTTCATCATAGTCAATTCCGTAGATTTGAGTATAACCCTTCGCTACGAGACGAGCTTTATAAGTGTGTACATTTTCATCCACATTCTTGGATTCAAGCCATTTTTCAGATTCTGGATCTGATAATGCAGCTTTGAAATTAAGAGGTTCATTAAGATCCCTTAACATGTGCTCCTCAGTTTCTACATTTAGACATAACTTTTTAGGAGCACGTATTGTCCTTGCGGACCTACGAATTGGAACAACGTCGACTTGAGGTTCAACACTTTGACTACTTTCCCCCCCAAGTTGATGTTCGCTAGTGTTTTTAGAAGGTGATGCATCTTCCTCTCGATTTTCATCAAGTTCTACTATCCTCCCACTGTTTTCTTGAGCTATGAGATTCTTTTCAAAGAACTCAGCATCTCTAGCAACTTTAACAGTATTTTCAGAAAGATTGTAGAAGTAGTAACCCATTGTTTCCTTTGGGTATCCTACAAAGATGCACTTAATAGATCTTGGCACGAGTTTGTCAAGCGTATCCTGCTTCACAAGCGCCTCACATCCCCAGACCTTTAAGTAAGACAAGTTAGGGACTTTTCCATTGCCACAATTCATGTGGTGTCTTATCAACCTTCTTGGTTGGAACCATATTCAAAATACGTTCAGCAGATTTAAGAGCATAATCCCAAAATGATTATGGGAGAGTTGTAAGGTTTATCATGGATCTTATTCCGATACTCCATTATGTTGTGATGTGTATGGAGGAATAAGCTGTTGGACAATCCACACGCTTTCAGATAATCCTTAAACTTTTGGCTTAAGTATTCACCATCTCGATCCGAACAGAGGATCTTGATGGTCTTACCGAGTTGATTTTCTACTTCACTCTTAAACACATTAAATGTTTCAAAGACTTCATGTTTATGTTTAAGCAAGTAAACATAACCATAAGGACTGAAATCATCAGTAAAAGTGATGAAGTAGTTAGCACCTTGTCTTGACACGTGTCTAAATGGACCACAAACATCCGTATGTATAATTCCAAGTAGATCTTTAGCCCTTTGCGTTTGATGCGAAAAGGGTTTCCTTGTCATCTTGCCAGAAATACAAGATACACATTTATCAAAGGATCTATCATCATTTGATTTTAAAAGCCCTTCACGTTGAAGCCTTTCAATGCGTTTCTTGCCAATGTTTGCAAGACGGTAGTGCCACAGATAGGTAGAGTCCAAATTAAATTTGGCTCTTTTATTGCTAACTGAATACATAGAATTAACTTTTGAAACATGATCAGGCATCTCAATTTCAAAATTACCATCACAAGGAATAGCATTAAAATAATGAACATCATTTTAAGAAATTAAAATACCATAATCATTGAAAACATTGATAAATCCGTTGTCTTTCAAAAGTGAAACTGAAATAACACCTCTAGTAATAGCAGGTGCATAATGACAATTGTCTAATACAATAACTAAGCCCGAAGGCAAAATTAAGTCAAAACTTCCAATGGCATTTCTGCTTCACGTACACTATTGTACAAGTAGAGTGCTTAATGTTTCAGTTTCTTATTTCCTCTAATTCATTATAGGGTATTACAGATGTGAGTATCACAACAAGTGTCATATACCTAGGAATTTGATTTTAGAGAAAGAATATAATTCTATCGTGAAGATACTTGAAGGTCCGGTCGAGCCGGCTAGCTTCTTCTTCTTATTCATCAACTCAGCATAATAGGCAGGACAATTCCTCTTCTAGTGACCCACCTCTTGAAGTGGTGACACGCCTCATCCTTAGCCGGATGCTCTTTCTTTGATGTAGGGGTTTACTTAGGATTAGGGACAAAAGCACCTTGCTTTCCCCTAGTTTGCGGTTTCTTATCTTTCTGGATCTTTCCACTCTTAATCGCAAGGATTTGTGGAGTAGCCGATTTCAGCTCTGTAATAATATTAAACGGACTATGCTTTTCAAATTGGTTTTGAAGTTCGGAAGTCATGCTGCCGACTATCAAATCAAAGTAACTTCATTATGACGATCATAAAGAGCATTTTGTACTGCTAATTCCTCAACAGGACCAGTAGCAGTATTAGGAACAAGTCTCATCGACTGTTCAATGACTTCTGTTTTCCTTTCAACACGAAGGACAATCCTTAGTTGACAAAACCAATCATTGAAATTAATTCCATAAAGTTTTACTTTTTCTAGCATTTGCCTGAAAGCCGAATAATTCGAGTTCGGTGCAGGATTTGCCATCTACAACTAGATAAAAGTTCAAATTTAGTATTTTCGATAATACATCCTTAAAGAAAATCAAATACCCTAATGTTTATATATACATATAACCAATTAATTTTCTTAAGGCTAGGATCCTAATTGACATACCACCATCACATCAGTTGATCTGCTAGCAATGATGGTACTCAAAAGGTAAGTGACGATCAATAATTGCATTACAAGTGCAATTCCTAGAATTATGAGACTTACAAATAATACTTATGAAGCAAGCATAAGTGAATTTTTAAACATGTTTCATCCCATCTTTTGCCACGGGCTTAAGGATCTCACCGCTTAACTCGTTTTAAGTCGTCCAATTAAAAACTGTAAATAGTCCACCACCGTCTCACGATGAGTGGTAATTTACCTTGGGATTGCAATTTACCTACGTCTCACGCAGAGTAAAAAGCAACTGCAAGTGTTCTTACGATTGGATGGCAATGACTTAAGTTTTAAATGGGTAATTTATTTGATAACATGTATCAAATATGTACGAAGAAGCATGCACACATCTTCGTATCATAGGTTTTAATAAAAACATTCTTCAATTAAGTTATGTGCGTCAAGATGTCTAATTTAATATTAATATTAAATTAGAGATTGCACTTTTATTAAAGTTGACGATTCAATATGTTCTAAACCTTTTCGGCCATGTACAAGAGAGGCCATGAAGAGGCCAGAGGAGGGGCTAAGATCTTTTCATCGTTTTATCCAACCCGTCATCTAGGCACCAAGCCGAAGATACCTCTCCTATACAAGCTCCTAGTCGTTGTTTAAAACAAATTATTAACTTGCAAATCTCGTCGTGGGAGAAAATTACGGTATGTGAGCCCAACCCGAGTTGACAATAAGATTTGCAAGAAAATAATAAATCTTATTTCATAGTTATTAGTTAAGTTTAATTTTATTTTCTAAAAACAATTTTGCGTCACAAGTCAACAATTGGCAAAAAAATTAAACTAAACTAATCGACTAGCTTAAGGGGCATTGATTCTATGGCCACTATGTTTTAGTATGTGTCATTTAAACTACTAAAACTATTAAACAATTAACAATTAATTTCATGCAACTTTGGTGAATGAAACCTTAAAGCATGGCAAACTAGAGACATGTAATCCTTGTCAATTAAACAATTTAAACAATTAACACATAAGTACATTAATCAATTTTTAAGCATGCCATCTCAATTAACAATTAATTGTAACTTGTATATCAATATATCTAAGTGATATCCATGACAAATTATGCATGAATTTCATGGATACCCTTTTATCTAGTTAATTAAAGGTACATTAATAATAACAAACAATTTACACTAAATATGTTACTCTTCTCGTTAAACATAAAAATTTAATAGGGTTTAAAAGTTTAACACCTTAACTCAAGTTTAATTAAAAAAACAAAATTCGTTTTGTTTGGAACCACCAAACTAATACAAAATTTTATTTTAATTTCTTTGATGTTGACTTAGACCACACGACAAGAACAAAAAATAAATAAATAAAATTAAAAAAAATTCGTTGTTATCTCCCTCCTGTACGTGGACATGTGATCCCAACAAAACCAAAAAATACAAAAATTTTTTTTTCGTTCCATGTGTTCGTCTACTAACATATCCTCACAACCAAAACCAATTTTTTTCTTTGTGTTGAGCCGAACCAAAACAACCCCTACCAAATTTTACGTTTAACAAATCTAACTAATTACAACATACGTGTGGCTCTGATACCACTGTTAGAGTATAGCAAATAAATAAACAAATTGTCACACAATCGCGGAAGCATATAAACACGTATTTATAATTAGTTAAGATAGAAAACGTGTACCTTTTAGCTAGCTCCAATTATTCGTTTAATAAACGAATAGGTTTCACTAATGGTAAAACCCTCTACGATCACACACACAACACATTGTTGATCACCACCCGAATGCTAGTTCAATTAACCAAATAAAACCTTTCTTCTCTTTGTGTTTTATGCCAAAAACAAACCCTCATGGGGTTTTGAGATATTCGGCCTAATCACAGAACACGAAAGAAAAAGGAGTTGTCGGTGGGCAAAAGTCAAAAACCAAGGGTTTAGGTTTATTCTAATATATAATCCTTTTTATTTATAATTAAATAATAATAACCTTTTATTATTAATTAATTATAAACCCTTTAAGTAATTAGAAGTAACAGTTTAGTCCTAATAACTTTCACTTTGAACCTTATAATTTAATAACATTTATTAAATTATCACAAATTAACTAATAACTCAACTAGTTATTACAGTTAACTTAACTTGGTTAAATAAGCGGTATCTACGTGTTAACGCGTGTGACCCCGTAGGCTTAAACGTTTCCGGACATGCGCTTATTTGACATGGTCATTTCCCAACAGTTGTACAGTTACCATTGCCAAGTTATCAGTAAAGACAGCACAAGAATAAGGTTTTAGAATTAAAGTTGTAGTATGAAAGTAAGTTATTCTAAGCTACGCTAATTTAATCTAACCTAACTACGCTAATCTACGGGTAGAAAGTAACTTCAGACAGGGATGGTGAATCCAAGTCCAAAAGGATCGCTTAAAAACTAAATTTGTTTAAACAGGCTCCAAATCGTACTACCGTCCCCGGCAGCGGCGCCAAAAACTTGACGCGCGTCCAACGGTCGGATCAGGAATCGTTTCCCGTCGTTGCGGACCTTTCCGCTGGGCACGGCGTCAGTGAGTAGTTTTAAATTTATATTTTGTCGGGGGAGCCTAATCCTCTGTACAACCTACTGTTATTAGGTACGAATACCTGATACTAGTACGTGGTAAGGATGATCCAGGGTCGTTCCTCACGACGGCAGAATTGAAACAGAGCTCGTTCAGATCACTTAGTGATCAAGCTAGGGTTTAGATAGTTGGATAGGTATTTGATTTGATTTTTATCTAATTAAAACTACTAAAACTAATAAAACATAAAAGTAAAAGGAAGCTAGCACATATGTAACACTTAAACATAACAAAGACGTGGTTCACCATGATTTAGGATAGCATATAGTTAGGATGATGTTTATTGGGGACACAGTCAGTTAACAGACAGATAAACTTAGTTGTAAACACTAGGACCCTACTTATTTAGTTCCGGATCTAAATACGTATGTCATTGAGTACCTAGGCTATCATGAACCCTGATCAGATCAAACTGTTTTCAAACCCCCCTGAACTTTTGCTTGAATAAGACAAAGTCACCCTTGATTTATCTAGGGAGCAGGCATAAGGCAACAGGCCGCAATTGTATTTACTGACCTTTCTTAACCCCTAAGTCTATTTGTTATTATCTAACTGTGTACTAGTTGTTAACTGTTGTTATTCTAAACTATCGGTATTGTAGAGTTAAGCAATGTTTGTGGAGCATTAAGCCCTCTTGACAGAACTCTGTATTCATTCATTGAAGCATATATTCTACCGTCATAAACATAGACCCTCCTTTACATTCAGGTGTTCATCCCTAGGAATACTCACGGTGTACAGGGCAATTAGGCATTTCCACAGTGTTCCTGATCCTAGATATACTAACTGTGTACCGGCCATTTAAGCATTTCCACAGCTTTCCAGATCTTAGGTGTAATAACGGTGTACAGGGCAACGAGCATTTCCACAGCTTTAATTCCTAGACCCGAGTTCTAGAAGGGTCACTTCTAGGTATTCCACAATGAAACAGTCCTACGGCATTTCCTTAGCTTCCACGTATTTGACGCTATACGAAGTACTATGCCGTTTTACAGAAAGTTCATAGCTTCCTACTGTAACTGGAGATAACTGTATCTACGTAGTATTAGGGTTTGCAAAGTCCTATCCTAAGGGCAACAGTCACGTGAAAGTCTGGAAAGGGTGATGAGACACTAGATCTATATTCAGGATAAGCTTAGACAGATAACAAAGTATAACAACTCCCAGTTATATAATGATCGGGAACATTATTCCACAACGGATTGTGCCCACGACTTTCATAGCTTCCACGTTCCGTACTCCACACATTAGTGATGTTTCCGGCGCTATACAAATGAAAGCCGTATAACGTTACCTCCATTGTTTCATAATGTTGTTATCCCAATATCATATATTTGAAGTAACATCATCACTACTATTTAAATCATGACAAACATACAAGCACACTACTCACAATGCATAACAATAAACATTTCTAATATTAATAAATCACATACATCAAACAAGAAGAATATGACAAATTAATAATAGAAAGGATAAATGATACCGATACGAATTGCGAGCAGAATAACAACTTGTATTTCTTCATTAAAATCCAAGCATTACATAAGCTAGCCTCTACTAATTAACTACATAACTAATCTCTCTCTAGTTCTCATCTAACTCCTAAGAGTAGTGCTAGAGAGAGAAACTAGAGAGAGGAACTAACTACAAGAATAATTCTCCTCTAACTCCTAAGAGTAGTGCTAGAGAGAGAATGTGTGAGAGAGAAAGTGAGAAATGAGAAATGAGAATGGTGTGTGAAATGTGGAGGTGATGGGCTCTATTTATAGGCAAAGATCAACTTGGAGCCAAAGCAATGAGCCATGGAGCCAAACTTGGAGCCAAAGTTGAAGCCATTCTTGGAGCCAAAGAAATAATGCTTGGAGCCAAAGGAGAGATACGTATAAACATCAAAGCGCATCGTACAAGCGAACCAAGCATGAAGGGGGATGACCGGATGGACCCAAGCCTTGCCAAAACAGCATATGGGGTTAGAAGGGCCGTATTTGGCCTTAAAAGGCCGTATACGGTCATGTGGGGCCGTATATGGCTTGCCAAGGTCGTATACGCGGTGTTTCGGCTTTCCTTCGTTGCTTAAAACGCCCCTATCTCCTTCGTTACATGTTCGTTTGACGCAATTCTTGTGCTCACGGTTTCGTAATTCTGTTACGCTTCTAATGGTACCAATTTCACAGAAATTGGATGAGTGTAGCTCGAGCATGTTTGGAATGACTTTTAACGATCTGTAGAAGCCGTATCTCTTCCGTTCTTCACCCAATTTGCATGATTCTTGATTCTCCCGTCTCGTTTTTACCTATTGCAACATATCATAAGGTTAGAATGTGCTTATCATAGGGTAAATGAGGGTGTGAGAATTGGTTGTTGTTTATTCGCTCTGTTTTGCTTGTTATTTGGACGTTTTTAGTGGTTTTTGTAGCAACGCCTATATTTGGAGCACTTTAGTGAATTTTAGTAAATAATGATTGTTTTGGAATGTTTTCACTAAAGATGTATCCAAAAAGTGTAGAATATCGTACTTAAAAACATGACTTTTTGCGTCACATCAGTGTCCTTGAGCTCAATTGATGAAATTAAGTAGAAAATTTATGCATGTATGATCAATTGTACTTGAATGAATTGTGGTTACTGAAATCATCATCATCATCATCATCATCATCTTGTTCTTGACTTGAATGCAAATTTCTTAGGTTTCAATGTATAAATTGGGTTTAGGTTATAAATAGCTTGAATGATTGATGCATGTGAGGATTTAGGGCTTGATGATGACTATATGTTGCTATAACATGTTATTGGATGTTACTTGAGGTCTTTTGTTTGTTAAAATCGTGTATTGCAACTGAATTGTGTGAAATTGGGGTTTTGGTTCGTACTGTGTAGTTGCAGGTCTGAACCTCTGCTGTAAAACGTGGAAACGCGATCCAGCATATAGCCCGGATCGCGTTGCTATGTTTAATTTGGGCTCAGTACGATTTGTTCTTTGAAACGCGATCCAGCTCCCTAGTGTCCGGCTCGCGTTAGTCAGTGTTAAACTTAAGTTGGATTGATTTTGTTCTTTGGAACGCGATCCAGCCACTCCTAGCCCGGATCGCGTTTGCAAGTGTAAATTGGTAACATAATGTTTTGAACTGTGGAACGCGATCCAGCCACTCCAAACCCGGATCACGTTTGCTAGTAATAATCTGACGAATTTGACAACTTGTGACTTGTGCACTTATATTATTTAACTAATATTGAAAGTATAGTATATGCAATTATTTGACCTTATATACATGATTAGATTGTAATAAACTTGATACGAGAATCTAACTCGGGTTTTGATTTGGTTCTCAGATAAAACGAAGGCTCAATAAAATAAGATCTTTGAGTGGAGGCTGTGGTCAACAAGGGTGAGTGGATCTTGGACTTTCAGTCTAGATTAGTTGTAACAAGTTGGTTACAACGGGTAATCTTGGTTTATTGATATTGATATTGATTGTGTCTTATATGTATGTGTATATATTGCCATGATGGCCATGGACTATTTGAATGTCGGAGGTCAACATGGATTGGGTTTGGATACTAATACTTTGAACAACATAAATGCTTTGTACAAGTGTTGTTTATTGTAGGTATGTTGTATGTAGTATTAGTAACCAAACTATCGGTTTAACCATTGTTTGGCCTTCAGTTGGTTTTAAGTGTTACTTGGGGGCCATCGCGGCATGAGGGTACCTCAAGGACCACCGATCCTCTTGATTTGTTTGTTTACGATGCTTCGCTGTAGACAATTGTTAAGCTATGTTTAGATTGATGGTTAGAGATCTATTTACTTAGCTTTGTGCTAACCCCTCCTTAATACTTCTTGCAAATTAAGCTTTTGATATGTGGGTTGCAAGAAGTTTGGATTAAAGGAATGTTTGACAGCTCACTCTGTTTATAAACATGGCACGGGTTTACCATTATGTTTTGAATTAAATAACACCTATCTTAATATTTGTAATTATTATGGTACTTTGGATTTCAAACCATGTAATCGTGGATTGCCATTTTGGTTTGTAATACATGAAATCTATAATGTATGAATTTTAATATACGCTTCCGATATGTTTTAAAAAAAATGATCTTGGGATTTGAAAGGTGTTATAAATTAGTATCAGAGCATAGATTTGGGTGAATTGAACATGTGACAAGTGTTCAATCCCAAATCTAATTGTGTAGTCAAACATTCCAGGGAGGGGGATTTAGCTAAGATATGTGAGTTGGTTAGTATGTGGGTACTAACTATTGATGAGTTGTGAGATGTGTTGTGGTGCAGGATATGGCAGATAATGAAAACCCGACCGTTACTCCAAATAGTGTTTCTAGAACAAATGTTTCCCCTCCTGCGAACCAGAATGATAGACAAGGTCAAACTGGTACTTCATTTTCGGCTGAGGATTTAAGCCAAGATGAATATGTGTTACAACTTGAGGACGAATTGAATAGACTTAGGGGTGTAGAACAACAGTTCATGCGAGAGCAACAAGCTAGATCATCCCAGCAAGTCTCACAGTCTTTACCACCTCCAAAACTTTTAACAAAAGTATTCTAACTAATAAATACTTAGTTATTCACTTAAAAATTTTAAATTTTTAATAAAATTTAAGAACAATAGAAACTTAAAAAATTAATTAAAGAAATTCTTTTTCTAACGAACCCTATCCCATACTTAAATTATACAATGCACTCATTGTATAAAAATTGATAAACAAAAGTGAGTAAGGGAAAGAAAAATAGAACAGAAAACTCCCCTGACTGAAATTATAAATTTCATCATCGGCTAAGAATATTTTATAATAATTTATCCCTATATACATTTTAGTGCATTTATATGATTTTAGATACTTATTTTGTTGATATTTGCAGAGATATATTCTAATTAAAGATTGAAGAAAAAGGAACGAGAACAAGTCCAAAACTGAAGAAAATGAAGTATATGAAGACAAGGAGCTTAAACCTTAAAGAATTGAAGACTTAAATAATAATATTGAAGAATTGGGCCAAAATAAAGATTAAAAGCCGTGAGTGAAAAGAAGAAAGCCCAAAGTTTTAGCCTAACCCGAAGTCGGAAGATTCTGGAATTGAAGACCAACCGGCAGTTGAGAAACCCAACCGGCGGTTGAATATATTTAATCAAAGGCAGTTCCAGACGCGGAGTTGGAGTAGGACACAAATTGATCCAACCGGCGGTTGGGAAGTCCAACCGGCGGTTGAACTGGTGGTTTTGAAAACTATAAATAGAGGCCTAGTTTAGGTTTAACCATATACGATTCTTTGAATACAAAGTCGAATATTAGGGTTTAAGGTCGACTTAAGGTGCGAATTTGGAGGCTAAGGAGCTAGGGTTTAAAGGTTTTTAACCCTAGGAAAAGCTGGTTCGACAATTGGTTCGATTTCTTTATCCTTGTAACTTTAATAACCTTATTGAGTTAATTTATGGATATTGTTTATTTGATTTAATTTTGAATTAGGTTTTCGTTATAGCTATCTGAATGAATGTTTATTAAAACACCCCTCATTTAATATCACAATATTATATTATGTTTCACGGAAGCGTATACTTACAATACATAGTTTATTAGAATTCTGCTTGAATTTTTCGCAAACATTTATACAACATGTTTAACCACTAAACCAAACATAGTTAACTTGTTTACAAACCGGGGCATTATATATTACAAAACATCATTTATAACAAATTTGATCAGAGTTGCTAGTTTCAAACATTCCCAGCATCAAAACATCCATTCCTGACTACCCACAATATAAACATAACCTGCAGGAAGTAAATTGAGGGATTAGCACGAAGCTAAGTGAATGAATAATCAACCACAATTCAGTTTAGCTAGCAATTTGTTCACAACCAATAATGTAACAAATATCGTCAAGAGGAACGGTGGTTCCTAAGGACCCTGTGCCGGGTGGCCCTATCAGAACACTTAAATCAACTGTAGGCCAAAACAGTGATTAACCGTTAACTAAATGCTAATCTCCATCAACACATGTACGCAACCCTGTGTTGACCAACATTAGCAATCAAGTCCAACTGACAATCTAGTTGACCTCTGGATTCATCAATCAAGCACACAGGCTAATCAAACCACCAATCAAATGGCATATCATTTCAAGGTTAACATTTTATCAATAGTAATCCTATAATTACTGATTGAAATCAAACTGACACAACCAAATCAAACTGTGAGTTTCAAATCCACTCACCTGATTGTTTTAGTTCACTTACTCAGCTGCCTTGTCTCGCTGAGTTTTCTGAGGATCTGAGAATTAACAATCAAATATAAGTTAGTAATCACATTCTTAAATCCATAGCTTATATTCGAATATTACATCTATGAATACTTCTCACAACATATATAATACGATCAATATATGAACATAGGTTAAATATATCAACATACTATCAATTAATCATAATACATTAGAGATTATATGAAGTTTGATCACAAAAATCAACATCTCTGCAATGGGCCAGAATCCGCCGGATTCCCATAGAATCCGCCGGATTCTAATGGTTTTCAGATGCAACATTTGGACCAGGGTTCCCAAAAAGAATCCGGTTGAGGAATCCGCTGGATTTAAACCACATTGACCGGATTCCCAACCCGTTTGACCAGCTGAATCCGCCGGATTCCTTTGTGTTTGCAGTTCGTACAGGGCAAACCCAGAAACCAACCTGCACGAATCTAAACTTGCCAAATACTATTTGCTGGACCATCAAATGACTAGAACTACAGTTTTATCATGCACCAACCATCACTTAGCAACTAACAACATCAAACAATCATCATAAATCAACTTGTTTCACTTTGATTTACATATTAAGCATGAACACTTAATATCATATTCAAGAACATGAATTCATAATCAAACTCATTCTAACTCAGTTTATGATCATCACAATCATCATATATTAGCAACTATCAACCACCAATTCAAATTTCTAAACTAATCAATTACTTAAGTTGATAAATAATTATACTTACATTAGTATGATGAAGATGATGATAGCAATTAGTTGGTGATTATCTTTGCAAAAGATCGCAGCTCCAAGATCTTGATTATGGTTTTCTAATTTCTTATTATGTTTCTTGAGGATTTCTAAAAAAGGAAAGTGATAAGCTTTCCTAAAAGGGAAAGTTACATATAGGTCGGCTTATCATTTTCTCACCGACCAGTATTCACTTAAAATTAGTCCCCTTTTAATCGATTGCCTGGAACTTAAAATCATTTGCGAGAAACTTATTTTATTATACCGTCAACTATAGTAAATTACAACAATCAACAATTTACTATTCACAATAAATCCTGAGACTTATTTAATCAAGTTTCGCAGTAAAACAAATAACATCAAATTATTTCTAATACAATTAAATATATCAATTTAAAATTAGAAATTACCAGACCAGAAGAGAGGATGTTACATTTATTGAGTTTATTATATGAATTTATGTTTATGTTGGAACTATATTATTGAATGATTATTATACAAGAATTGTCTATATTATGATATATTAATGATTGTTCTTGACATAGTTAACTGATTTATATTAAACGAGGATGACCATATTAAGTTTTTATAAATTAAGTGATTGTGTTTATATCTTGATCTTAACCTTATGCGATAGACGAAGAATATAATTCATTGATGTAAAGTAATATTGTGACTCACGCCATACCGATGAAATTGTACTAATAAACTGCTGATAGATCTTAATAATTAGTGATACTTTGCGTAACCTTATGATTGTGTTGCTATGATGAAGATTAGCTTAAGCCTAAGTAATTTTCTACATTAGTAATTCACCAGTAATAATAGCCAACAAGTAAATAGACATAAGTAAGTATAATAAGTTTAGTAAATAATAGTTTGAATAATTATAATCTTCTATCCAATTGAGTATTCTTAAGTTGTTCCTGAAACTTATCTATTAGAATCTGTATCAATTATAAATATGTTCGTTCGGAACTAAAACGTCCCCCTTATCTTGTATATTATTGTATATTATTGTTAATAATTGTAAATAGTTGTAATTAGGAGTAAATAGATAATTAGTTATAACATTAGAATCACGTTCCCTGTGTTCGAACTTGGACTTACTTATAAAGCTATATTATACGAACAGGTTAATACTTGCCTGAATTGTGTGATAGTATTATTTAGTATTTCCTTAATTTAAAACTTGTGATTATAATTGTCTATACTTAGCACACATCAAGTTTTTGGCGCCGTTGCCGGGGAGCGGTATTTTAATTAAACTAATTATTTTCCCCGTATAATTTTTATTTCTAATACTTTGCAAAATCAATACGAAATATCGGCTCACCCATTGAGAATACTGACAAAAACAAAGGTATAAGGAGAGTAAAGCCCTACCTCATTGATTTATCATATAAGAGGTAAGGTGCTTCTCGAAAGAGATAGGTTTTTAATAAGCTTCGCGCTGACCTGTTTCTCCGCTTTTGTGTACTATCAATGGAGCTACCGAGATCTATTGACTAGCTTTGTAAAAGAAATTTAACAAACCCACTATAATTTCAGTTGTTGTATAAATAACTAACTTGCATTACTAACAAATAGGAAATTTGGGTTTGGTATTCTTTTTCGATTATTTAATTTTGAATGAGTTTTATTATTAATTATCGGGATTCATATACACCAACTTGAATATTCCTAACATTTTACTAACATTTACTTTTGAATTTAAAGTACTACTAAATTCTGTTTTTGTTGCAGATAGATGTATGACCCGGACACTTCATCCGGATCCACTTAGTCCATTTGACGAACCAGAACGAGAATCTCATTCTAGAAGACGGTTATCATACGCGCCACCTAATTCACCAGAACACTGAATTTCATCTGAGGAAGAAGACTTAATTTTTCATAACAGTTTAGTCAAAACGGCTAAATACGGTTACTACTACGATTCGGAGTTAGATAAAGTACCTTCTAGACAACCTACAGTATATCCAAGCGATTCTGAACCGGATCAAGAAATACAAATAAACATGGCAGACATAGCTAACATGACGCTTGAGGATTACACGATTCAAACTCGTGGAGATCCGAGACCGGGAGTGGTTAGGCCTGCCATAGATAGAGAAGTAGAATTTGAGTTAAAAGGGCAATTTCTGAAAGAATTACACGAAAATCCTTTCAGAGGAGAAGATAAAGAAGATGCAAACGAGCATGTTGAGAAAATTTTGGAAATTGCAGATATGTTTAATATTCCTAATGTTACAAGAGATCAGGTTATGTTACGAGTATTTCCTTTAACACTAAAGGATGGAGCTAAGAGATGGATTAATAATGAACCAGTCGGATCTATTACTAATTGGGAAGATCTTCGTACAAAATTTCTAAAAATGTATTATACACCTTCCAAGACTTCGAAGATGATTGATGATATTAGGAACTTTAAGCAGAAACCCGATGAATCTCTATATCAAGCTTGGGAAAGATATAAGGAGATGTTACATAAATGTCCACAACATGATTTGAATGTCCAACAAGAAATAACGGTATTCTATAAAGGAGTTGATAGAGCAACACGTCAACAATTAGATGCACAAGGCCCAGTACCTAAGAAAACTCCGGCAGTAGCAAGAGCCGGAATTGAAAAATTAGTTAAGCATTCTCAGTTATGGGATGATGGTTCATCTGGAAGAAAAAGGTTATCTGAAGACAGTGATGGTCTCGCAGCTATCACAGCAAAATTGGAAAGTATGGGAAGAAGTGAATGAACAAGTTCATGCAATCAGGATTGGTTGTGAAATATGTGGAGGAAGTCATCTAAAGGTAGAATGTTCTAAAAATGACAGCGAAATGAATACTGAAGAAGTTATGTATGGGGATTTTCAAGGAAATCCAAATTATCATCAAGTTTCTAATTTTAGAAGAGTTAATCAACCAGGACAACAGTATCAACAAGGAGCACCAGGTTTCTATGTCAAAACGGGACAAAATCCGTCCTATACTGACAGGATCAACTAGTTAGAAAGTATTTTGGGAAAAATGGTTGAAGCAAGTAATAAAAGAATGGATGATCATGATTCAAGGATGCGTAATAATGAAGCATCAATCAAACAAATTGAAGGATCAGTTCATCAGATTGCTAAAACATTACAGGAGAGATTTCCAGGAACATTGCCAGGATTTACTAAAACAAATCCAAAGGAGCAAGCTAAAGCAGTAATTACCAGAAGTGGTAAGAATGTTGACTCTCCTGTTATAACTAATAAAATTGTTGAATCTAAGCAGGTTGAAAAAGAAACAATTGATGAAGACATACAACCAAATAAAAAGAACATCGGAGAAAATAAGGTTAAAGAAGTCATCAAAGACTATACACCCCCACCTCCATATCCAGCTGCTCTGAGGAAGGATAAAGAAGATGAACAATACCACAAATTTCTGGAGAATCTGAAACAACTTCATATTAACATTCCTTTTGTTGAAGCTATAGCTCAAATGCCGAAATATGCAAAATATCTTAAGGAGCTGCTGACGAACAAAAGTAAACTGGATAATGTGACAAAGGTGACAATGAATGCGAGATGCTCAGCAATAATGTAGAATAAATTACCTCCGAAAGTCAAAGATCCCGGGAGTATTACTATACCTTGCAAAATTGGTGAAATGACTATTGAAAATGCATTAGCAGATTTAGGTGCTAGTATTTCATTAATGCCATACACTCTTTATATGCGATTAGGATTAGGAGAACCAAAACCTATTCGTATGTGTATTGAATTAGCTGACCGATCTGTGCAATACCCTAAGGGAATAGTTGAAAATGTTTTAATTAAAGTTGATAAATTTGTTTTTCCATGTGATTTTGTAATCTTAGATATGGTAGAAGACCCTAAAGTCCCTATTATATTAGGAAGACCATTTTTAGCAACTACACATGCCCTAATAGATGTTTTCAATAGAAAGATTACCATGAGATTAGGGAATGATAAAATTGTTTTTGATGTTAATAATTCCATGAAATTTCCTGATTATGTGGATGATACTTGTTATTATTTAAATTCGTATGAATATATAGATAACCCTTCTTTTCAAGATTTTTTAGAAAAAGATCAAGCAGATACAGGAATTCTTAAAGGATGGACTGAAGAGTTTGACACTGCAAAGGATTTAGCAGAATTTAATAAGTTATTAGAGGAAGATGAAGATTTGGAAGAAGCAATAGTGGTTATTCAACAACATCCTGAAGAGGAATCATTACAGCTAGTTGCTAAAATTCTTAATAAAGAATTGATACCATATTCTGTCAACAATATTCCTTGTTTTAAAGAAGATATCTTTGAGATCAAGACATCTATTGAAGAACCACCACAGTTGGAACTTAAAGAGCTACCATCGCATTTGGAATATGCTTATTTACAAGGCACATCAGACTTGCCAGTTATATTATCTTCTAAACTATCAATAGCAGAGAAAGAACGCTTAGTTCAGGTTCTTAAACAGCATAAACAAGCAATAGCATGGAAAATCACGGATATCAAGGGAATCAGTCCTACATACTGCACTCATAAAATCTTAATGGAAACAGATTTCAAGCCAGCCGTACAACCATTAAGAAGATTGAATCCGAATGTTAAAGACGTTGTCAGGAAAGAAATCATTAAATTGCTGGATTCAGGATTAATCTATCCTATTTCAGATAGTCCATGGGTAAGTCTAGTACATGTTGTACCAAAGAAAGGCGGAATAACGGTTATACCAAATGAAAAGAACGATTTGATACCAACAAGGATGGTAACGAGATGGAGAGTTTGCATTGATTATCGGAAATTAAATGACGCTACCAGGAAAGATCATTTTCCATTACCATTTATTGATCAAATGATAGAAAGGCTAGCAGGAAAGGAGTTCTATTATTTTCTGGATGGATTTTCAGGATATTTTCAAATAGATAAAACGACATTTACTTGTCCGTTTGGTACTTTTGCTTATAGAAGGATGCCGTTTAGTTTGTGTAATGCACCAGCTACATTTCAGCGTTGCATGATCGCAATATTTCATGATATGGTAGAAGATTTCATGGAAGTATTTATGGACGATTTCTCGGTATTTGGTGATTCATTTGATTCTTGTCTAAAGAATTTACAGAAGATGTTGCAGAGATGTGAATGGGCAAATCTAGTTCTTAACTGGGAAAAATGTCACTTTATGGTTCGAGAAGGGATTGTTTTAGGTAATAAAATATCCAAAATAGGAATCGAGGTAGATCAAGCAAAGATTGAAGCCATTTCAAAATTACCTTATCCTACACATGTTAAAGGAATAAGGAGTTTTCTAGGACCTGCTGGATTTTATCGGAGATTTATACCGGATTTTTCAAAAATAGCAAGACCATTGAATCATTTGTTGGAAAAAGATGCAAAGTTCGAATTTACAGACAAATGCAAACATTCATTTGATGCATTAAAAGAAAAGTTAGTATCTGCTCCAGTTATGACAGGTCCAAACTGGAATCTACCTTTTGAATTAATGTGTGATGCTAGTGATTATGCGGTTGGAGCTGTTTTAGGGCAGAGAATTGATAAGAAGTTTAAGCCAATCTATTATGCCAGTAAGACATTAACAGATGCTCAGGAAAATTACACAACTACGGAAAAGGAACTTCTGGCAGTGGTTTTTGCTTTCGATAAATTTCGTTCATATCTTGTCATAACTAAAACTGTGGTTTATACTGACCATTCTGCTTTGAAGTATTTGTTTAATAAGCAGGATGCGCGCCCTCGTTTATTGCGATGGATTCTTTTATTGCAGGAATTTGATATTGAAATTAAGGATAAGAAAGGAGCTAAAAATGTCGCAGCTGATCATTTGTCAAGGTTGGAAAATCAAGAGTTGGAAGCATTGGATGAAGAGGAAATTCAAGATTCATTTCCGGATGAGAAACTTATGACAGTACAAGAAATAACAGAGATACCTTGTTTTGCGAATTATGCAAATTATTTGGTTACTAAAGTTCTCCCAAGGATGGATTATCAGAAGAGGAAGAAATTCTTTTCTGATTTAAAGTATTATTTTTGGGAAGATCCATTTCTTTTCAGATACTGTACAGATGGCATAATTAGAAGATGTGTACATGGTGAAAAGGCTCAACAGATTATAAAGCATTGTCATGAAGGACCAGTAGGCGGTCATAATGGACCAAGTTACACTGCAAAGAAAATATTTGACGCAGGTTTTATTGGCCGATAATTTTTAAAGATACATATGCATTCGTTAAGAATTGTGATTCTTGCCAAAGAGCTGGGAATATTTCTAAACGTGATGAAATGCCGCAGACTAGTATACAGGTTTGTGAAATTTTTGATGTCTGGGGTATTGATTTTATGGGACCATTTCCTATGAGTCACGGTAATAGGTACTTATTAGTAGCTGTGGATTGTGTTTCAAAATGGGCAGAAGCAAAAGCATTACCTACGAATGATGCTAGAGTTGTGGTGAAATTTCTTAAACAATTATTCTCAGATTTGGAACTCCCAAGGCATTGATTAGCGATCGAGGTACTCATTTTTGTAATACTCAATTAGAGAAGGTGTTAAAAAGATATGGAGTTAGTCATCGATT
Organism: Helichrysum umbraculigerum; assembly: GCA_949592205.1. Lineage (NCBI taxonomy): Eukaryota > Viridiplantae > Streptophyta > Magnoliopsida > Asterales > Asteraceae > Helichrysum > Helichrysum umbraculigerum. The sequence continues at coordinate 56,601,939 of CATIUR010000001.1, read as the reverse complement.
TGCTACACCTTATCATCCACAGACTAGTGGACAAGTTGAAAATACCAATCGTGCGTTAAAACGTATTTTGGAACATTCTGTTGGTTCCAACTAGAAAAGAGTGGTCGGAAAAGTTAGATGATGCACTTTGGGCATATAGGACAGCATTTAAAACACCCACAGGTTGTACTCCGTATAGATTAATTTATGGAAAAGCTTGTCATTTACCAGTGGAAATAGAACATAAAGCATATTGGGCACTTCGAGAATGCAACATGGATACCGATGAGGTTGGTAAGCATCGCTTTTTACAGTTACATGAGTTAGATGAGCTTCGTTGGAATGCTTACGAGAATTAAAAGTTTTATAAAGAAAGGACGAGGAAATGGCATGATGCACGCCTGCGGGGAGATAAATAGTTTGTTGCTGGAGAACGTGTGCTTTTATACAATTCACGTATTCGGTTATTTCCGGGTAAATTGAAATCCAGATGGAGTGGACCGTTTGTTATTCACCAAGTTCATACAAATGGAAGTGTGGATTTAGTAGCCTTCAATGGAACTATTTTTACACTCAACGGGCATCGATTAAAGAAACATTATGCGGATACTGTTATTGAACATATTTCAGATGTAACTTTGGAAGATTAGGTTACAGGACCATGTCGAACTTACCGACACTTAAACAAAAGTGCTTCTCGGGAGACAACCCGTGTTTATTTTTATATGTTATTTTTTTCTTTTATGTTTTTATTTTCAGGATTCAACTTTGTGGGTGTGTTCCTTGGAAACCCTCACGAAACTATAACTCATCCACTCGGGATACCGAGGGGTTTAAAGGCTTATTGCATATGCTAAATGCAATCGTGATTAACTACGAAAGTGTGGATGTTGTATATTATCTTTCAAGAGATCAAGGAATCAACCAAGCAGATTTTTCTTAGCCGATGATGAAATTTATAATTTCAGTCAGGGGAGTTTTCTGTTCTATTTTTCTTTCCCTTACTCACTTTTGTTTATCAATTTTTATACAATGAGGGCATTGTATAATTTAAGTGTGGGGATAGGGTTCGTAAGAAAAAGAATTTCTTTAATTAATTATTTAAGTTTCTATTGTTAGTTAATAACTAAGTTTCTATTGTTAATTTCTTTAATTAATTATTAAAAATTTAAAATTTTTAGGTGAATAACTAAGTATTTATTAGTTAGAATACTTTTGTTAAAAGTTTTGTTTTGTATTTAAAAGTTTAGACTTTAATGTGGATTAACTGTTTTGTACATATAACGTAAGCTACTTAATAAGGAGTAGTATATAGTTATATGATATGATGTACTAATAGGCAATCTATATGAAGATTTCTGAATTTTAAGAAATTAATAAAATAACTTGTTTATTATTTTATGATACATAATATGATGTATGACGTAAAAGACTTAATTTTTAAATTTATCATGCGATAATTTTATATATCTTTATACTTATATGAAAACATTTGGGGGTCTACTAATTGTTTCCTCTGTTGTACAAAAGTACAGACCTGGTCTCTAATTAGTATTCTTAAATAAAGCAAAAAGAAAGACAAATCTTTCAAAATTATACAATAAAGAAAAAATCAAACTATGTCGCTTTGTTGTTCGGCTGTACAGACCTGTCACCGCTGGTTTGATTTTAATAAAACTACTTTACCTGAATCAAGTTATGTCGCTCTGTTGCATGAAAATGCAGACCTGTCACCAATGTCTTGATTCTTAAAAATGTATTTCATATATTTATTTGGAATATAAAAGTAAATTGCATGATTAAGTTTAAGAGTATATCATATATGGAAATCATAAGTAATATTCATACTAACAATAAAAAGTATATTCAGAAAAATGAATATAGATTGTTTAAAGTGGACAAATATATTATTAATCATTCATGAGCTATATATTACATAAATAATAATAATTTTTATTTATACATTATAGTTATCAATGTTAATTAAATTATTTAAATTTTTAATTTATGAAACAGATTTTTAGTATTGGTATTCTGATTTTTAAATATTAGTTTGATGCTTATTTTAAATTTTATTCAGTATTCTACTTGAGGACAAGCAGAACTTAAGTGTGGGGATATTTGATAAGCATCAAATAGATAGTATATTTTATAATAATTTATCCCTATATTTATATACATTTTAGTGTGCATTTATATGATTTTAGACACTTATTTTGTTAATATTTGCAGAGATGGATTTTAATTAAAGATTGAAGAAAAAGGAACGAGAACAAGTCCAAAACTGAAGAAAATGAAGTATATGAAGACAAGGAGCTTAAACCTTAAAGAACTGAAGACTTAAATAATAATATTGAAGAATTGGGCCAAAATTAAGATTAAAAGCCGTGAGTGAAAAGAAGAATGCCCAAAGTAAAGCCTAACCCGAAGTTGAAAGATTCTGGAATTGAAGACCAACCGGCGGTTGAGAAACCCAACCGGCGGTTGAATATATTTAATCAAAGGCGGTTCTAGACGCGGAGTTGGAGTAGGACACAAATTGATCCAACCGGCGGTTGGGAAGTCCAACCGGCGGTTGAACTGGCGGTTTTGAAAACTATAAATAGAGGCCTAGTTTAGGTTTAACCATATACGATTCTTAGAATACAAATTCGAATATTATGGTTTAAGGTCGACTTAAGGTGCGAATTTGGAGGCTAAGGAGCTAGGATTTGAAGGTTTTTAACCCTAGGAAAAGCTGGTTTGACAATTGGTTCAATTTCTTTATCCTTGTAACTTTACTAACCTTATTGAGTTAATTTATGGATATTGTTTATTTGATTTAATTGTGAATTAGGTTTTTGTTATAGCTATTTGAATGAATGTTTATTGGGTTTATTATATGAATTTATGTTTATGTTGGAACTATATTATTGAATGTTTATTATACAAGAATTGTCTATATTATGATATATTAATGATTGTTCTTGACATAGTTAACTGATTTATATTAAACGAAGATGACCATATTAAGTTTTTATAAATTAAGTGATTGTGTTTATGTCTTGATCTTAACCTTATGTGATAGACGAAGAATATAATTCATTGATGTAAAGTAATATTGTGATTCACGCCATACCGATGAAATTGTACTAATAAATTGCTGATAGATCTTAATAATTAGTGATACTTTGCGTAACCTTATGATTGTGTTGCTATGATGAAGATTAGCTTAAGCCTAAGTAATTTTCTACATTAGTAATTCACCAGTAATAATAGCCAACAAGCAAATAGACATAAGTAAGTATAATAAGTTTAGTAAATAATAGTTTGAATAATTATAATCTTCTATCCAATTGAGTATTCTTAAGTTGTTCCTGAAACTTATCTATTAGAATCTGTATCAATTATAAATATGTTTGTTCGGAACTAAAACGTCCCCCTTATCTTGTATATTATTGTTAATAATTGTAAATAGTTGTAATTAGGAGTAAATAGATAATTAGTTATAACATTAGAATCACGTTCCCTGTGTTCGAACTTGGACTTAATTATAAAGCTATATTATACGAACAGGTTAATACTTGCCTGAATTGTGTGATAGTATTATTTAGTATTTCCTTAATTTGAAACTTGTGATTATAATTGCCTATTCTTAGCACACATTAGAAATCATCAGAACAGAAAACAAAATGCTAGTGGTGGTAAGGTGGATAAATCCAATTGGTGCTAGAATTGTAAATCTAGGCACACCGTTCATTGCACTCCTCAGACAGCTAGGTGTATCAAATGTGGACAGTTTGGACAAAATATCAAGGATTGCCCATTCCCAAATCATGTATGTTGGAATTGCCACAAAGAGGGGCACCGTTCGGGTTTGTGTCCGGAGGCGGGGAGGCAGAAAACGGGTTCGGTCACGGGGTCTTCATCTTCTGGCCAGAAAAGAAAGAATCCACCGTCTGCAACTGGCAGGGCTTTTCAAATGACAGCTGATGAAGCTGTCCGAACTGAAGATGTCATAACTGGTACCTTTCTTATAAATTCTGTACCGGCTTGTGTTCTATTTGATTCCGGAGCAAATTGCTCTTTTATATCCATGCAATTTTGTGGAAGACTGAAATTGACTCCCAGATGTATTACTAATCCTATTGAGGTTGAGGTAGCAAATGGTAAAATGGTTCCGGTTACCACATCGGTGACTAGAGCTAGCATTTTGATTGAGGGTCATAGTTTCCCTGTTTCCTTTCTATTGATGCCCATTCACGGTTTTGATGTGGTTTTGGGTATGGATTGGTTAAGTGAGAACAAAGCAAATATAGATTGTCATAGGAAGTTAATAAAAATCCCAATCTCTGATGAATCATATATTGTGGCTCGAGGAGAAAGGGAGAAAGGCAAAATTCCTTTGATTTCTATGATAAAAGCTAGAAAATCTCTAGCTAAGGGTTGTGACTTGTACCTAGCCTATGTGGTAGATGCTAAGCTAGAAAAGAAGACTGTTCCGGATGTTCGTGTGGTTTCCGAATATCCAGATGTTTTCCCTAATGAATTACCTGGTTTGCCCCCTATTAGGGATGTAGAATATCATATTGATATGATTCCCGGTTCAACGCCTGTAGCTAAAGCGCCTTATAGATTAGCTCCCTCCGAAATCCGTGAGATGATGAGTCAGATTCAAGAGTTATTAGATAAAGGGTTTATTAGACCGAGTTCTTCTCCTTGGGGCGCACCAATATTATTTGTTAAAAAGAAAGATGGCACCCTTAGAATGTGTATCGATTACAGGGAATTGAATAAAAGAACAGTTAAGAATAAATACCCTTTGCCTCAAATAGATGAATTGTTTGATCAATTGCAAGGGTCCTCTTATTCCTCTAAGATAGATTTGAGATTGGGTTATCACAAGTACGGGTTCATGAGGATGATATTTCAAAAACTGCTTTTCGTACGCGATATGGTCATTATGAGTTTCTTGTTATGCCTTTTGGGTTGACTAATGCTCCGCCAGTTATCATGGATTTGATGAATAGGGTTTGTCGGCCATTTCTTGATAAGTTTGTTATCGTATTCATTGATGATATCTTGGTTTATTCTAAATCAGAATCTGATCATGAGATGCATTTGCGTTTGGTTCTTGACACTTTGAGAAATGAGAAATTATATGCTAAATTTTCAAAATGTGAGTTTTGGCTCCGTGAGGTCCAGTTTTTGGGGCACATTATTTGTGAGGATGAGGTTAAAGTGGATCCATCAAAAATTGAGGCCGTTATGAATTGGCAAGCTCCTAAGTCTCCGTCTAAGATTAAGAGTTTTCTGGGATTAGCTGGCTACTATCGTAAGTTCATTAGAGATTTTTCTAAGATTGCGGGTCCTTTGACTAAATTAACCCGAAAGGATGTGAAATTTCAGTGGACTGAGCAACAAGAGTCAACTTTTCAGACTTTGAAGCAGTTATTGTGTCAGGATCCGGTTTAAGCATTACCTGACGGGTCTGACAATTTTATTGTGTATTGTGATGCTTCTTCTGCGGGCTTAGGTTGTGTTTTGATGCAACGTGACCGTGCTATTGCCTATGCTTCATGTCAATTGAAACCTCATGAGACAAATTATCCTACCCATGACCTTGAACTAGCGGTTGTGGTTTTCGCCTTGAAAATTTGGAGGCATTATCTTTATGGTACGAAATGTGTTATTTGTACTAGTCACAAAAGTCTTCAATATATGTTCTCTCAGAAAGAGCTCAACATGCGTCAAAGGCGATGGTTGGAATTGATTAAGGATTATGATTGCGAGATTCGTTACCACCCGGGTAAGGCCAATGTTATGGCGGATGCTTTAAGTCGGAAAGGAAAATCAGAAAAAGTGTGTTGCATGCGGTTAGAGGTTTCATCAGATTTAATTGATCAGTTAAATCTGCACAAATGGAGGCATTGATGGATAATAACTTGAAATCCGAGGTAATGCTTAAAAGAAAAGGCTTATTGGTTGATGACTCACGTGGATTAAAGACTTTTCAATCTAAAGTCTGGGTTCCTTTGCTTGGTGGTCTTCGAGATGTGATCTTGTTAGAAGCTCACAAATCTAAACTGTCGATTCATCCCGGGAGTACCAAAATGTATCACGATTTAAAACCTTTGTATTGGTGGCCACTTTGAAAGTGGATGTAACTCGATTTGTGGAATCTTGTCATATTTGCTCGCAAGTAAAAGCCGAACATCAAAAACCATATGGAACTTTGAAACAACTTGAGATTCCCGAGTGGAAATGGGAGCATATTACCATGGATTTTGTAACCAAATTGCCTCGAACGGTTAAGGGTAACGATATGATTTGGGTAATTGTTGACAGATTGACCAAAAGTGCTCACTTTCTTGCCACTAGTGAGACAGCCTCTTTGGGTAAACTGGCGCAGTTGTACATTAATGAGGTTGTGTCAAGGCATGGGATTCCGTTGTCTATAGTTTCTGACAGAGATTCTCGGTTTGCATCTGGATTTTGGCAGAGTTTACAGCGGAAATTGGGTACTAGAGTCAATTTGAGCACTACTTATCATCCTCAGACTGATGGTCAGTCTGAGCGGACTATTCAGACGCTCGAGGACATGTTAAGGGCTTGTGTGTTGTACTTTGGTAGGTCTTAGGATTCTCACTTGCCATTGGTAGAATTCGCCTATAATAATTCTTTTCACTCTAGTATAGGCATGCCACCCTATGAAATGTTGTATGGTCGTCGATGTAGGACGCCCACTTGTTGGCTAGAGGCGGGTGAGAAACAGTTTGCGGGTCCTGAGATAGTACAAATTACAGCTGATAAGGTAGCTATAGCCCGTGATAGGTTAAAAGTTGCCCGTGATAGACAAAAGCAATATGCCGATCCGCGGCATCGACCCGTTTCGTTTGTAGAGGGTGAATTGGTTTACTTGAAAGTTTCACCTTGGAAGGGTGTTATTCGGTTTGGTAAACGTGGTAAACTTGCCCCTAGATGCCCATTTAGAATTCGGCAAGTGGTTAATGATCAAACTGTGTCGTTAGACCTTCCTCCTGAATTAGCGGTTATTCATGATACTTTCAACGTGTGCTACTTAAGAAAATGTAATGTGGAGGACCAATCCCATGTTCTTCCATTGCAAGACTTACGTGTTAACCAAAATCAAAAGCTTATAGAGGAACCCGTAGAGCTTTTAGACCATAAGGTGACTAAACTTCGAAAGAAGGATATTCCAATGGTGTTAGTTAAGTGGAACCATAGTTTGGGACCAAACCTCACGTGGGAGACCGAGTCTAGCAAGAGGACGCGCTATCCTTGTCTTTTTGTGCAAGGTGAGATTTCGGGGACGAAATCTCCTTAAGGAGGAAAGATTTGTAACATCCTCCTTATGGGCCTAGGAGAAATACGGTAAATTTCTTATTTTATTCGTTATTTAAATTGTATTTAGAAATAATTGGAATTATATGAATAATTGAAATTAATAGGTCAACTAGTCAAATGACTTATTGTGATAAATAAATTAAGACTTGTTTTAAATTAATTTAGTTTACGGTACAATAAAACTTATTTTCTCGCAAATGGTTTTTAGGTTCAAGACAATAGATTTAGAACGGGTATAAAATTACACTGCAATATACTTAGGACAAATGGAAGTGTCGACCATTTTCCACACTTCATTGATTTTCTTTCTAACACTTCAAGAACGCACACACAATTGAAGAAAAAACCATATAAACAAGAATTAAACAAAAGAAGAGGCTGTGATTTTGTGTTTACAACTGATTTCATCATCATCTTCTTCATCTTGTTCATCTAGTTTTCTTCATTTCCATTGTAAGTATTTGTTTAGTGTCCTTGAGCTCAATTGATGAAATTAAGTAGAAAATTTATGCATGTATGATCAATTGTACTTGAATGAATTGTGGTTACTGAAATCATCATCATCATCATCATCATCTTGTTCTTGACTTGAATGCAAATTTCTTAGGTTTCAATGTATAAATTGGGTTTAGGTTATAAATAGCTTGAATGATTGATGCATGTGAGGATTTATGGCTTGATGATGACTATATGTTGCTATAACATGTTATTGGATGTTACTTGAGGTCTTTTGTTTGTTAAAATCGTGTATTGCAACTGAATTGTGTGAAATTGGGGTTTTGGTTCGTACTGTGTAGTTGCAGTTCTGAACCTCTGTTGTAAAACGTGGAAACGCGATCCAACATATAGCCCGGATCGCGTTGCTATGTGTAATTTGGGCTTAGTGCGATTTGTTCTTTGAAACGCGATCCAGCTCCTTAGTGTCCGGCTCGCGTTAGTCAGTGTTAAACTTGAGTCGGATTGATTTTGTTCTTGGGAACGCGATCCAGCCACTCCTAGCCCGGATCGCGTTTTCAAGTGTAAATTGGTAACAGAATGTTTTGAACTGTGGAACGCGATCCAACCACTCCTAACCCGGATCACGTTTGCTAGTAATAATATGACGAATTTGACAACTTGTGACTTGTGCACTTATATTATTTAACTAATATTGAAAGTATAGTATATGCAATTATTTGACCTTATATACATGACTAGATTGTAATAAACTTGATGCAAGAATCTAACTCGGGTTTTGATTTGGTTCTCAGATAAAACGAAGGCTCAATAAAATAAGATCTTTGAGTGGAGGCTGTGGTCAACAAGGGTGAGTGGATCTTGGACTTTCAGTCTAGATTAGTTGTAACAAGTTGGTTACAACGGGTAATCTTGGTTTATTGATATTGATTGTGTCTTATATATATGTGTATATATTGCCATGATGGCCGTGGACTATTCGAATGTCGGAGGTCAATATGGATTGGGTTTGGATACTAATACTTTGAACAACATAAATGCTTTGTACATGTGTTGTTTATTGTAGGTATGTTGTATGTAGTATTAGTAACCAAACTATCGGTTTAACCACTGTTTGGCCTTCAGTTGTTTTAAGTGTTACTTGGGGGCAACCGCGGCATGAGGGTACCTCAAGGACCACCGATCCTCTTGATTTGCTTGTTTACGATGCTTCGCTGTAGACAATTGTTAAGCTATGTTTAGATTGATGGTTAGAGATCTATTCACTTAGCTTTGTGCTAACCCCTCCTTAATACTTCTTGCAGATTAAGCTTTTGGTATGTGGGTTGCAAGAAGTTTGGATTAAAGGAATGTTTGACAGCTCACTCTGTTTATAAACATGGCACGGGTTTACCATTATGTTTTGAATTAAATAACACCTATCTTAATATTTGTAATTATTATGGTACTTTGGATTTCAAACCATGTAATCGTAGATTGCTATTTTGGTTTGTAATACATGAAATCTATAATGTATGAATTTCAATATACGCTTCCGATATGTTTAAAAAAAAATGATCTTGGAATTTGAAGGGTGTTATAGTATTGATAAACTTCTTGTGATACCAATTGGTGGAATCCTAAGTGCGATGCCACCAGTTCTACATTCTTGCAGGGATTTGCAACTGGCGTTGACAAAAACATGATTGTGTAGATGGCTGGTAGAGATTCATGGTTGGAAAACAAGAGGCCATCGATACTGCAATTGGGATAATGATGGTTGATCCTAAAGAGGTATAAATTCCATTTATATAGTCAGGGAACATGAGATTAAATCCCATGACACAGCCATTTAAGCTTATGTTAAATTTTATTTACTCTGTATTTATTTGGTTTTTTAGTACCTCATTGAGCGGACTCCACGATTGTACTATGAGAATTGTGAGACGTCACCTGTGTTGAATTATAAATAATCATGCGCACTTCGAATTTCTTATTTTTCATGACCTCGAACAATAAACTTTTCTTATCTTTTGGTTGGTCTGATATAAAAGATATCGAGTGTGGCAGGCTTCAAGCAAAGGACATGTTGCAACATTTGTTTATGTAGTTGACCAATATCAAATGCTTCGGTAGAAGTTGTCCAAGTAGGGAAGTTTGTAGTGGTTCGAGCCAATGTTTTTAGATAGGTTTGACCTTTTTTCTCACCCTTTTTATGCGATGTATAAGTGTGTTTATAAAAAATACTGACAAGGATCTCTAACATTTGTTGTAAATTATATGTAGGGTGATGGCATTAGTGGCATTTTAGGCCAAGTTATATGTGACTTTGAAGGATGCAGTTGGTTACAAGACTTTGGCTTTAAACTCATGCAGGTTATTCTGTTTCTACCCTACATTCTGGTTGAATAGAAAATTCAGTTAGGTTTCTATTTAAGCAACATCAATAAAGGTTCAAACGGGAGTCTCGGTGGGGGAATTTAAGGATGGTTGTGAAAGTTTCACTCTTCATATGCAACATCAAAAGGCCAACAACACATATTTGATGAACCTAAAGGTAAAACCCACGAATAAATTCAGCATTGGTTACTCTCTAATTCACTGATAATTTAGAGCTGGCAAGATGGGTAGATTTGGTAACAGGTCAAATAATATTATTTTTTTGGGTTATACTGGACATTATTTAATAATGCCCAAATTAGCCGGATCATATTGAGTTGGCCCCGAACCTTTCATTGTCGATTTTTTTGTTAATTTTTCAAATCTTTATGTGAATTAGATTTCAAGTACGGTATATGATGTTGAAGAGCTACACTCCTTTGACTTATTTTAAAAACAAAAGTAGAATTTCTGCATAAAGTTGTATGGTATAGTGTTGTATCTCACTGCATAAAGTTGATAAGTATATGCATTTTATTAAGGGATGGAAACTGGATACCATAACTTACTTATATCTTTCTTGCAAATTGTGGTGACTCATCACCCATCCTTAAGGTTTGTTTGTACTCATTTCCCCTCACATTCATACTTATAATCCCCAAAAGCCAGGTTTGCAATTTGCTTATATCAGAGGTTGCCCATTGTAGGTTCTGGAAGGAAATTCATGACATGTTTGCTACAAATAAGGACTCGGGTTAACTCTTGATCAACTTGCTCCATTTGACATGTTTTCATTATAGTTACATCTTATAAGTTTCATCGCTTGAGCCAAAGTCGCTTTATAGCCAATGTTGATGATTCTTTTGTTTCAGGCTTAACTAAGACACTTTGACTGCTTGAAAAGTTGTGTTAATAGGTGATGTTTAATTCTACTATACGAGAGAAGGTTTACTTCTTTAGATTATTGTACAACAGCAACAACACTGCGAACATTAATTAACTTGATGAGGGTTTTGATATTTAAACTGCACGCTATGGTATGTTTCTATTCCCTTATCAAACATGTAATCAGATGTCGAATATACAGTAATGCTAGCATGAAATATTCATCTATGTGTGCAAATTCTGACCCGTTTATGAGTAAATGGGCCAATTAGGTCACCTTTTTTGTTTCAACAGATTGAACGGGTTGAAGTCGCCCAAAGTGTTTTCAAAATGAAAGTTCTAATACTTTTATTAAATAAACATCATATTGTTGTTGTAATAATAGATAACATATTTATGTAATAATAGATAACATATGGATTTTAAAGCACCTTATATTTGAGCTGATTAATTTTATTTCTTTCCAATGTCATCTGTTGATCCAATCAAATATAGGAGCAATTGCAGCTGGGGATGTTGTTGTTTTGAAGCCCTCGGAAGTTTCTCCGGCCATGTCTTCTTTGCTGGTAAATGACAATTGTATCATATTCTTTAATCAAATGGAAGATGGGATTAGGCTTCTAAGAACCACTCATGGTCATTCTTTGACCCTTCTAGAGTTGTATCAGCGCTTTTTGTAAGCTATATCTGACCCGTTTAGTTTTGTGGGGTTAGAAAGGCTCTCTAATGTGTAATTATATTTAGTGTAAAACCTCCTTAAAAGGAGCCATATTATGCAAAAATATCTAATTTATGAGAAGCGTACATAGAAGTTGGAAGAGATTTATCAAATCACATGTGGTCAAACCTTTGCAAGTTTTCACTTTTTGCTAATATTATTATGGTGGTATTGTAGAGAGACATCAAGAGATAAATCATGTTAGTTTACTATAAATTAGCTCATTTCACTTAATCCCAAATACCACACGATCACATGTTCAGCTTACACACACACAATTTTAGAACCACAGCTCAATTGAAATAACATAATTAAAATTCTATAGAAAGACTTTGATGATTGCAAAATCAAATCAGATTATTATTTTTCATCAATTTTGTATATAACATGTGTATCATCCCGCGAATCCGCGGGTTATAATCTAGTTAAATAATATTTTTTAATAATATATTAGATATTAATGTTACCATATAAGAAATTAAAAATTAATCACAAATATAAACACATAAAGAGTTACTATTTTTTCAGTTTTTGAAGAACGAAGATCTGACATTTTGGATGCTATGAACTTAAGCAAAGAAGAAGATTTAATACTTTTTGGTTGTTTTGGGATTCCTCTTTTGGATTAGATTGATTGGAGGTGTATTTAATTTTGGAACTAGGAATATGTTTTGGATCAAATTGTATGTTAGAAGTTGGAATTGGAATTTGGATGTTATAATATGATATATCATTTCATCTTATCTTATGTTTGTTTATATACTTGTTATATTAAACGTAAAGTTAGTCTTACTCGATATCACACGTTTAACTTGAGCTTATTCGGATGAAATCGTTTAATCCGAAAATTAATCCGAACCATTTAATCCATATCCGATTAATCCGTTTCTTATTTGGATTGGATTAAGGATGAACTTGAGATTGTTCAAAATCCGATTAATCCGAAATCCGAACAATCCGTCCGAATAACACCCCTAGTTTGTGATGATAGTTGTTTTGTCATTTCACTAAAGCATACAAATTAATGGCCATTAATGACCTTTTAGACTAATAGTTTGGGCTCATTTAGATTAGATGTTTGGTCTGCTACCAACCGGTGTAGCACATTAATTTGAAATGGATGCTTCATCACTTCACTACGTACAATATACTACTATATTTATTTAAGCCACGAAATGTATAAAACACGTATCCAATAATTCAACTTTAAGTCTTACAAATTGGATAGACGTAGTACGTACATTACGGGTTTAATTGGAATTAATAATAATAATGTACGTATTTAATTGAGTTGATTTCACAATATTATTACAATTAGAATAATTAACAATCATGTTGACCTAATTAAAAAATAACAATACTTTTGATACTCCACTACGCTAGTCCAGTGGAATGGACGAATAAAATACGCCAATTCACATTGCCTATTGGTGTAATACTCCAACATGTCATTGTCTGTTCAGACTTAAACGACAAAATTATATATGGGTACATCCACATGGACTCATTTTGCATTATCTTTCTATTATTTTATATAATTACATTATTACATACTATTACTGTACATCACAAATATACACTTATACACTATTATTATTATTATTATTATTATTATTATTATTATTATTATTATTATTATTATTATTATTATTATTATTATTATTATAGTTTTATAGCATACTAACGGTTGATAATTCGTACACCACTAAAAATTTCTCTCGATTAAATATGCTTTGTTTTACATTGTTGTATTGTAGATCGTAAGGTACAACTTGTGATGTACCGAAGTTTTTGATGGTGTACAAATCACTTCCTGATAGAATATAGATGATGTTGACGCTGCAATTCACATGACCATTATATATGCATAACATTAATCTTACATACTACGTGGGTGAGCTTAAATGTTCCTAACCTTCTCTACCACCTTACTTAATTACTTTTAATTCATCAAAACAATTCATTCAATATATAAAGTCTAGCTAACACCAGAAAGAAGAAACTTAATTTGAGGTTTAGCTAGGTAGGTAGGTAGGTAAAGCAAGTGCACATTTTGGGAATTGGTAAGTCTCCGAAGAAAAGAAAAGAGTAAAACTTAGAGTAAGTTTTGTTGATGATTACACAGCTAGCAATGGAGAATTCAGACCGAAATACGAATCATCAGGTAATGGCAGCGTCTGAGATTCACGACAAACCAGTACCGGAGAATCAAACTGTTGCTGGTAAGAAACTTCATATGTTCACATTATATACTACTTACTAGTATAATTTATTACTTCAATTCTTGTCTGAAGGGTAGTGGCCAGTGCCCACCTGTATGTGTCTATGTGGGTTTAAGATTTACAGGGGTTTAATTTGTTCCTTGGTATTGCTTCCTACATTCCTATAACTAAAGAATTACTTACATGTTATTTGCAATATAATGTTTCCTTTAATTATCTGCAAACTTCAAAGCTACCTTCACCTAATTACCAACCTTCTTCATTGCAAGTTGTTAATGCTACTCAATATATGCTATCAAGGCCCTCCTATTTTTGTTACATAGAATTATAAAAGACAGCCTCCAATAAAGAATAAAGAATTATATATATCCATGGAGATAGAGATTCTACTGCTTTAGATGTTATTAGCATGAAATGATGATAGATTCTTATCTGGATAAGACCCTGGAATAGGTGGTAATCATGAGTTTTAAAAGTATAATTATTTTATTATGCCAATATTGTCTTAATTAATTAAGCTTATTACCATATTCTAATTTTATATTTATGATGAAATTTGAGCAGAAGAGGTGAATGATTCTCCAATTGAGCAAGTGAGATTGACCGTCCCAATCACGGATGATCCAACGCTGCCTTGTTTGACATTCAGGACATGGTTTCTGGGAATCATTTCGTGTAGTGTTTTAGCTTTCTTGAACCAGTTTTTTGGTTATCGCCAAAATCCTCTATACATATCATCGGTTTCAGCTCAAATTGTTGTACTTCCACTCGGGAGGCTGATGGAAGCAACTCTACCCACAAAACCAATCCGTATTTTAAAAACGAGATGGTCCTTCTCACTCAACCCTGGACCATTTAACCTGAAGGAGCATGTTCTCATCACCATATTTGCAAATTCGGGCTCCAATTCTGTTTATGCAGTTGGGATCATCACCATTGTTAAGGCTTTCTATCACCGTAATCTCAACCCATTTGCAGCCATGTTACTTACACAAACTACCCAGGTACATTATTCCATTATCTCTACATGTTATACTGCTACACATGAACTGCATTAAATTAGGAGCTGAGATTGTCAGAATGTCTCTTAATTGATTTGTTGATGATATATGTAGATGCTTGGATATGGATGGGCTGGTCTTTTCCGAAAGTTTTTAGTTGATTCGCCATATATGTGGTGGCCTGCCAATCTGGTTCAAGTTTCCCTCTTCAGGTTCATCTTTGCTCTCTGTGTTTGTATGTGTATATATCTATCGGTAGTAAACAAGTTCTCGATCAGTTAAGTTCAATCTTTTTTAGGGCATTGCATGATGAAGAGAAGAGACCAAAAAGGGGCTTGTCAAGGTTGCAGTTCTTCCTGATAGTCCTCGTATCAAGCTTCGCGTATTACATCATTCCCAACTATCTATTTCAATCCATCACTGCAATTTCCTTTGTTTGCTGGATATGGAAGGACTCGGTCACAGCTCAACAACTTGGTTCTGGTCTGCGTGGGCTTGGAATTGGAGCAATTGGGCTCGATTGGGCAACTGTATCTGCTTTTCTTGGAAGTCCTTTAGCAACCCCTGGATTCGCTATCATGAACATACTGGCTGGTTATATTATAATTGTCTACATAATCATTCCTATTGCTTACTGGAATAACTGGTATGAAGCCAAGCATTTCCCAATTTACTCTTCTCATGTGTTTGATGCCGATGGAGGACGGTACAACGTTTCAAGAGTCTTAGATGCAGCAACCTTCTCTTTCAATGAACAAGGTTATAATGATTACAGCAAGATCAATCTTAGCATATTTTTTACATTTGCGTATGGTCTAAGTTTCGCAACATTGGCTGCCACTCTCTCTCATGTGGCACTCTTCCATGGAAGGTATGTTTAGCAGCCTTTAGATTTTTTTAGTAAGGTCATGTGTCCATTTCATATCAGCTAATAAAGCTCGATAATGTATATGTTTGTTATGTTATCTACAGAACGATTTGGGAACAAACAAGAGCATCATTTAAAGACAAGTTTGGCGATGTTCATACTAGAATAATGAAAAAAAATTACGATCCGGTCCCACAATGGTGGTTCCATTCTCTTCTCATATTGGTGATAGGACTTGCTTTGCTTACTTGTGAGGGTTTTGGCAGACAGCTACAACTCCCTTACTGGGGAGTTCTTTTGGGAATCGGTTTGGCTATGGTCTTCACATTGCCGATAGGTGTTATCACAGCTACAACAAACCAGGTAATACGAATACCATATAACCCGCTTGTGTGTATTTGTGCTTAATTCATCAATATATTGTATCCTAAAAGTGAAACTTTGTTACAGCAACCAGGACTAAATGTTATTACAGAGCTGATTATTGGTTATATGTACCCTGGGAAGCCACTTGCAAATGTGGCCTTCAAAACATATGGATATATAAGCATGTCACAAGCCATCATGTTCCTCCAAGATTTTAAGCTAGGCCATTATATGAAAATCCCACCAAAATCCATGTTCATCGTGCAGGTAAATAAATCATTTTCTAATTGAAAAGTCAATCAAGATATATACTCCACTGTCCATCATCATTATCAACATGACTAATTATTACTTTATTTTTGTGCACAAAAAAGTTGGTAGGGACGATAATTGCTTCCTCTGTGTACTTTTCCACATCTTGGTGGCTCCTTACAACGGTAGAATACATATGTGACCCAACTAAGTTACCTGAAGGAAGCCCATGGACTTGTCCTGGAGACGATGTTTTCTACAACGCCTCGATCATATGGGGAGTGGTGGGACCTCAAAGAATGTTTGGAAATCTAGGACTATACTCCAAAATGAACTACTTCTTTCTGTTGGGAATTCTCGCACCAGTACCAGTTTGGTTTCTTTCACGCAAGTTTCCGAATAGAAAATGGATTAGGCTCATAAACATGCCGATTCTTATATCAGGTCCAGGGGGGATGCCACCAACTAGAGCTGTAAACTACAATATGTGGTTTGCGGTGGGAATTTTCTTCAACTTTGTGGTGTATAAGAAGTTCAAGAATTGGTGGGCAAGGCACAACTATATTCTATCAGCTGGACTCGATGCAGGAGTAGCATTCATGGCTATCCTTTGCTATTTCATGCTACAGATTAAAGACATCAATGGACCACAATGGTGGGGAATGGAGATAGATGATCATTGTCCTCTTGCAGGCTGTCCAACTGCTCCTGGTATTAAGGCTGCCGGATGCCCTACAGTCTATTGACACGTACACTCAATCGATATCTTTTATACTCTTAAATCTTGTTTGAATTGCTAAAGGTGTACAGATTTAATACATGTAAACATAATCAAACAGTCATCGGATGTAACTTGAACTTTAATGGCAAAAGAAAAAGTTCTGCCATTTAAGATCATGTTGTGTATGGTGACAGCTTGTTAAGTGGAAGAATGAACTAAAACGACAACACAAAGAAGTTTTATAGTGACAAATTATATATCTATCTAGGTGCCCCCATCAAACACTGCTCCCTGAGTCTCAATTTTATTGTTCACGGGACGATAAACATACAATTTAAGTTATACTCTATTTTTAGTAAGATGACACTTTTACCCATTACATTTTACCTACTTTTTTGTGATACATGTATACATTAGGGGTATAAAGGAACTTTGCCTCATTGTATATCCTTATCTAAGTAAACAATAAAATCGGGATATTCAAAAAACGGACACTTGAACTGTAAAGTTGGGAGGGATGCAATCATATATCATATACATTATATACTCTAAAGGTTTTTTTAGAAAGGTAAGTATTTACACACCATAGTATCACGAACATGTACATTAATATGCGAATATATACAATTGTCTCATCCCAAGACTTGAACCTCTAACCTCATAGTAGGAAGTGTCACTAAAATACCGCTAAGTCATTGGACCTTTGGTCGTAAAATACACTAACAATATATAATAAAAGAGGTATCTCAAAAATGGAAGTTTGAACATAGCTTCCAATTGATGATGTACTAATCAAAGAAGGTGATGTAACACAACAAACGGCAAAATTCTGTTATTTAAAAGATTCCTTTTCCATTATCAAATAAAAACAATATTTGAGACAATGGGTGGGGTTCAAATGAGAATAGGAATTTGTGTGAGAATAAGGGAACCAATGATATTGTGCCAGCTATACAAAGAGAATGCTCCACATGTACAAAACTCATTTACCTCCAACATCAATTATCTAACAAACGACAAATCGGAAAAATTATGAAAATTACACCATTAAATTCAGCGTTTTCTCCTCTTCAATTTGCCGTCCCTCAAGGCATACTTTCGACGGGTTTTTTTTCCATCTTTATTGGTGGGTTTCACATTTACACACATGTGTTAAAGTGTTGTGTTTAGGGTTTGGGGTTTCGCCCAGAAACCCCAAACCCTAAACCCCAAACCCCAAACCCTAAACCCTAAACGCTTTACAAAACTCTAAACTCTAAATCATACTAAACCCTAAACCCTGCTAAACCCTAACCCTAAACCCTGCTAAACCCTAACCCTAAATCCTAAACCATAAACTCTAGCCCTAAACCCTAACCCTAATGAAACACCCCGAAATTTAGAAATTTTTTTTTCTCATTTCGTAAAGTCCCACGTTTAAAATATGACATTTTAGACTTGTTGTATCATTCCCTAGATCAAATAAGGATTTAAATAAGAAAATGTTGAATTTATAAGAGATTCCCCAGGAATGACTCGCATTCCCCAGGAATGAAGCCTGCTGTTACCATCATACTTCGGATTCCCCAGGAATGACTCTCATTCCCCGGGAATCAAGCCTGCACACTTAATTACCATTTATCGAACTTCAAACGTGCATATCTTGAAAATGACAAGTTCAATGACCATGAAAATTTGCAGGCACGTGTATAATGACAATACAAAAGTTCCCCAATTTTCACTTTTCGCAAATTCGCATTTTATCATGATTTGGACCGTTGACCCCAAAATGACCACTTTTACTCATTTTCGTTGACATACTAAATTCTAAACCATGTACATTCAGGTTCTAGCATTTTTACCACTCATTCAATACTACATTTAGAACCTAAGGCCACTTTAACATTCGTCATACCATAATCACAACTCATTTTGACCTCTAGACCTATTAGTGACCCATTTGGGCACTTTAACGACCCGTTTGGGTTTCAACCCATATAACCACTATTCCATCACCCATTTCACATTCCGTTGACTATTCTAAGTCAAACTAAGTCAATTTCACCATTGAAACTTCATTGTAACCTTATAACATCAATTTCACATAAAATTATGATATTTACACCAATTACAATAAGTTTTCCACATTGACTTTTACAAAACTATCAATGAGCATACAACCACTCATTGACCACTTTGACTTTCTTATTTCATAATGTTTGACTTTGACCACAAGTCTTCTATTCACTACCATCAAGTGTCAAAAACAAGATTTCTTTTACAAAAGGGGTGACATCAACATCAAGAGCATGATCAAGAGAAATAGCTTATTACCAACAAAGCAACAAGCACCACCACTAGCAACCTTCGGGCTTTTTACCCGAATCTCTTTGGGTCCCACTTAGCTCACCTAAAAATACATAAACATAATCGAGTAAGCATAAAGCTTAGTAAGAAATGGGCTATCAATAATCAATATCATTTCAAACATACGTATATTAAGGATCCATAATATCATATGCTAATTCCCGCAAGAATTAACATCTTCGGGCCTACACCCCGGTATATAATCATAACTCATCAAGTAAATGACATATCCATTACCGGTCCTTCCAAGTAAATGGAACAAGCATTACTTGAAGAAAGATAGCATCATCCATTAACTTACCTCGCGATAGCCCACATAAACAATCACTTGTAACACTTGGCATACTTTTATCACCTATTCATATAATCATATAGACACATATCAATTACACATTCAATAATCATTCATCATATAACATAGATGTTAATTCACTTAACACCTATATCCAACTCATACTCAACCTCCAATTCATTACTTGTATCATATTATACAAGTATTAATTTCATCATATGATCTCATTATATGTTTCATACACTTTACTCATAATCATATATAAATGGGTAATTATCATTATCACATCATCAATTTCATCAATAATCACCAAGAGCATCATCTCTTAGTGTATAATCATATTTATCATATATCATTTACCCATTTATACATGATTTTCATTTTCTTTACACAAAGAATATAATTCAACATGCTAATTAGATGAATTCATTCATCAAATCATTATTATTTCATCAATTACCAATTACTATCATCATTTACATAATCAAAATTATTCAATTACTCATAAACACAAGGTTATGAGTTCTTTTATAAAAATTAACATCATTTAAACCTAATTCATAACTTAATCATGTGTATGAAACATGTATAATTCATTAAATCATTAATTCATCAAAACCCCAA
The DNA here is from genome assembly GCA_949592205.1 of Helichrysum umbraculigerum. Taxonomy (NCBI): domain Eukaryota; kingdom Viridiplantae; phylum Streptophyta; class Magnoliopsida; order Asterales; family Asteraceae; genus Helichrysum; species Helichrysum umbraculigerum. Next base: position 56,581,504 of record CATIUR010000001.1, on the reverse strand, counting down.
GACTAGGGTTTAACCTAATTCATGAAATTCATCAATTAAACACAAAAGGGAGGTTAATCATACCTTTATAATGAAGAATTAAAGGATCACAAGTTCTAATCTTCAAAACCCTAGCTTAATCTTTGATGATTCTTCTTATTTCTTTCAAGAGCCAACTCATACAGGAACACATACGTGGTTTTCTATTTGCAGTGTCTGTAATGAGCTAGAATAATACAGAAGCAGTGTTTTTATACTGCAAATTTCAATTAAACCCCTCAACTTTTCACACTTGACACATTTAGTCCCTTAAACACATATTTCATAATATTACAAGTCCTATGGACATAAAATAGTTTACATAGTTAGTCCCAATAACTTATACAATTAAAATTGTATATTTAAAGTTTTAAACTTACGAAATTTGGGGCGTTACAACTCTCCCCCACTTATTCAGGATTGTGTCCTCACAATCCATTCCTAATGTATAGCCGAATAATAACCATTGATCTCTTTGTATCTAATATTCTTAATCTTTTCATCAAGAATCATAACATATTACTCAATATAATCTAGTCGATCCTTGATTTCAATTTCATCCATTTATATATAAACGATTTCATCAACCATACATTTCCTCAAATAGGACACATGAAAGTATTATGAATTCCAGCTAACTCATTAGGCAACTCAAAGTGATAAGTTACCTTTCCAACCTTTTCAAGAATTTAAAAATCCAATAAACTGAGGACTCAACATTCTTCGTTTTCTAATTCAGGTAATATCTTTCCATGGAGATATTTATAGCATTACAAAATCTCCGATTATCAACATAGGACTTTTATCGATTCTGGGCTATTTTTTACCGTTCTCTGAACAATGTCAGTATTACTCAGATCTTTTCTAACCAAATTCACCCCAATATATTGGAGTTCAATATTTTCTCCCATAAAACATCTAATAATGTGGCATTCCAATACCCACATGATAGCTATTTCTATAAGAACTCAGCCAATGCTAATTGAGTATTCCGGCTATCACCAAAATCACTAGTACATGCCCTCAACATGTCTTCCAAGTTTAAATTATTCTTTCACTCTGTCCGCAATCTGAGTATGATATGCAGTACTTAAATGAATACGAGTACTCATATCTTCTTAAAATTTGATCCGGAATCTAGAAGTAAATCTACTATCTCTATCAGAGACAATATAAATAATCATACCATGTTGTGCTACTATTTCTTGAACATACAATCAGCAAGTGCCTTGGAATTATAAGTTTCCTTTCCAGGCCAAAATAGAGCACTCGTCGTCAATCGATCAACAATCACCCAAATAGTGTCCTGATGACGTGGAGTTTTGGGTACCTTAAGGATAAGGTCCATGGTACTGTGCTTCCATTTCCACACAGATATTTCCAATAGTTGCATTTTGCCAGATGAATCTTCTGATAAGTCAAACTCTGTTCTACATTTATTTCACAATTTCACTCTCCATCCCAAGCCATCAACATCAGCTTTCAGATCATGACATAATTGTTGCACCAGGATGAATAAAATATCTAAATTCTTTCATAGGATATCTTTCCACTTCGGGAATCCTTAACAATATCATGAACGTGATCCTTGATACGTTACACCTTAACATTTTCATAATTAATATAATACCTTAACTATTCATTACATAACCCAAAATTTAGATCTCACAAAGTCAAAATTCATATTTGGAGAAGTTGGCGTAAAATCTCCCAATTCTCCAAGTCTGTCATCTCTGTCTTAACAGCATATCATACTCACCAGTAGATTTAAAATGGATAAAAATATCGTCATTACATATAATTACAAACTCATCGAGCATAAGTCCTCATACTCATTTCATGAGATCTACAAAAACGGCAGGATCATAGATCAAATCATAAGGCATAACCACTAGTTCATAATGTCCATACTTTGTAGTTGATCGAACAAGTCATCAATCTAGGATAAAAACGTACCTATTCTCAATCGTAACCTTACTCTCAAACTTGGTTTCTATTTACGTAATATCATATCATGTCATCATTCCATAATATCCATGGAAGTTTAATTGTAAACACCATCAATAGATCTCCCATTCCTTTCAAACCGGTGAAGTTATCTCAATCATCCATAAGATATTCAATACCTTACTTTAACTTGAAATATAAATTTCAAGATCCACATACCACGTCACATCCGATCTCATGATAATCCATCAATATAATAGTTTTAGATCATTACACCATATAATCATTTCTCGGATAAACAATAAATCCAAATTTATAAGTCTCAATTAAAATCATCTTTAGAAAATCTCCATCAACTGAATTTAAACACAAGACTGAACAGTATTTAATCCTTTATAATCATTCCATCAATGTCTCAAGCTAAATAGCTTTCAATCAATCCACTAAGTCAGGAAAAATGCCAAACATATGAGGTAAATCCTGTCACAAGTCTTTTATAACACAAGACATCTGCGATAATATTATCTTTTCCCCTGATGATATCAAATCCATCAATCAAACTATTCATAAAATTTAACCATCAATACTGATTCAGTTTAAAAACTCCTTTGAAGAATATACCAAAAACTTTAATGATCAGTACAATTAACACATTGCAGTAGCATCCAAGCAATGCTTCCATAAAACAATAGTTACAATTTCCATGTGATAAGTACGATAATCCTCTCATATATTTGAAGCTATCATGAAGCAAATTCAAAATCCATTATTAATGCATAAGTATAATCTAATCCTATAAAATGTATCACAATACATTAAAATCGTCAAATCCATCAAATAGTACTGAAACAACAACCTGATTCAAAACTGTTTCAATGTCAAAAGACTAATTTCTGCTATTTACTACACAATTAATCCAAGAACTCTTTGAATTTCAAGAAATCATCATTTCAACTTTGGATAATCCATGTTAATCCAAATGACATAACTAAAACTCGCAATAACCACACCTGTGCTACAAGCAACATTAGGTATATCCTCTAATTGCAACACATACTCATTCCTTTCAACATCCTCCCCTAGTGAGGATGACATACCAGACTGACCATGTTTCTCTACATTTTTCTCTATAGGAAGGCATCCTACCTAAGGGAACTATTAAGGGTAATAATAACACATTTACTAAAATTTTCAAATTAAATTTCCATACACAACAACTATTTCAAGGTAACGACTATATGTCATCACCTAAGTGGACTAAAGTCCCATGTAAACATCACACTATAACTCAATCTATTTAATTTAGTGTGACACTACTACAAATACCTTCCATATAATCATGCACGATTATGCATTCATTTTATTCATACTATACTCAATAAGAGTCAATACACACCTTACACATTTTCACAACACAGTCACATTAAGTCTCTCTGATATTTGGCAGCCTCAACAATTTCATGTGGTAGCATAATATAGCTGCGTTGATCAGGCGTAGCAATATTATGTTATTCACACTTCCATTTTCAGGCCACTTCATATCACTGATTCTCACTATGACTGTCATTCACTTAAACATATAACACATAATGCAACAATTCAGCAGCAATAATAATTAAATTATAAATTGCTGGTCACAAAATTATTTTCATAGTGGCAAACAATTCCACTTAGTCAGTCAACATCACGTAGGAGGTATTAATTACTACCTCTAATACTTATACTCTTACATAATCATTCAAATTATATTTATGAGGCATTCATTACTGCCTCTGCCATTTTATCATTCCACATAACGTTCTTTATAGAACAACTGACATAAGTCAGTATTTCTGATCATTCAGAATTCTCATACACATATAACATATATCATCATATCAGTCGTGCCTAACATAAGTTAACAATTATTTCGTCCAACTCATAACATATTGCCAATATACATATTAGCGATTTTCTACACATCTGAACGAATATAACTGAATATGTAAACATACTCTTTTACACGTATCTATACAATTATCAAATCAATTATCTGTTCACATTCCTTTATTTTCTATAGGTATGCCCACATTATATACTTTCATGTTTTCTTTAACGCTTCAAGGCATACGTATGTTCATTTAGAACTACTCATAAAATCAACTTGTTTCGTATACATTTTTAAATACTAACAATCTTGAACACCCGAATTAAACAGTATGTATGCAGGTTTAATATTAACAATTAAGGTACCTGTCCACACATCGGGGTTCTTACCTCCTTCCAACAATTTCTAACGTATTAAAGTTCAATAAGAACTATTCAAATCTTTAACATATTATCAAACGTTTCTCTATAGGGGAAATCATATCAGTTCATTCTATCACGCTTCACTATTGCACATAATCATAATAATTAGTCATCATAAATAATCATGCTCAACATAAATAATAATGGCTTAAGATCAAGTACCCACTAATGGTGGATACCCGAATCCCTTAAACCAAGCTCTGATACCAACTTGAAACACCCCGAAATTTAGAAATTTTTTTTTTCTCATTTCGTAAAGTCCCACGTTTAAAATATGACATTTTAGACTTGTTGTATCATTCCCTAGATCAAATAAGGATTTAAATAAGAAAATGTTGAATTTATAAGAGATTCCCCAGGAATGACTCGCATTCCCCAGGAATGAAGCCTGCTGTTACCATCATACTTCGGATTCCCCAGGAATGACTCTCATTCCCCGGGAATCAAGCCTGCACACTTAATTACCATTTATCGAACTTCAAACGTGCATATCTTGAAAATGACAAGTTCAATGACCATGAAAATTTGCAGGCACGTGTATAATGACAATACAAAAGTTCCCCAATTTTCACTTTTCGCAAATTCGCATTTTATCATGATTTGGACCGTTGACCCCAAAATGACCACTTTTACTCATTTTCGTTGACATACTAAATTCTAAACCATGTACATTCAGGTTCTAGCATTTTTACCACTCATTCAATACTACATTTAGAACCTAAGGCCACTTTAACATTCGTCATACCATAATCACAACTCATTTTGACCTCTAGACCTATTAGTGACCCATTTGGGCACTTTAACGACCCGTTTGGGTTTCAACCCATATAACCACTATTCCATCACCCATTTCACATTCCGTTGACTATTCTAAGTCAAACTAAGTCAATTTCACCATTGAAACTTCATTGTAACCTTATAACATCAATTTCACATAAAATTATGATATTTACACCAATTACAATAAGTTTTCCACATTGACTTTTACAAAACTATCAATGAGCATACAACCACTCATTGACCACTTTGACTTTCTTATTTCATAATGTTTGACTTTGACCACAAGTCTTCTATTCACTACCATCAAGTGTCAAAAACAAGATTTCTTTTACAAAAGGGGTGACATCAACATCAAGAGCATGATCAAGAGAAATAGCTTATTACCAACAAAGCAACAAGCACCACCACTAGCAACCTTCGGGCTTTTTACCCGAATCTCTTTGGGTCCCACTTAGCTCACCTAAAAATACATAAACATAATCGAGTAAGCATAAAGCTTAGTAAGAAATGGGCTATCAATAATCAATATCATTTCAAACATACGTATATTAAGGATCCATAATATCATATGCTAATTCCCGCAAGAATTAACATCTTCGGGCCTACACCCCGGTATATAATCATAACTCATCAAGTAAATGACATATCCATTACCGGTCCTTCCAAGTAAATGGAACAAGCATTACTTGAAGAAAGATAGCATCATCCATTAACTTACCTCGCGATAGCCCACATAAACAATCACTTGTAACACTTGGCATACTTTTATCACCTATTCATATAATCATATAGACACATATCAATTACACATTCAATAATCATTCATCATATAACATAGATGTTAATTCACTTAACACCTATATCCAACTCATACTCAACCTCCAATTCATTACTTGTATCATATTATACAAGTATTAATTTCATCATATGATCTCATTATATGTTTCATACACTTTACTCATAATCATATATAAATGGGTAATTATCATTATCACATCATCAATTTCATCAATAATCACCAAGAGCATCATCTCTTAGTGTATAATCATATTTATCATATATCATTTACCCATTTATACATGATTTTCATTTTCTTTACACAAAGAATATAATTCAACATGCTAATTAGATGAATTCATTCATCAAATCATTATTATTTCATCAATTACCAATTACTATCATCATTTACATAATCAAAATTATTCAATTACTCATAAACACAAGGTTATGAGTTCTTTTATAAAAATTAACATCATTTAAACCTAATTCATAACTTAATCATGTGTATGAAACATGTATAATTCATTAAATCATTAATTCATCAAAACCCCAAGACTAGGGTTTAACCTAATTCATGAAATTCATCAATTAAACACAAAAGGGAGGTTAATCATACCTTTATAATGAAGAATTAAAGGATCACAAGTTCTAATCTTCAAAACCCTAGCTTAATCTTTGATGATTCTTCTTATTTCTTTCAAGAGCCAACTCATACAGGAACACATACGTGGTTTTCTATTTGCAGTGTCTGTAATGAGCTAGAATAATACAGAAGCAGTGTTTTTATACTGCAAATTTCAATTAAACCCCTCAACTTTTCACACTTGACACATTTAGTCCCTTAAACACATATTTCATAATATTACAAGTCCTATGGACATAAAATAGTTTACATAGTTAGTCCCAATAACTTATACAATTAAAATTGTATATTTAAAGTTTTAAACTTACGAAATTTGGGGCGTTACACCTAACCACAAATTAAATGTACAACTAATCACTAACACATGTGTTACTAATTTGTAAACCCACCAAAAAATGAAATAAAAAAAAAAATTGTCAAAAGTATGCCTTGAGGGATGGCAAATCGAAGATGAGAAAACGCTGAATTTTATGGTGCAATTTTCATGATTTTTCGACTTACCGTTTGTGAGATATTTGAGTTTGAAAAATGTGGGGGAAATGGATATTTGATGGAAATGAGTGGTTGAGATTGATTCCCCTATTCTCACTCAAAATTGATGTACTCATTTAAACTCTAATCTTGAGACAATTGCTAACTAGTACTCCCTCCGTCCCAAATTAAGTGTCTTGTATCAGATTTGGTAGTCTTTCTTTTTCAACTTTGACCTTAAATATTTTTGTTTGTGTTATATATTACTTTATGAAAATTAAACCAATAAAAATATATTTAAAATCCAATCCATACATATATTTTGCATCAAGTATTATATAACACAAACAAAAATATTTAAGGTCAAAATTGAAAAGGGAAGACTCAAAAAGTCAAAACAGGACACTTAATTTGGGACGGAGGGAGTATAATTCTACTACTATTGTATGTAATTCTTGATTATTAAACTACTTGTTACGTGGATTGCTTATTTGTATTTATCATTCCGGCAGCAGTTGCTGTAATTAGGAGGTGTCGTTTAATATTGGATTCTTCATGATATAGATAAATAAATAAATGTATGATGTTCCTTTTAATGCCAACTTTTCCAGTTAATTACCTAAAAATTCGTCAATGTTAAATCATGAAAGAGAAAGTATGGAGAATTAGATGTTTCGAGTGTGTGTAAAGTAAACTAGTAAAATACACGCTTTATGCAACTCAAAACGTGAATAAAATTTTGTGCAACTATTAAATTTGAAAGCAGAGATGTCGTCTTTCGACGCACATTCTGGTTTTATTTCAAATACATATTTTTGTGACAGCATCCCCAACTATTTTCAGGTTAATGTATAAAAATTCACATATATGTTTGGTGGAAGAAATTCCTTACTCAAATGATTAATATCGAGAGTTAAATTGGTAACAAGTGTTAATTGAAAGATAGAGTCAGGTTCAAATGAGTACACCAATAATGGGGTGAGAACGAAAAACCAAATAAGAATATATCACGTATCACAAAATCTACTTCGCCACGTTTTTAAAAATTAAATATAGACGATAAGTCGAAAAATCACAAAAAATGCACCATAAAAATCAGCGTTTTTTTCTCTTCGATTAGAGATCTCACAAGGTATACTTTCGACGGACTTTTTTCCCTTTTTTGGTGGGTTTTTAGAACAACTAACACATGTGATACCAACGAGTAACACATGTGATATCAGCGAGTAACACATGTGATACCATCGAGTAACACATGTGATACCATCGAGTAACACATGTGATATATCTTGTAAGAGCTCTAATTGAAGAGAAAAAAATCTGATTTTTATTGTGCAATTTTTATAATTTTTTAATGAGTCATTCTTGAGATATTTAATTTTTAAAAATGTAGGAAAAGTGGGTTTCGTTACATGTGACACATTCTTATTGGTTCCCCATTCTCACCTAATGTTACTATACTCGTTTGAACGTTACTTTTGAAAGATAAATTGAAAGATTTCAATGACGTGCATTGATATAGTATCATATTTTAAAAAGTCGAATTAACTATGTGTAATAAGTCTTAGAGAGCAATTTAGCCGCTAGAAAATTGTAAAAATTGAATTTGAAGAAAAACATAAACATACATACATTATATGTAGTTAAGATAAGATTAAAATTACTATCAGTATAAGTGAATAAAAGCAAGGACAAAGACACGGTTAGAGCAAGTCAATTGCCCTTGCTAAAAGATTTATTTAAGATAAATTTATTTTATTATTAAGGATACTTTTGATATTTGTCCCTAAAAAAAATTAAGATATTTTCTACTGAAAAAAATATTGTTCCAATTTCACCCCCTTAAAAAATATTTTACTGGTTCCGCCCTGAATGAAAGGTTAGAGAGTGATAAGGAATGGTGGCACTAGTTGACAAAAATATATAGCCAGAAAGAAATGTAAACATATGCATAGAGTCAGGGGCGGAGCTAGAATGGGGCAGCGGGAGCAACTGCCCTCACAAAAGTTTTGAAATTACTAAAAAAAAAAAAAAATTTAAGGTATTAATGACAATTGTAAAATTTTGACTCCTCGAAACTATTAAGATGCACAAAATAATTTTGATTTTGCCCCCTCCATAGATAATTCCTAGCTCGGCCCCTGCGTAGAGTTATACTAGAGGACAATGAGAGTTGATATGTTGATGCATACATTAACCAACGTACGTACCTGATCATCTTAATACAAGCTTCTTGTTTGCATCTGTACTATCATATATGCTTGTCCTTACCATAATAGCCAGGACATAACTTTCTGATTGAATGTACCTGTACGTAACGCATATCCACCCGTTGGTGGTTGTTGTAAGATAAAATATTGACTCGATCTGTTGGTACATAAATGAGCTAAACAAGTCAGGCCAATACAGAGGTTTCCATCACCTTCAGTTCTTGTATGTGTCTTGATTCATATAAACGAATCAAAGCTCGCTCCAATTTAACACAACAGCAGGTGGGAGGTGAAGATACCAAGACTGCTATTCCACAAGAATCGTATCTGCTGTCTTTATATATACAATAAAAACCTTCCTACACTTTTCAATAGTTACTGTCTCAAGTTGAACATGGGTGTTTCACAGAAAACTGATGCCCAAAATCCGAGTCCAGAAGCAGGTGAGCTCTGTATCTTAGAAATGTTTTTTGCAGGCTTAAGCAAAGTCTTTACATGTTTCTTTTTCATTTATTCATACATATAAAAATATGCGTTTATGCTGAAATCGAGTTTTAATGATGACAGAAGAGGTAAATGATTGTCCAATTGAGCAAGTTCGACTAACTGTCCCAGCAACTGATGATCCAACACTGCCTTGCTTAACGTTTAGAACATGGTTCTTAGGGATTATTTCTTGTGGTGTTCTTGCTTTCTTGAACCAGTTCTTTGGTTATCGCCAAAACGCACTAACAGTATCCTCTGTTATAGCACAAATTGTTGTTCTTCCAGTTGGTAGATTGATGGCAGTAAGTCTACCCACAAAACAGATCAGAATTCCAGGAACAAAATGGTCATTTTCACTGAATCCAGGTCCTTTCAACATGAAAGAACATGTACTAATCACAATATTAGCAAATGCTGGTTCAAGTACCGTTTATGCGGTAGGAATTATCACAATTGTTAAAGCTTTCTACCATAGTGAAATTCACCCACTTGCAGCATTGCTGCTAACCCAAAGTACTCAGGTAAGTTAATTATTTCCAAAATCTAAACATCACCACATATATGTGCGTTTTAGCTAACTGATGCAGTCATGATTATTGTTATTCTTTTCTGATGGATGTTATCACTTGTTGGGTACATGAACAAGTAGCTTCTTGGATTTGGATGGGCTGGTCTTTTTCGAAAGTTTTTAGTCGACTCTCCGTATATGTGGTGGCCTGCGACTCTGGTTCAAGTCTCCTTGTTCAGGTTCATCTCTCTCTCCTGCTCTTTCTTAACATTAAGCACAAAAGGTTGAATCGAAATTAATTAATTGGCTTGAGTTTGAAGGGCACTGCATGAGGAAGAGAAGAGGCAAAAGGGAGGCCTAACAAGGTTGCAGTTCTTCATGATTGTGCTTATAACTAGCTTTTCATACTATGTGGTTCCTAATTATCTATTTCAATCCATCACGGCTCTCTCCTTCGTATGTTGGATATGGAAAGACTCCTTTACAGCTCAACAAATAGGTTCTGGTCTAAAAGGTTACGGTATTGGAGCGTTCGGGCTTGATTGGGCAACTGTTGCTTCTTTTCTGGGAAGCCCATTAGCAACCCCTGGATTTGCTATGGTGAATATGTTGATTGGCTATGTTTTAATCTTTTACATGGTGGTTCCCTTATCTTATTGGAACAACTGGTACGAAGCTCGGCGATTCCCCATGTATGCTTTCAAGACATACAATGCTGATGGAACAAGGTACAATGTCACAAAAGTCTTGAACCAAACTTCTTTCTCCTTCAATCAAGCAGGATATGATGAATATGGAAAAGTCAACCTTAGCATCTTGTTTGTACTTGCATATGGTCTAAGTTTTGCATCGTTGGCTGCCACAGTATCTCATGTCCTTCTCTTCCATGGGAGGTACTGAATCTTCTTTTGCAGAGATTTATCTAAAGGGGTTTCATAAAATCTAATTCGTTTCGGTTTTTATTCAAAGGACGATTTGGGAACAAACAAAGGCATCAATCAGTAAGAATTTTGGTGACGTACATACAAGGTTGATGAAGAAGAATTACGAACCAGTCCCACAATGGTGGTTTCATAGTCTTCTAATATTGGTGATTGGACTTGCTTTGCTTACATGTGAAGGATTTGGGAGGCAATTGCAGCTTCCTTACTGGGGGATCCTCTTAGCAATTGGTTTGGCTTCCATCTTCACCTTGCCAGTTGGTGTTATTGTAGCCACCACAAACCAGGTGACTATCCTCCTCTGTGTATTTACTACCGCACTAGCATTTGAATATATTGTTGTAATTGTTGAATCTTTCAGGGAGTAGGACTTAATGTTATTACAGAGCTGATCATAGGGTATATGTACCCAGGGAGACCACTTGCTAATGTGGTGTTCAAAACTTATGGTGACAACAGCATGTGGCAAGCTATACAGTTTCTCGGTGATTTTAAGCTAGGCCATTATATGAAAATCCCACCCAAGTCCATGTTCATTGTTCAGGTATAAATATGTTTACATAATACATATGTTACAAATCAGTTATAACTGATGAACTGATACTTAACACCGACTATATTTACCTAAAAGTTGGTAGGGACAATAATCGCATCCACCATCTACTTTGCTACGTCATGGTGGCTCCTCACAACAGTGGAATTCATCTGTGACCCCGCCAGATTACCACCTGGCAGCCCATGGACATGCCCAGGGGACGATGTTTTCTACAACGCCTCAATTATATGGGGACTTGTGGGACCCCAACGCATGTTTGGGAATCTCGGGCTGTACTCCAAAATGAACTACTTCTTTCTCTTTGGAATTCTTGCACCTGTACCCTTTTGGTATCTTTCTCGCAAGTTTCCAGAGTGGAAATGGCCAAGGCTCGTAAACATACCAATCCTTATAAATTGTCCAGGACCACCAGTTAAGGCAGTAAATTATAACATGTGGTTTACCGTAGGGATGTTCTTCAACTTTGTTGTTTATAAGAGGTTCAAGAGTTGGTGGGCAAGACATAATTATATATTATCGGCTGGGCTTGACGCTGGTGTTGCATTCATGGCTATCCTTTGCTACTTGGTGTTACAAAACCGGAACATCAATGGACCAGCATGGTGGGGTTTAGAGGTAGATGACCACTGTCCATTGGCGAATTGTCCTTCTGTCCCTGGTATCAACATTACAGGATGTCCTATAATCCAATAAAACCTGTACCCAAAACCAAGCCTATCATTTTTATGTTTGTGTTTAGTATGAAACTCTAGACACTTGAAAAGTAGCCATTGTCGTACGACTTTAGCACAAGATTCTGTTAAATGTAATTTTATAAAATGTGGGAATTATTAATTAGATCAGTGTAATTTTATCAAAAGTAGCAACGAAGACGCATGTGGTAATTAACAAGTACTCGTATACAAAATCTATCATGAACAAGAGTGTCAAAAACCAGGCTATGCAGAGGAGGTAAATTTATTCACCTTCAGTAATGTAATGCTTAAAACTTGGACGTTCACAATTAAGTTTCTGATGACGAAAGATTGAAGCCGTGAGAAGAGACCGAGTAGTCTTGTTGATTTGAACTTAAAACTCAACATCGTATATATATTGGCTAAACTATGGGAGGTTTTTTAAGTGAGGTGTGAGAATGAATTAGATAAACAGAGCTGTCCTTAATAACCTGTTAGTATCAGAATCAAAATAGATTGATGATACAAAATTCAGAAAATAGAAATATTTACACAATTTATATCTACGACGAACTAACCTTTGAATATGCATCTATTCTACAACCTACAACCTATGTAAGTGAATTTCACACTTCTACCTACAACATTTTTCTTAATAGGCCATGACGCTTCTAACACTGTCAGTTTAAAAATATTACAATTATACTAAGGAATAAGCAAAGTAAAAAAATAATTAGAGAGATATAGAGTACCAAGGAAGACTGTGATAATCTATGAACAATGAATTCAACACAAAGATGAGAGTAATAACCTTTGATATAAGGATAAACCAATCAGTTAGAATCAACGACTTCATAAGAAGCAGCACTAAGAAATTCCTCTTCTCGTGTGTTGAACTAGAAGGCCTTCCTCTTCTTATGTGTTCCACTAAAAGCACATAATAAACGCCTTTAAGACATTCCCTGTTGTACATGCAGGTTGTTTTTAGAACAACAGTCCAACAGTGTGACACCTCCCAATTTTCGATATAATAACGTACATTATTCACGTGCATTTCTTAGGCTAATTCCATACTTAATGAATTCACACTATTTTTATGAGATAATTCCAGCAAAGCCCACAAATTTAATACGCGTAGTATTACTTATTTCGTAATTATTTATAATTGCGTACAAAACGATCGAAACGAGTCCGACTAAAATATACGTACGTTGGTGATACGAAAACTTATAAATAACGTAAAACTATTTTTATAGTAGTTATTTACTTTGAAATATTATACTAAACGATAAAGTATAACGATAAACCGTAAACAATTATACGTCTATACAAAACGTAACTTACGCGACCAATATACGCAAAACGAACCCGACAACCAAACGAGTCAAAATTTATATTTTGTAAACTCAAAATAAAGTATTTGGAATAATACTTTGAAAAATATTAACACGAAACAACGTTAACAAACTAAACGAATAAAACACGTTTTAACGTAAAACGATCGGGTAAACGAACACGGGATTAAACGCAATAATTTGGGGAGACAAACTTTTGGTTGGGCCATGCCCTTGTTGACCAAAATGGCCGGTTTCCATACCCTTAGGTGCCGTTTGGTTCGGGGATTTGAAATCCCAGGATTTAAGATTCAAAAGGATTTGAAATTCCAAAGGATTTTGAAATCCTAGGATTTGAAATCCCATCATGTGTTTGGTAGACAGTTTTCATTTGAAGGATTTCAAAGAGCCTTTTCCATCTGATAATATGATATCGTGTTTTCAAAGGGATTATCTGATTTCTGAATTTTAAAGTAGCAGATCAAACACAATATACCATACCTAATCAATCACAATAAGATGATCCAACATACATCAGTGGAAGATAAAAAAAGATATGTGAAAAACTTAATCATAGATAACGTAAATACAACAACATCCTTTGAATAAATAAATAAATACGCAGTCCTACATCAATATTCAATAGGCAATAGCAAACTTCTATTCAAATAGAATATACTCCATCCATTATTCTCTTATTCATCGATTTGTAACCTAACAAGAGTTTATAACTAAATACGCATTGAATAATTTATAACAAGATTTTGAATCAAATTATAGGTTACCTACTTTACTACTACAAATCGATGTCAGTCTTGCCGGAAATTATGGCTTCCGTCGTAGGTGGTTGCCGGTTCCAGCATAAAGATGACAAGTTTTGAATATGTTGAAGAAAATTGAAGGTTGAACTGTTGAAGATAAAGTCATGAATATGTCGATTGATAAATGCCAAGGATAAATGTTAAGGGAAACGTCGATTGTAAATTTGGAGGAGAAGATCCGATCAAAAAAAGTTTGGAGAAGATGGGTAGATTTTCTTTTTTATGTTTAAAGGGTATTTTTGTTCACTTTATCCCCTTGAAACTCCCGTGCTTTTGTGGAATTAAAAATCCTTCACCAACAAAAAGGATTTCCAAATCCCTTCCTTTTAGGATTTTAAATATCTTTGGTATTTAAAAAACTCCAACCAAACATAGGATTGTGTGGTATTTAAAATCCAAATCCCATCAAATCCCACCAAAACCTTCAATCAAACGCACCCTTACAACAACCCCATAACCATTTTGATTTTTTTTCTTCTTTTTGGTTAACTTAGCACTCAAACATATTCACATAAACAAACACATCCACCAACTCTTTGTTTTCTCTCTTTTCTTCCATTTCATACGGCTCAAATCACAGCCATAATATCACCATCACCATCATTATATTCACCTTCAAGAACTTGCAAAGGAACAAGAGGAAACAAGCATCAAGCATCAAACATTATCATCTTCTTTCTTCTTCCATCTTTCTTTGTTCTTCATCCTTAGTACTTTGTAAGGATTCTTGATCTTTCATAAATCTTGTATGTTTTTAGCTTTATAGCATGTTAGTTGTTCATATCATGAAAGATCTACCGCAAAAACGTAATGAAACCGAAAGAAAACTTAGCTATAATGAAATCTGTTTTTCTGGACAGATTTATGATCCTTGGTAGAAAAATCGTGTAAAATCGTAGGAGTAAAAGAAATGGATGAAACCACTTGAAAAATCTTCGTATGTGTGTTAGGAACAACTTTCGTGTAGAACGTTTCAATTGAAAATACACCGATTGTGATCTATCAACTGATTTGTGAACATTAATTATGAAAAACGTGTTTTTGAACTCACTTGGATCACGAATTTATTTGGTGAGTTGTAGATGTCTAAAAATCAGTAAAAAAATACAGTAGGTAGCCAATATATGTGGGAACATTGTGTAAAAATTTCGGAATTATTCGATAAGTTTTGACTCACGAAAACGAGCTCGAAAGTAGGCAAAAACTTGTATAAAACTGTTTTCGGGACTGATTTGGTGACGAAATAAATAACGACACATTCGGTTTAACCGCGAAACGAAACGACAATTTTCCCGAGCTCAAATAACATATTTAAGTGTCGTGTAAAAGTTTCGGGTCAAACCGAGAAGGTTTGACCAAAGTCAACAAAACTGACACTCGTAACGTTAAACGTACGATTAAATAAAAAAATTGGGTTTTAGTCAAAAATAAGTTTTGAAAATGCTATAATTTTAACACAAACGAAAAATGACATTTTTGCAATTACGGATAAATAAAAACGAAAATTTTATATATACGCGAATAACGAAAACGACACCTATATATATATATATATATATATATATAGGTGTCGTTTTCGTTATTCGCGTATATATAAAATTTTCGTTTTTATTTATCCGTAATTGCAAAAATGTATATACATATATATGTATATATACATATATATGTATACATATATATGTATATATATATACATATGTATGTATACATATATATGTATATATATATATATATATACATATGTATGTATACATATATATGTATATATATATATATATATATACATATATACATATATATATATATATACATATATATACATATGTATATACATATGCACATACATATACATATGCACATACATATATATATATATATACATACATATGTATATACATACATATATATGTATATATACATATATATGTATATATATATGTATACATACATATGTATGTATATATACATACATATATATACATACATATGTATGTATACATATATATATACATATATATGTATATATACATATATATGTATGTATATACATATGTATGTATATATATATATATATGTATGTGCATATGTATATGTATGTGCATATGTATATACATATGTATATATATGTATATATATATATATATGTATATATGTATATATATATATATATATATATATATATATATATATATATATAAAAGGGGTGAGGATAAAAAAAACGGTGAAAACACTTTTTGATTCACAATGATCGCTTGAGGTACTAAAGTTTATGATTTGATAAAACTATAACCCAACTTTTAAAACCTCCCCCAAGAGGAAAATGAGCCGATAAAGATTCATCGATTTGAACAATTTTATATACTTTGATTATCCTTGTAAACATTTTAATAAACTTTATTTATCCTTGTAAACATATTAATAAACTTTAGTTACCCTTAAACACAATACGTATAGTTGGGTTATAGTTTTGTCAAATCATAAACTTTAGTACCCTAAGCGAACATTTTGGGATACTTTAATCCCCTCCGTGTGTATTAACCCTTTTTTTTGCTTCACATATGAATTTTTTTGTGAACCCTTATATTTTTTTTTCACATAAATTTTTCGTCATGAATCTTTATTTTATTTTTTTGCTTCACACAAAGTTTTTAACTTTTTTAATGGTGAACCTTATTTTTTTCACATAATTTTTCTGTAAATTTTTTCACGAAATTTTTTAAAGTTTTTTTATCGTGAACTTTAATTTTTTTTTGGGTTCACGAAAAGTTTTTAACGTTTTCAACTGTAAACTTTAATTTTTTTTTGAGTTCACGGAAAGTTTTAATTTTTTCAATTGTGAATCTTTTTTTTTTCAACTGTGAACCTTAATTTTTTTTAGGTTCACGAAAATTTTTAAAATTTTTCGATTGTGAACTTTTTTTTTCAACGGTGAACCTTAATTTTTTTTGAGTTTACGGAAAGTTTTTTACTTTTTCAATTGTTAACCTTAATTTTGTTTGGGTTCACAGAAAGTTTTTAAGTTTTTTAATTAGTGAACCTTTTTTTTTTCAACTGTAAACCTTAATTTTTTTTTGGGGTTCACAGCAAGTTTTTAACTTTTTCAATTGTGAACCTTATTTTTTTGTTTTGGGTTCACAGAAAGTTGTTAAGTTTTTCAATTGTGAACCTTAATTTTTTTGTTTTGGTTTTCGGATTTGACTTTATTTTATTTTTTAACAAAAAATATTTTTTTCACACAAAAAATATTTTTTTGTGTGAACCTTAATTTTTTATGGTTTACTTCAAAGAAAAAAAAAGTTCACACATTAAAAAAATGGTGAAGGAAAAAGTGTTTTCACCGTTTTTTTTTATCTCCACCCCTTTTATATATATAAGTTAGATTAGATGGAGGGTGGAGATGTGTTTTCACTGATTTTTTTTATCTCCTTGTTTTCACAGGATCTCATTCTTATATATATATATATATATATATATATATATATATATATATATAACGAACTAACTATATATATGTATATATATATACAACGAATAAGTCATACATATATATATATATACACACGACAAACAACTATTTAATATGTGTATATAATATTATATACAAACACAACTAGCATAATAATAATATCATCACGAATTATTATTACGAAAAAATCACCAACGGAACATACGAATTTACAAACAACAAAGATCTTTCAACGAGTGAACGATTAACATATTTTGGCGTTTAGCCATCCACTTATACAAACTGTCTTATACGTTTAGGACGTTAGAGACTTTCCTTGGGCATACGCTTTGCTAGCACTCATACGTTTTAGCTCACGAAATGAGTTCACAACCCCTACTTTTTATTGTTTTACTACTTTAAACTAGGGGTGAAAAACATAGTTAACATTTTTGCTATAACATGCAAACAACTATATATATGCTTTATGCTTTATACAAACTGTTATTATGCAAACTGTTTACTTATGAAATGATTTTCATACTTTACTCGCAAATTACTTACTTACGAAACGACTTACATACTATACTTGAAACTACTTGTTTATGAAATGATTTTCATACTATTTTGGGAACATGATAACGAATCCTGGTACGGACTTAGTTTTACATGTTGTAGTGCACAAAGTCCTCGTGCTTGCAAACTATAACCATTAGCTAGGTGACGCTAGCCACTGAATATACGGATAGTACTATCGTGATGACCTACCTCCCACCCTTGGTGGGATTGTGCCAACCCCCGGCTTTATGTCATGTCGAGGAGCGTATATTTACCTAGTCCTAGAGGCAAAAACACTACACAAACGAGGTCGTGGTTTGGTTATAGGATTAAGTGTCGTTACCTTACTCATAAGGTTTAGCTCACCTTTTGAGGGATCACCGTCTATGCTCTCCCACTATTATATACATTTTGGAAATAATGTTTTCCAACGAATAACAACGAACATCAACGAACAACAAACTTTATAGGAAATGTTTTCCAACAATTTATACATTAGATTACTTGCGGGTCATCTACGAATGATTTATACATTTAACACCTGCGGGTCTTCTACGATTTACTTATTTGAAATACGTTTTCAACGATTTACAATGGACGAGGTCCAACTATTTGAACAATAGATTTGTAAGCAAGCTCATCAATTCCTTTAACAACTATTTAGTCACGGGTTGATTACCACTTAAACAATTATTTGGTCACTGTACGACTACTTTTTGACTTATATGTCAATAACTATAAACAATTTGGTTTAACAACTATATATAAAACCTGTGAATTCACTTAACAATTTTGTTGACTTTTTACTATGTTTTTCAGGGAATTAGCAGCTCATGTAAAATTGCATGCATTTTGGAACGACGACACCGAGACCACATTAGGATTCTACTTTTGGAAACAAACAGGATTCCTTTCGTATGTTTAATACATTTTAGTCATACTTACGAAATCTCTTTTTGATAATATATTTACTTAAATGTTTGTATTTTATCAACAATGCTACTTTTATGACTTTGATAAGCTGTAACTTTTGTAACAACTATTTATGGCATCTTAATATATTATGTTCTGCGATAATCATATGCTCTGATATGCGTGAATGTCCAATGTTAACGTCATCACCCCCGCTTACTTTAATGCTTCCGCTAAACACTCGCTGACCAACGTTGACCGATTTTGGGGGTGTGACAAACACCCTATGTCACATTATATTCATACCTTCTCCACCGAGACACTAACCCACAACCTCTTGGTTAATGGGTTCCCCACATAACGGTAGGACAAATGTCCTTTGGTCCTGTAGTACCTACTCCTACGTTCATACCTTATACATACCTACCAATACGTTCATACCTTCTACGTACCTTAAAGACATCAACATAATCATGTGAATATTGACTTAAATTATGTGGAAGGCAAGAAATTTGGGTGATACGAATTAGAATATAAACTTGACCGCATACAGCAACCTAAGAGACAAAATGGGACAGTAACTAACTTATTATTAGTAACATGATACTCCGTACAACATTATCAAGATCTATCTTTCTATTTTCACTCATTAAGGTCACCACAAAATTAAGACATAAATATAATTTTAGCTATGCTAGCCTTGCAAGAAGTAAGTTACTGAAATTCAACAAATTTATAAATTAAACACTATAAATTAAACATTATAGATTCTCTGCTCTAGTATCATATCATAGCAATAATGGATCTTTCAGGAAGTAATAAGCAATTGAAGAGCAACTTCATCTCATATGCATTTCATCAAATAGTTAGTGGGCAAATAAAACCATTGCTCAATATCTAATGAAATCCCAGGAAATGATAAATACAAATAATATAAATTAAACATCCCCCAAAGCTAGTGACATACTGAAGAAAATCAAATGCACTTCTCCGTTGGCAAAGTGAAATGGAGTGCACATATACAACTAACAAATATCAAAATCACGGTAATGTTACAAGTAAAATAAAGATCAAAGATTTAAGGATTACCTCCGACCATTATTGCTTAAGCCAAGAAAGAAAGAATGAAAGAATGAGAGCGTTTATCACCTATTTGGCTATTTGCTTTAGTTTTTGTATTTACCGATGGATATCAGTGATAAAAGGATATACTTTTTTCACATACCAACTCACTTTCACTTGCTTCCATAGCATGTACGGTAGTAAATAGTAAATCCTTGCACTTTAATGGTTTGAAGGCTTTGCAAAGCTTTTTTTCTCCAAAATTAATAAAAGGAAATAACACAATTGAGTCCTCCTCAATTTTGGCAAAAGCCTTTCTAATTTGAGCTTTTAACTCCAAAAGGTATTTTGGGTGTGTTTGGCAAAACTAGCTTGTAGCTGGAGCTGAAGTTTATAGCTAGAGCTGATAGCTGAAGCTTATATTATAAGTTAGAAGCTGGAGCTTATGTGTTTACAAGTGTTTGGTAAAATTAGTTGGAGCTTATTATAGTAAATTGACATAAAATGACAAAAAAATATATAATAAATAATGATATAAGGGGTATATATATAATTTCTACTTTAATAAGCTTGTAGCTTATTTTTATAAGCTACTTCCATTAGCTTTTTTTTCCGGAGCTTATTTTTTCAATAAACTATCAAAAAAATTTCTACCAAACAAAACTTGTAGCTTAAGCTTGTGAAAAAAATAAACTTAAGCTTCAATAAGCTCTCATAAGCTAGGTTACCAAACATACCCATTTGTAGAAAAAAAACCTTCAAAAAACAAAAATAACCCCTTATCAGAGATGCTTTTAGATAATACCATCTTAATTGTCTAAATGCGATTCATTATTAAAATAATCTTACATTCTCCCACTCGAACCACAAATAACATAAACATAAACATATTATGTGACATCCGACAAATTAGGACTAGTAATTAGTACCTAATCATTGTGTTTATACATGAAATTAGTGCTATATAAGGCCAATTATGTGTACCATTTTGTATATTGATATATACACACGTACGCGATTAATTTAAATCGTGCATTTACATATCGGAAGGAATCTGACACATTATAATAAGGACGTTGGTGAACAAAAAATATTAAATAATATGAAATTATTTAATAAACTAATTATTTACATTATATTATTTCGATAATATATAAAACGTATATCGTATCGTATAACATAACACGTATGCGACAAAAGCGTGCGAA
This sequence comes from Helichrysum umbraculigerum, assembly GCA_949592205.1. Classification (NCBI taxonomy): domain Eukaryota; kingdom Viridiplantae; phylum Streptophyta; class Magnoliopsida; order Asterales; family Asteraceae; genus Helichrysum; species Helichrysum umbraculigerum. Next base: position 56,559,861 of record CATIUR010000001.1, on the reverse strand, counting down.
ACGTGCCCGATAAACATACGAAACCCAAGTTATATTTTTATAACTTAAAATAAAGTATATTGATTTAATACTTAGATTAAAAATATCACAAATATACGAAGATCATTATAACGTTTAAAAATCGTTACGCGAATAAATAAACGCAAAATGAACGCGCGATTCGAGACCGACACGTAACGAAACATTTTATAAAATGTTACTAAGTATTTTTAATAAATACTACAATTAGGAATATGGTGATTTTAATCGTTAACGAAAACTAACAAATAAAACGTTTAACGTATAAATAAACATCGAAGCAAGCGGGTAAACGAACACCGCACGGAGCGTGAGATTGGGGAAACAAAAAATGGCCAAAGCTTGCTGTGGGACCCATGAAAATCTGCTGATTTTCCACTCTTAACCCACCCCATACCCCCTTACACTCCTTACACATTCAACCCAACACCATACCTCACTTCATTCAACCATTTCCACACTCCACACCTTCACCAATTCCGCCATCATCTCTCTACTCCCTCTTCTCTCTCTCTAAACCGGTTACCAAAACCACCACACCATCATCATCTTCCACCATCACCCACCACCCAAGAAGTGAAGAAAAACGAAGACAAAGATAAGGAAACGATCACGGAAGCGAGCACAACACGTTTGTCATCTCCGTTTCTTCATACAACCCTTGTAAGACTACTTGACACATGTATTTTACTTGTATCATGTCTATTTACATGTTGGCTTGCTCATTTAACTAGGAAATGTTCAAACTAAAGCTTAAAACTCGTTTTACAAACATAAATACATAAACACAGTTTTCGGTTCATAAAAACAGTTCCACGGAAAAATTCATATAAAATCGTGTACACAAAAGAAATGTATGAAAAATATACCAAAATCTTCGTATGCTCGTCGACTACAACTTTCGTGTTGAAAACTTCCTCCAAAAATGCACCGATTCTTCCAGAAAATTCGGTTTGTGAAAGACAGTCCGTTTTGGCTGAAAATGAAACTCACTTGTTTCTTGATTTTATTTACCTAAGTTAGAGACCTCTAAAATTCATGAGAAAAATTGGTAAAATACTAGACATATAGTAGAATATGTGTGATTTTTTTTGGATTTGATTTCGGGCTAAAACATGTCAAAAACGAGAGGCGAAATGAACCGACAAAACCGAAAACATAATATAAGGGCTGTTTTGGAATCATTTTAAAAACCGACACTTCGGGTTAACCCCGACACGAACCAATAATTTTCCTAGACTATATTAACCATTTTAAGACTTGTGCAAAAGTCTCGGGTCAAACCCAGCACGTTTGACAACGTTCCCGACACTTGAATACCTGATCAGCCACTTGTGTCGCATGTGGCCCAAAGCCACTGCGACACAAGCCATTATGTCGCCAAAATTACCTTTGTCGCAACCTGCGACGCAACAATTACGTCGCAAACGAATTCCGATGTCGCATGGTGCGACACAAACCCTCATGTCGCAATGATTTCGAATGTCGCACTTAGTGATGCAAACACATGTGTCACACTGACCCGAATGTCACATATAGCGACACAAATCCATATGTCGCATAGACATGATTTTTTATTTATGCGACACAACTCTAGTGTCTCAACCCAGTGTCGCACCCAGTGTCGCAAATCACAGAATCTTGAATTTCTAATGCATTTTTACTAAAGCTCGACCCAAGCTAGGGGCTCTGCCCCTTGGACCCCGCCAGGGGTTGCCACCCCTTGGACCCCCGTTATTTAAAAGTCGAAATTACTTTTCACAATAAGTGTCGATCACTTACAACAACAAAACATTATACGATGATACTCGTACATGACACACATATACTTTGATAAGTATACAATACAAAGATACATATAATAATAATAACACTTTCAGATTATTATTATTACAAACCATCACCAACGGGCCGTACATATTTTCAAAACACGCTAAAATGGGTCAACATAATGTTGGTGAGTTCATAGGTTTAATCTGTAAAGTAATAATGCAAACACATGATTTTCTTGATGTAAAATAAAGTTCTGTAAAATGAAGTTCTGTAAAACAGAGTTTCTGTATAAATCAAGTTCTGTATACTATTGCCAATATCGTATTTGTAAATCACAAGATTTAATAGTTTGTATTGCTTTACCACAATATCGAAATGTTTGTATTGCTCTACCACAATATCGTTTTGTATTGCTTTACCGCAATATCGTTTTGTATTGCTTTACCGCAATATCGTTTTGTATTGCTTTACCGCAATATCGTTTTGTATTGCTTTACCGCAATATCGTTTTGTATTGCTTTACCGCAATATCGCAAGCGTAAATCAGCAGATTTAAATGGTTGTATTGGCCTTAGTGGAATAGAAAGTAACTCATTAAATACGTATAAGTGTTTTCCTAAAAACAGTTCATAAAACAGTTCACATAACAGTTCATAAAACAGTGCATGTATTCTCACCCCAAAACAGTTCAAAAACAAGTAAAAGGAGGCTATGAAACTCACCTGAGTTCTAGCAAATAGTAAGCAAGCAATATCAAATAGCAAGCAAGGTGTGATCCAATGTGCAACCTTCTAACGTCCTAAACGTATAAGGTTGTGTAAGTAGATGTCTCAAAAGACCATCTATAGCGATTGTATAAGTGGGGGTCAATGTCCACTTAAGCCAATCGTGTAGGTGGAGGGTTAATGTCCACCTAAGGCTAGTTCATCAACTAGTATGTCCAAATAAGTTGTTCAAGTTCGTTTATTAAAAACATGTACGACCCGTTGGTGAAAGTTTGTAATAATAATTTATTTAGACATTATTATCAAGTTTGTTTTGCTGTAAACTATTCAATAGTACATATCGTGTGTTGCAAACCGATTATTTTAGTTTGTATAAGTCTTAAACCGTAGGTCAAAGTTGGTCAACTCGTTGGTCAAAGCTGGTCAAACTTGGTCAAACCTGATCAAAGTTGGTCAAACCTGGTCAAAGTTGGTCAAACCTGGTCAAAGTTGGTCAAACCTGGTCAAAGTTGGTCAAGCCTGGTCAAAGTTGGTCAAACCTGGTCAAACTGGTCAAAGTTGGTCAAACCTGGTCAAAGTTGGTCAAACCTGGTCAAAGCTGGTCAAACCTGGTCAAACTGGTCAAAGTTGGTCAAACCTGGTCAAAGTTGGTCAAACCTGGTCAAAGTGTAGCATCACTAGCAAAATGTAGCAACACTAGTAATTGTGGCATCACTAGGTTAGTGTCTCTACTTGAAACTTAGGATATTTTCAGAAATTGTAGCATCACTAGCAAAATGTAGCAACACTAGTAAATGTGGCATCACTAGGTTAGTGTCTCTACTTGAGACTTAGGATATTTTCAGAAATTGTAGCATCACTAGCAAAATGTAGCAACACTAGTAAATGTGGCATCACTAGGTTAGTGTCTCTACTTGAGACTTAGGATATTTGGTTCAAGTGTTCTAAGTGTCGGTTTCTAATTCGGGAAACTTTCTAAGTTTAGTTTTTGGTCCAAGTTACTAACTAAGTCACCCAAACCCATATTTGTTACCACTTTCCAAAAATAGTAAGTTTTGTCGTTTTTAGAAACCGAGCCATTTTTGTTGACTTGGTCAAACTTACTCGGTTTGACCCGAAACTTTCCCAAATCCCTTGGATACGTTTAAAAGTCCCAAAAAGTCCTTATTTCTATTTATAATATACCCGAAAGTGTCGGTTTTTAAAATGTAACTTTAAAGCTTCAAAATCTCCCATTTTTCGGTTTTATCAGTTTGGTTCAACATTTATTTTACACACTTTCTGGTCAAAATCAGTTCTCACAAAAATTACTCATGAATCCTCTATGTTTCTAGTGTCTAACATAATTTTTCTAGCCATTACAAGGGTCATCTAAGTATACAAATAAAATCCACAAAAGTTCATATCTCAGTTTCTGATTTTACACAGGTCAGTCCTACAAATCGATTCGTAGGGAAAATCTTGTAAATTTCTGGAAAAAGTGTAAAACACGAAAGTTGTAGATCTTTTCAATACGCAAATTTTAAAAAAAAATGCATCTTCTAATTCTCAGTATTCCATTTTATACGGATTTTTCTTTGAGTCTGACTTTTCTGGGCAGATTTGTGCATGTTCTTGAATAAAGTATAAAAACGTATTTTAACCTTTTATTTGGACATAATAGTGTTAGATGAGCTACAAAACAAGTAAATAAACATCATGAAGTCAGTTTTAGAGAGAGAGAATGGGTATTCATACTTAGAAATGATGAAGAAATGATGAAGATGATGGAGATATGCTTTGATCCTTGCTTCTAGCTCTTGTTTCTTCAAAATATGATGAATGATGATGAATGATGGTGAGGTTTGGGTCTGGTTTTTCTCCAGAAAATTGAGAGAAAATGTGGATGGATTTTGGAGTGTGAAGTGAGAAATGGAAGAAAAGGAGAGTTGCATGAAGTGTGAGTGGTGTTGTAAGGAATCATCATAGTGAAAAAGCAAGAGATATGATAGGGTGGGATGGGAGGTGGGGGCACATGGGGTGGCCAGCCAAAGGGGGCCCACCCAGGGGTATTTTGGTCATTTTCTTGTTCCTAATTTAATTTGTTATGTTCTCCGTTCGTTTACTCGATAGTTTAGACGTTTATTCATACGTTAAACGTTTTATACGCGTTTTTAAGTGACGACTTTTAATTTAGATATTTTCACTTGAAATATTTTATCTAGATGCTTGAAAACATTTATAAAAATGTTCCGATAATTTATCGGCCTCGATTTGCGTGCACGTTTTACGGAGGTTTAATCGCGTAACGTTTTAAATTGACGTTTTTATTGACGAATCATTAGACGATGTTTTTAATAATAATTCCATACAAAATAATGTATTTTAAATTATAAAAATATATTTTGACTTTCGTTCAGTTGTCGGACGCGTTTCACGCGTTTCTATTGCGTTTGAGACGTTTTAGCCAAAACGCCTAAGTTTTTCGTGTATTAATTTAACCAATTAACAATATATGATAAATAACTTCTAAAAATAGATTCAAGTTATTTATAGAAATGTTTTCACCAACGTCGTATAGTTTGTCGGACTCCGTCTGGTTGTTTCGCACAATTTCAACAAATTGCGTGAGCGTAATTATAACTAATTACGTAAGCGTATATTCACAAAATATACAAGTAGTTTCAAGCAATTACAAGCATTTATCCTAATACTAAACTAAACACACGTAATTAGGGTTTCGGTTAAGTTTAAAAGTTAACCTAAATTGCCGGGTGTCACAACCTCGAGCGAGAACAACACAGAATGACAACCCAACTGCTCCGCCAAGCCCTCGACCGCATATCACAACTCCAGCGAGAACAAGAAAATACCAACCTCTCTGTAAATATAATTCAAGATTCAATGACCGCTGAATTAGGTGCGGATGAACTCATAAGAGACCGACTAGAGGAATATGAACAACGTTCACAGGAAGCAGAAGAGTACTCTCGTGCACTGGAACAACGATTGATTTTGGCCGAAGACAACGCCGGGCAAGCCAGTCGACTTGCAGACATGGTGGATCGCCTCGTTGCGCTAATGGAGCAAGTCAACTTACGTCAAGACTAGAGTAGTCTTCACCTTGTAACCAATTATCTGCCAAAGTATGATTTATGTAATTCGACCGGATGTAATATGTCCCGGTACTTTTGTACTACTACTGTCTCGTAACCTTATGGAAAAACTTATACCGTGTATCCAACTCGATTATCTAAATGGAATGTGATTATCACCTCGTACTGTTATCGTGTATCTCATCATATACACTTGTGATATATTAGAAATTTCATGCAATTATCTTATTTCTTTTCCTTGTTCTTTTCTTGTTCAGCATCATGCCACCTCGCCGAAAAATCACCCTTAGTGAAGCCGAAATTGCGGGTCTGATTGCCCGCAGCGTGGCACAAGCCTTGGCCACCCGAACACCAACTCCTAGTAGCGAAGATACAGCTACTAATGGGCCACAACCCAAACCCTGCTCTTACAAGGACTTTCAGAACTGCAAACCCTTGAGCTTTGCGGGTACCGAAGGAGCGATCGGTCTGGTACGATGGATCGAGAAAATCGAATCTGTATTCCTTATCTGCAACTGCACGGAGGAAGACAAGGTCAAGTTCTCCATCAGGTTTTCTCTGACACCGCTCTCACCTGGTGGAACACATATGCCCAGACTGTGGGTATTACTAATGCTTACAAACTCCCGTGGGAGGAGTTGAAGAAGATGTTGAGGGGCGAGTATTGTCCCGGGGATGAATTGAAACAGCTGGAAGTGGAATTCTGGAACCACAAAATGCAGGGTGATGACATCACGGGGTACACCAACCGTTTCCACCAACTAGCACTTCTGTGCCCAACCATGGTCGATCCTGAGTACAAGAGGATCGAGAAATATGTCGATGGACTTCCTGACAGACTTCAAGACCTGGTGACTTCATCCAAACTGGGTACTATTCAGAGCGCCATCCGTATGGCCCATGAACTGATGGCAAACTCTGTTCGCCGTGGCACAACATCAACCCCATCTGCAAACAACAAACGCAAATGGGAAGGAAACCCCAACTCATCCAACCAAACCACCAACAAAAAGCCTGAGTCTGTTAAGGCTTATTCCTCGGGGACTACGGAAAAGAAAGGGTACAACGGGAACAAACATTACTGTCCCAAATGCAATCGTCATCATGACGGTTCCTGCCCTTGCACCAACTGCAAACGGTTCGGGCACCTAGCCAAGGATTGCCGAGCCATCATTCCTACCCCCAACACCAATGCACCAAAGACCTGCTTTGGGTGCGGAAATTCTAGGCATTTCAAGAGCAATTGCCCCAAACTGAAGAACATGGGCAACAACAACAACAACAACAACAACAACAACAACAACAACAACAACAACAACAACAACAACAACGCCCGGAGCAGAGCCTTCGTGATCAGCTCAGGGGACGCCCGTCAAGACCCGAATGTGGTCTCGGGTATGTTCCTCCTCAACAACTTATCTGCTTCTATTCTATTTGACACTGGTGCCGATAGGAGCTTTATTTCTGATGAGTTTTGCCCACTACTTGATATCACCCCCACGGCCTTAGATGTTAAGTACACCGTGGAACTTGCAAATGGTAAACTCATAGAAACCGATAGTGTGATACCTAATTGCACTTTAAACCTAGCCGATGAAATCTTCTCAATCGATCTTATGCCTGTTGAACTAGGAAGTTTCGACGTCATCGTGGGTATGGACTGGTTGTCCAAGCATCGGGCCAAAATTGTTTGTCATGATAAGATCGTCCGCATCCCTCTCGCCGTCGGTAGAACCTTGATCATACAGGGGGAGACCGGTGGGTCGAGACTAAACATAATCTCCTGTTTGAAAACCCAAAAATTTCTGAGAAAGGGTTACCCAGCAATTCTCGCGCACATCACGGAGAAAAAGTCGGAGGAGAAGCGACTTGAGGATGTGCCAATTGTTAGAGACTTTCCCGAAGTCTTTCCAGAAGAACTACCTGGTCTACCCCCACCTAGACAGGTTGAGTTCTCGATTGATCTCGTGCCGGGTGCCGCACCGGTGGCCCGAGCACCATACCGCCTAGCCCCATCCGAACTTCAAGAGTTGTTCACCTTGGGGAGCTCCGGGAGTTCTTCACCAGACCGAGTTCTTCACCTTGGGGAGCTCCGGTCTTGTTTGTCAAAAAGAAAGACGGTTCATTCAGAATGTGTATCGACTACCGAGAGTTGAACAAGCTAACCGTCAAGAACCGATACCCACTTCCCCGGATCGATGATCTGTTCGATCAACTTCAAGGGTCAAGCTGTTATTCAAAGATTGATCTTCGATCAGGTTATCATCAATTGCATGTTCGCGATGCCGACATCCCAAAAACCGCATTCAGAACCCGTTATGGGCATTACGAATTCCAAGTAATGCCATTCGGTCTAGCCAACGCACCGGCTGTATTCATGGACCTTATGAATCAGGTGTGTAAACCCTATCTTGACAAGTTTGTCATCGTCTTCATTGATGACATCCTCATCTATTCGCGCAACGAACAAGAGCATGCGCAACATCTCAAAACCATTCTGGAACTACTTAGACACGAGGAGCTTTACTTAGACACGAAGTGTGAGTTCTGGATAAAAACCGTTCAATTCCTTGGACACGTGATTGACAGCCAGGGAATTCATGTAGACCCATCAAAAATCGAGGCAATCAAGGACTGGCAAGCGCCAACCACTCCCACCGAGGTACGCCAATTCTTGGGATTGGCGGGGTATTATCGCCGGTTCATTGAAAACTTCTCAAAAATAGCACAACCACTCACTGTACTGACTCAGAAGGAAAAGAAGTTCGATTGGACCGATAAACAAGAGTCAGCATTTCAGCTATTGAAACTCAAGCTTTGCAGTGCACCCATTCTATCCTTACCCGAAGGCATCAATGACTTCGTGGTATACTGCGATGCTTCTCACCAAGGTCTCGGTTGCGTGCTAATGCAACGAGACAAGGTAATTGCTTACGCATCCCGACAACTCAAAGTTCACGAGAAGAACTATACGACTCATGACCTCGAGTTAGGGGCCGTGGTATTCGCCCTCAAAATCTGGAGACATTACCTTTATGGTACCCGAAGTACCGTATTCACCGACCATAAAAGTCTCCAACACATCTTCGACCAAAAAGATCTTAACATGAGACAACATAGATGGGTTGAATTACTCTCCGATTACGACTGTGAGATCAAATATCATCCGGGCAAGGCAAATGTAGTTGCCGATGCTCTCAGTCGAAAGGAACGAACGAAACCACTTTGAGTCCGGGCCCTCAGTATGACCATTCACAACGATCTGAATATCCAAATCCTCACCGCTCAACTCGAAGCTCTCAAACCCGATAATGTCAAAAACGAGGCCTTACGAGGCATGGATAAACAATTCGAAATCAGACCTAATGGAGTTAGGTACTTCTCTAACCGAATCTGGTTGCCTAATTTCGGGAATCTACGGGACTTGGTGATGGATGAAGCTTACAAGTACAAATATTCTATCCACCCGGGATCCGACAAAATGTATCATGGCATCAGAGAGTTTTATTGGTGGCCGAACATGAAAGCTGAGATTGCCACGTATGTCAGCAAGTGTCTCACTTGTTCGAAAGTCAAAGCCAAATACCAAAAACCTTCCGGCTTACTCCAACAACCCGACATTCCTGAATGGAAATGGGAATAGATTGCCATGGATTTCATAACCAAACTTCCTAAGTCGTCGAGCGGTTGCGATACCATTTGGGTGATCATCGATCGTTTCACCAAATCGGCCCATTTCTTGGCAATCAGAGAAACCGACAAAATGGAACGCCTCACACAAACCTACATCAAAGAAATCGTTTGCCGACGGTGTCCCTACCTCGATCATCTCTGACAGGGATGCTCGTTTCACATCTCGTTTCTGGAAAACACTCCAAAAATCACTGGGTACCCGTCTCGATATGAGTACCGCGTACCACCCACAAACCGATGGCCAGAGCGAACGAACTATTCAGACACTGGAAGATATGCTACGAGCCTGCGTAGTTGATTTCGGTACAAATTGGGAAAGACATCTACCGTTGTGCGAGTTCTCGTACAATAACAGCTATCACGCCAGCATTAAGGCTGCACCTTTTGAGGCACTGTACGGTCGTAAGTGCCGGTCACCGAGCTGTTGGACCGAAGTGGGAGACAGTCAGCTCACTGGTCCTGAACTTATTCATGAAACCACCAAGAAAATTGTTGAAATCCAAAACCGACTCAAAGCCGCGCGAGATCATCAGAAAAGTTACGCTGACGTGAGACGCAAACCACTCGAGTTCCAGGTTGGGGATCAAGTACTCTTGAAAGTATCGCCTTGGAAAGGCGTAATCCGGTTCAGTAAACACGGGAAATTAAATCCCAGGTACATTGGGCCTTTTGAGATCCTCGAACGGATCGGCCCCGTGGCATATCGATTGCAACTGCCATCCGAACTCAGGAGCGTGCACCCTACCTTTCACATTTCTAACTTGAAGAAATGTCTGTCTGACGAGACACTTATCATACCACTTGACGAGATTCGCATCGATAACAAACTTCACTTCGTTGAGGAGCCCGCTGAAATCATGGACCGTGAGGTCAAACAACTCAAACAGAGTCGTATCCCCATCGTTAAGGTCAGGTGGAATTCGCGGCGTGGTCCGGAATTCACTTGGGAACGGGAAGACCAAATGCGACTCAAGTATCCCCAGCTATTTCCCGATTCTTCATCAAACGCGACCTCGACTTAAATTTCGGGATGAAATTCTATTAACAGAGGGAGAATGTAACACCTGCCAAATTAGGATAATTAATTACGCTTAATCGATTGTAACTATTCGTAATTAGTGTGTATAAGGACTAATTACAGACTTTATTTGTATATATGTAATGTGACTTATATATATATGTACGCGATTTGGCTAAATCGTACGAATCAACCGGACGGAGTCCGACACAACTTACTTGGACGTTGGTGACAAAAATTTACTTCAATAATGAGAGTGTATTTCATTACATAAATACATATTCAAGCGTACGTTAAGTATTGTATAGCGACGATATTCTGGATATTTTAGTAAGAACGAACCAAAAGCGAACCAAATAACCCAAATATCTCGACAAATGTTTTAATAATTAATTTTAAAACATTTCAATAAAATACTCCGATAACATTTTTAAAATAAATTCACATGGTCAAATACTAAAAACGAACGATTAATCAATTAAGACACGGAGTAAATACTGTATTTTGGGAAGTGATTTCCCTCCTTTGCCCCTTGGAATTAACCAATACCCCCACCACCCCTCACTTTCCTCTTTCATTTTCACTTAAACACACACACACAAACCCTAAACTCTCTCTCAAATCCCCATCAAATTTCGGATCTACAAACCAACAAACAAAAGTTATATTTTCAGAATCACCATCAATCAAGGAACAAGATTAACAAAAGCATCATCATCATTTTCGGCCTCATCTTGCTTCGATTTGCATTTGTAAGAAAATTTCTAAAAACTTAGATTAACTAATTTTGGTGTTATATTTTGATGTTAGATTGTGTACACAACTTGGTTATGACTAAACAAAGGATTAGAACATGATTTTACAGCCTAAAAATGTGTTAGATTTGTGATTTGGGTCGGAAAAGCGCGTCAGTCGCTGGGTTATGGGCTGGTGTTCATCTTTGCGACGTAGTGGCCTACGTCGCACACAAATTTCAACGTCGCATATAGCGACGCAAGCCTTTATGTCGCATTAACTTACGGATGTCGCACATAGCGACGCAGTCATTAACGTCGCAAACCGAACCAACGTCGCTTTAGCGACGCAACACCCTACGTCGCATTGAATTGCGAAGGTCGCATAATGCGACGTACACGCCTACGTCGCACCTTACGTCGCATGCTACGTCGCATAAAACAGAACCCTGAAAATCCGACTTTTACTAAGTGTCGAGCTTAAACAAACATTTGTGTCGTAAATTGTGTCGCACAAATTAGAATTTTGAAGGGATTTTCACTAAAACAAGGTAGTAAATATGAATTTTCCCCTCCGACCAGGGGCTCTGCCCCTTGGACCCCGCCAAGGGGTTGCCACCCCTTGGAACCCCGCAACCAGGGGCGCTGCCCCCGGACCCCCGTCGTTCCAGTACAAAATGTTTAAAAAACAATGATAATACTTTGACAATTACTAATACCAACCTTCACCAACGGGTCAAACATGTTTTTATAAAGACAAACGATTACAAACACTTGAACAAACAACGGGCATACTAGTTGTGTACAACAATTCTAGGTGGTGTTGTGAGACATCTACTTACATGACCTTATGTGTTTAGGCATTTGAAGGATTACGGGTTCGGAGAACCTACGGATTGATATTACTTACTCGTTTATTGTATAAACGTAACTTGCAAAGGCTCAGTTGAGTCTTACTGCCCCACTTTTACTGTTTTACATATGGGGTGAGATACATTGCTTACTTTTCTTGAACACAAGTACGAACTATACATTTTACTATACGGGATTGCATGAGTTACTTACTTTTCACTGAAGTCTCTCCATCATATATCGTTAGTTATGGACTTAAGTGCGAACACTAGTTAATGGATCCATTAGGGAAATGACCCTCCCCGCCCGGGGTAGTAGCGCTACCACGAACCGTTCTGTATAAACGGGCGACTATTATTCGTTACTAATGCTTGCTCAGTTACTAGCATGTCACGGGAGCAAATTATTACTTACGGGTTAAGCTTCGATTATGAGCCTCATGGCAACGGTATAACTTACTTACTTTACATTTGCTGGATTTGCAAATACTTGATTTACGCCTGCGGGCACTACTGATGAAATCTTGTGTCCAAAACTGATATTACTTACAAACCTGTGAGATTCACCAACATTCGTGTTGACCTTTTTAGCATGTATTCTCAGGTACCCAGACGGAGTAGGATTTCTCCAGGACATAGCTAGAGTCGCATGATTTCACTCAATTGCATTAACGGAGATTCTTAGCATTATCTTTTGTACATTTTGATTATGTAATAGAATCTCCCGCTATACGCGTGGACTTTAGGGAACTACATTTTGTATAAGAAAACATTGAGTTTTCACACATTTATTTCATATGAAATCGTTTTACAACGTCTCATTTAGAGGTCGTTTGCTGTATATCTTGTGCTTTGAATATTGATTAGTAAGACCCAAGTATGCTTCCGCAAATCATTAATTTGGGGGTGTTACAGCTCATCTAACCATATTTGCGTGTCTCATGTGCTATCTTCGTGTCATATTGTAATAAAATCCCAAATATATTCCTTACTGGATTATTCTTATGTTTGTGAGTCTGGTGCATTTATGCCTAGACAAACTCCAAAGTATTCATTCTATTCTAAACTCATATGAATTCGAAATTATAGCAAGCATACTACTAAGACGCATTACCCATAAATTTTACTCGTGGAGGAGAAACACTCGGTGGTGGTCATACAAGTGATAGTGGTGATTGAACTGATGGTTGAACTGGAGGAATTTGTGGTATTGAAGGCAAGAACTCCAATGTTGTTGCGACCATTGCACAACAGTGGTGGGCCTTTATATTCAAAAAATATTGTCATGCAAGTTGGGAACAACATATTGAATCATAGTAGAGCTAACGACACCGAAGGCGAAAACAGAACCAATAGTTGAGAATTCAAATGATGGGAATGGTGATGGCGCGAAACGAATGGAAAATGAAGGAACTGCTAAAGGAGAAATATTCTTTCAATAACTAAATGAAGAAGTTAATGAACAAGTTTTGATATTTCTTTATGGTGGAAGTAAACCTTGCAACATATATCGGACAATTTCATTAGTTGGCAAATTAGACCTTATCCCGTGGCACTCGAAGCTAAGAGAATTGAGAAGTACATCAACAGCTTTATTCTGGAAACTCGCGGGACGGTAGAAGGGACTAAGCCTCCTACTATCCAAGGTGCAATACTGATGGGTGGATTGTTAATCGATAAAACCGTTAAGGCTGGGAATGTAGAAACAATACCAAGAATGAGAGGGTATTCAAAGACTGGTAGATAGTAACACATGAAGAGAGAGTTACACTTGTTCACATACCTTGTGTGTAAGGTGTAACTACTATCATCATACATTTGCATCATGTTGTATTTATTCAAACTGCAACCGAAGAGGTCACTTTAAAATTGAATGCTCGATGACAGCTCGTCAAGTGGCACCAATAAACACGGTAGGAACATCGATAGCTTATTTTGAGTGGGAGACTTGGAAACAGTTTTATTAATGGGAGCACATAGAGACTAATAGACATTATATAAGGGTGTACTTTAGTGCTAGAAGATTATTCTTTTAGCATTGATATGTTGCCCTTTGGACTCAGGAGTTTTTGTATTGTTGTGGGAATGGATTAGTTGACGAAATTTAGGTAGAAATTGTATGTTTGAGAAAGTATTTCGTATACCACTTAAATGGTGGTGTAATACCTGAGATATTCATAGAACACTTCAAAAACGAAAAGAAACAACTCATGAGCGTAAATGCTAATAAGTTAAAAACTCCAAAACATTCTATTATTAACGATTCCCTCGAGGTCTTTCCGGAAAGACTTAGAAGGACTATATCCCTCTGTACTCGTAACGTTTTGTATTGATCTTATTCTTGGAGCAACCCCGGTTGCAAAAGCTCCAAATCGCTTAACACTATTAGAATGCAAGAATTATATAATCAATTTTAAGATGCTCCAAGACAATGGTTTTATTCACCCTAGTCATTCTCTTTAGGGAGCACATGTCTTATTTGTCAAAAAGTAAGATGGTTCTTTTCATTTGTGCATTGATTATCGTGAACTTAACAAATTTACGGGCAAGAATCGCTGTCCTCTTCCAAGGATGGATGATATGTTTGATCAACTTCAAGGTGTTCGGTGGTTTTCAAAAAAATCAATCTTCATTTTGGTTACCATCAATAGAAGGTACCTGAATCAGATATACCTAAGATTGCGTTTAGTACTCGTTACGAACATTTCAAATTTCTCGTTATGTCTTTCGATCTTACTAATGCGACTATAGTATTCCTATATTTAACGAACGTGTATGTAAACCGCATCTCGACGAATTTATCATACTTTTCATTTGCGACGTTCTGAATTATTCTAAAATCAAGGAGGAGCATGAAGTCCCTTTGAGACTAATCCTGGAGTTTCTTTTGAAAGAAAAGTTCTATGCAATATAATTGGAGTACGAAATTTGACTACGAGAGGTTTGTTTTTCTTTGTCACGCTGTGAACAAAGAAGTCAATCTTGTGAATTTTAGCAAAATAGAAGCTGTAATGGGATGGAAGATCCCACAGTTATCATCGGAGGTTTGTAAAGCATTTTGGATTCACAGACTGTTATCGGCATTTTATCGAGAGTTTTCCAAAGATCGTTCAACCACTCACACAATATATATATATATATATATATATATATATATATATATATATATATATATATATATATATATATAAAAGAAGTTTGTTTGGGTTAAGAACTAAGAAGAATCTTTTGTCTTGTGTCACTAATCCGGACTCTTCCCGATTGATCAGAGGATTTCGTTGTGTATTGTGATGCATCAAAACCGAGGTCTAGGTAGTGTGTTAATTAAATGGGAAAGGTAATCGTATTCGTCTCTCGACAATTCAAGATACATAAGCGTTACTATATTACCCACGATTTGGAACTTGGAGCTGTAGCATTCGTACATATGTGTTGAAGACACTACTTGTATGGAATGAAGAACGTTATGTATACCGATCATAAGAGCTTTTAACACATCTATGTTCAAAGGAAGTTGAACATAAGGCAAATGAAGAAACTCGAATTATTTAATGGTTATGATTGTGAATTTCGATATTATCCGGGGAAGACGGATGTAGTGGCAGATGTTTTGAGTAGGAAGGAAAGAGTAAGCCAAAGTGAGTACAAATCAAAGTATGATGAGTCACTCTGGCATTAAGGAAAAGATGTTCAAAGTTCAAGATGAAGCGTTAGGGATACTCATGTACCAAAACAAAAAGTTACGAGGGTTAGACAAACAGTTGGAGCACAAATTGGATGAGAAATTACATCTTGTGAGAGGATTTTGGATTCCTTTGCTAGGAGGTCTATGGACAATAGTAATGGACAGAGTACAAAAATAAAAGTATATATAAAAACAAATAAAATAAAAATAATATAATAAATAAAAAATAAAATAAAATAAAACATCCCATACGTCAGGAGTTGGGAAGTTTGAAATATTAGCATATGTGTTTGTTGGACCGTTCTAAATTGTTGAACGTATGGGTTCAATAATGTATCGATTGGAAGTTGTCGCAAGAGTGAAGTGTTGTTCATGAAATATTTCATGTTTCAAATCTAAGAAAGTGTTGACTGATAAGGTCTTACACGTATTTCTAGAAGGAATTTACAGGGAATCACAGATAACATTGGGTAGAGAAAACGGTAGAAACCAGGGATTGAGAGGTCAAAATGTTGAAGCATAGAAAGCTTTAGTTGTCAAGGTCCGATAGAACATAGACCTGAGATTAATTGTGAACGAAAGGATCAAGCCAAGCTTATATATAGATGCACTTGTTCAGTGATCGTGGTGACAATATGGCTCCGATTGAATTTCAGGAAGAAATTCCCTAAACGGGGGGATACTGTGACATCCGTCACCAAAAATGTAATTCGAAAATCTCAGTTCAAAATCATTTCTTTTTTTTGTATTCAATTTCGTTAATGATAACTTATATATTCGCTTTGGGCATGAAAACATTTCCTTAATAATTTATGGAAGTTATACGATTAGATAAATATACGCGAATACGAACATAATTAAATTGTGAGTATTAAAACTTTAAAACATCACGGGCCAACTTAGTTCATGATTTGTCAATTTTTGCCCAAAGAAAATGATCCAACTCCAAAAAGCCAAACCCAACTCAACCCAACACCCCTTGGACCCTAGACCTATAAATATAACCCTAAAACTTTTTTTTTATCACAAAAACATACAAATTCCGTCCCAAAAATTCCAGTCACAAACAGAGGCAGATTTGACCCATTTACGTTCATTTTCAGCCTTCGGTCAAAACTAGAAAGTTGTAGATCTCGAAGTTTTACTTTTGATTAAGAGGTTTCGGCCTCTGAAACACTCTAGATTATTTTATAAAAATTATTTCGTAAACTGCTGCTGTTGGTGATGAATTTTCAGAAACTTTGTTAAGTTTTCGATCCTATAACTCTTGTATACATTTGATCAATCTACGAAAATGAATTATAAGAGTTTATATCCTCATTATTCATAGATTATAAGGGATTCCTCTCGTACGTGTTCTCGTTGTCGGTATATATTCTTTCCGAATCATTCAATTAAACATATTCGATTGTTTCGTATTATCGATTTTGTTTCGGTTCGATTCCATTGTATAGTAGTGGATGAAATAATTAGATAATATTAAGATCAGTTTATAAGTTGGTAGAATTGAGTAATATGGTTATGTTTGCGGTTTGGATTAGTTATACATGTGATTAGGGTTAATTATTTATAAATCCTAATCTGATCAGATTTTTATTTCGGTTTGGGAAGCTTGTAACTTGGTCATTGCATGAATATTTTCAATGAAACATGAGTCTAAACTTAAGTAATTTGAGTCTACTTTCAAATGGAGATGGTTTCATGTCTAAATATTGAGTATAATTTGGTCAAAACGATTTTACAAGATCGGGTGTCATTTCTGAGTTTTTCGGTTCCTGATTTCGGTTAACTTGTTGATTTTTGATACGTAGGTTGAACTAATAATTAGGCTTTGAAATTTTTACTGAAGTGTTTTCATGGTGTTAACTATTTTCTGTAAAAGTATTATAATCTTAGTAAGTCTTAAAGTATTTTTAATAAATTATTACTTTTTGGTACTCAGAAATCGTTGTGGGTTCGGAGCAGATTGTTTTGGTGAATTTTTAAAAATAGTAAACTATAGTATTTCATTTTGTAGAAATTACAGGATCTTTTAAACACATTGAAATTTCGCTGTTTAAAATTGTAGAGTCAAATGATTCCAATAATTAATATTTAAAAATTCATAAAGTGGAACCAAACTTCCGGTCAGAATCTCATTTTTACTCGATAGGTTGATTCAAGTTAATATACGGGAGTTGAGTGGTGAGAGAACATAGTGGAAATGTTTGGACTTGGGATACAATGGAATGACCTAGTTATGTCTAGGTTGTAACCCATATGCATTATGATATTGTAGATTGCGAGTGGTTTAGTGGATTACACTTAAGGGCGACACTTACTTTAATATTTAAGGTGAGTTTTCGTGGCCCCGTTTTCATTTACATATTTTCAAATTGGGGGAAAAGTATGCTCACATGTTTTATCAACTGTTTTATGCTGTGATTACATTCATTTTTATTTTTGGACATATGCTTGAAATGTGTGACACTATGTGACATATGTGCATTGGTTGTTGGATTCATTTTTATAAAAGGCCTTACTCTTTCGAGGGTAAGTACCTAATGTGTACTGTTAGTATACATTGAAGGTCATGATTCGGTTTTTTTTTATCAAAGGCCTTACTCTTTCGAGGGTAAGTACCTAATGTATGCTTAGGTGTACATTGAAGGTCATTTATAGGTAGCTACCGCATACGCAGGATTTGGTTGGGTCATACTCCTTCGTGGGGTGATGACGGTTCGTGGTTGTATTATTTCACTTGTGTGCCATTTCTATATGCATTGTCCTAACTTACTTTCATCACAGCAAAATGTTGATTTTTCTAGTGTCTGGTTTCAAACCTACGAAACTCACCAACATTCGTGTTGACGTTTTTGAGCATATCTTTTCAGGTTATACTAGTGGATTTAAAGCAGAGGACAAGAGAACTAAGTGGACCTTTAGGGTTGCATTAAGAGTTATTCAAGACTTGTGTTACATCATGGTTGTTTGTGAAGGCATGTTTTGCCTTAACATTGTAGTGTACGTTTGTTTGTAAGATTTTGAATTCATTGTTGAAATGTATGCACGACATGAACCGTTATTCATGTTATTGGCATCATGACACATTGGATATTGTATTTCATATAAAGTTCTTTATAATGATGTGTTATGATCCTATCACCGTTATACCCCGTTGATTCCGCTTTAGACGGGGTGTGACATCCCTCTTCTCAAATATCAGGCCCTCTTTCTTCCCCAAAAATACAATCTCTTCGGAATCCATTATCAACACATGTTGAAATTGTTTCGTGAAAACCCTAATGATCAAAGGGTGTTTAATTGCTAATGGATCTTTATTAATCAATTGAAAGTGTGATTAATGTCATACATAATTGCTAATGGATTTTCTTCCTGGGTTTTCTTCACCGGTAGGTTTTATTCATTATATTGTTGGTTGATTTGGGCATACATGATGCTTCTCATTTTGAATAATGTTCAAGATGTAGTTTCACTCAACTTGGTGTTCGATATTTCACAACAATCTTATGATGTTTCTGATAAATCGTCATCATCTTGCAGAGGAGAAGAAAAATAGAAATCACTCCCACTTTCTTCATGTTTCTCAAGAAACTTAGCATCTCTAGCTTTAACCACTTTAGGAGTACGTGAGGGACAATAAAATCTAAATCCTTTGGAATTCATCACGTAGCCTATAAAATAACCACTCACTATCTGTTCATTCGATTTCTTGATGTTTGGGTTATGTACGCTAACTTCAATCGGACAACCCCATACGTGTAAGTGATTCAAACTTGGTTTCCATAACTCAAAAGGTCTTTTGGGAACGCGTCTTAATGGAACTCTATGCAAAACATACACATCGGTTTTTAAAGCTTCAATACAAGTAACACCCTAAAATCTAAAAGTATTATTGTGGTAAAGATAAAACTAATTGTTTTAAGTTATTATTATTTTAAGTGATATAAAATAATAAAAACTGTAAATGGTTTTTAAGTTCCAGACAATGATAATTACGTAGAGTAAAATTTAGAGAAACAATTATATATGTACGTACGCTTACATACATATCCGTATTTCATTTCAAACACTTCAAGTAAGCTACAGAAAGAAAGAGAACACGCAAGAACCAAAACCCTTAACCAAAATCAGTCCAAAACATCAAATTGAAGCTAGAGAACTCGAATTCTTCATCGATTAATCATTCTAAACTTGAGGTAATTATGATTCTTGTTCAATTTCGATTTAGAACTTTGAGTTTTATGGGGTTTTAAGGAGTTTGAGTGATTAATGATTTCTAAAACGAAATTAAGATGTATTATGATTGAATTGTAGTGTAAAAGTGTAGAAATCAATGTTAGTAACACTAATTCAATCTAAAAGTGGATAATTCGAATGGTGTGGCTAGTGATTAAGGTGGGTTTTTGTTAAATGATGATGAATTGTTGTTAATTCACCCTAATTACTAGTTAGGGATGTTGTAAGAATGATATTAATGAAAACCGAGCTAGTGAATTAAGTAGTTAAACACTTAAGCTAAATGTGATCATGAGAATGATCATAGTTTGATAAAATGATGAATATAATGAGTTGATATGAATTAGTGATAACTTAATTGAATTGTAGTTGAAAAGAGGTTATTATGATATTTAATCATAATTAAAGTGGTAGTCCAAGTGATTAGATACTTGAGCTATATATGATCATGAAAGATATAATAGTGATTAGTTTGACTAAAAGCCAAACTTGATCAATCCAATGGGTGGTGGATTGATGATTATGATCAGTAGTTGATTATGATAATTGTTAGTTGTTAAATGTGTTGTTGTATTGATGTAACATGTTAGGTGATCAAAAGACATGGCATCAATAATCAAGTGTGAAATCGCATTATTTGCCTAAAAAGCAAAGGTGAGTGATATGGTGTCACACCCCGCCAAACGGTAAACAACAGCTAACGAGTTAAGTATGGAGTTAAGTATGGTGATCAGCGGAATCGTGTGACGTGGCGAGGCACGGCAAGAGCGGTTCAACAAAGCATATGATTATCCCAGAACAATTGTATTAAGATGCCATAAATAAAAGTATTTACAAAAGCTACGACTTATCAAGTCGTATTAGTAGTATTGTTATTAAAATAACAAACATTGTTGCGTTTGCAAAACAAATCGGGATTTCGTAAATATGACTAGAATGTTATAGTTATACAAAAGAAATCCCTTGTTACAAAAGTGGCATCCTAATCGTCACGGTTGGTCGTAGTTCCAATATGCATGCAATTCTTACTTCGTTGCTAATTCCCTGAAAAACATACTTAAAATCGTCAACAAAATTGTTGAGCGAATTCACAGGTTTTTTGGTTTAATCGTTAATCAAGAAGTAGTCATAACAATGACAATTTCGTTGTTCAAATAGTGGTCAAATCATGACCATTTCGTTGTTCAAAGTGAACAAATAGTTGTTAAATCGTTTTGTGAATAAATCGTTGACAGACAAGTCAAATAGTGATCAAATCATGACCAAGTAATACGTTTTGCGTTATGACACTGGTACAAATTTGCGATTTTGTTACACCAGAAAAGTGTGACGATATGCATATAGTCACACTTGCGTTTTCAGCATCTGTGTGACTAAAGGTCGAGTGACCATAGGGTACATATTGTTACATTGACTGGTTAGTGGTCGTATCCATTAAAAAGAATAACCAAATCCATAAAATGTGTGACCATAAAGAGCACACCGAAGCAGGTTTAAGTCGGTCGAAGGACCAACATCCCATTGCTTAAAAGAAAATCCCTCTCTCTCCCAAGGTTGGCGATTTTTTCCTTAAACCAAAGCCCTAATTTCGTTTGATCTTCTTCATGAAATCTCTGCACTAATCTTAACTGATCTACTGATTAATTCGTTTAGTATTCCTTGAACGGGTTATTAGTGATTTGTTTAGGGTTTTGTGTAGCCGGTTTTGTGATCTTGGTTATTCGATTTTAGGGTTTCTTTATTCATTCGTAAATCTGGTTTACAAGGAACAAATCACTACCAAATCATATCCTAAAACGATTATATACACTTGTATCTGATTGGATTCTTCTTGCTTGGGCTGCAATACAATAGCCGATTTAGGGGTTAACCCTAATTCGTTTCTTTGATTGGACTTCAAGTTCTTCTTATTCGTTATCAGATTACTCATCGATTTATCTACTTGGTAACAGGGTGATTGTTAATTGATTGATTTTTTGCTGATTCTTGAATATCCGATTTTAGGGTTTTCTAACCCTATTTCGTATTTTGCTTGGGGAACACGATTTATGTTCTTGATTGATTCTGGCTACACGTTTCTGCATAATTTCTACTACTATTATTGTGTAGTCGGTTTGGGGTTTTGTACTTCATACGAATCTGACCAGATCTTCTTCTGATCAGATTATTTATTTATTGGCCGAAGTTGCAACTTGACAGATTGGACGTTGGTTTTGGATTGGGTATTGGCAAATTGGGTGCTTGGTTTATTCTGGTTTGATGAGAGTCGGGTTACTCATGATTGTTTCATGATGGAGGCTATGGGAGAGAATATGGGGTGGGGAGGGATGCGATTTTTGATTGTTCAATGGAGCGTTTGTGTTGATTGTTTGTGTCCTTATGGTGCGTTCATATCAACCTCCATTGATGGTTTGTTGTTTGTGGAAATTCATGAAGAGATGCGGCTTTCGGCTGTGCTGTTTTCTTTGAATTGTTGATTGTTTTCCTGCCATGGAGGTGGGGATGGGGGATGATGCGGCTTGGGTAAGTATGGATTCATTTTGGGTTCTTGCTTTTCCTAAGACGATTGGTTGCTAGTGGTCCCATTTTCCGGTTAGGGTTCCACTGGTTGGATATTTCAGCTAAGTCATTGGTTGTTTGGCTTATGCTGCGTGTGGGTATACCTGGACCTTTCGCCATTGCCGGAATTGGTAAGGCAGGTGTATTCAACATATTGGAGTTGGCTTGGACCTTTTGCCAATGGTCTTTGGGACATGTTGGTAGGGCAAGTTCACTCAACGCATTGTGATTGCTGCATGATGCAGCTTGGATGTTGGTGTTTGCTATCATGGGTCAACATACGAAGATTACTGAAGACCGAGTCGATCATCATTGATGTGGTTCTATGAACCTTGTGTTTTACATTTTGAGTATTTAGTTATTTTAAATGTAATTGTAACTGCGGTTAGCTGGTTGGTTATTGGTTATGGGCTGCGTTGCAGCTGTGTTTTGTTTCTGCGGTTAGCAGATTGTTTGCTTAGTTGTATAGGTGGAGTCAATTCGCCTATGTAACGGGCTGAGGGCATGGGATGTACGCTCATGTCAATTGTACTTCAATGATTTTGGTGTAATACTATTTACCGGGTAAAATTTTACCCTTTACCCAAAAAAAAAAAAAAAAAAAAAAATGTGTGATTATATGCTTTTTAAAGTGAAGTAAACTTATATTTTGTGTGACTATTGTTCATCCGATGGTCACTTGAATTTTATGTTTGTGTGACGTTTTGTAACATTTAGTCACACAACAATTGTTTTATATTGAGGTTTGCTCACATAAAATTAAGACAAAAGTGGCCAAAAGGGTTAATAAGTGTGACCATATGCTTTATAAAGTCAAGTAACGTGTATTTTGTGTGACTATTGTTAATCCAATGGCCACTTGAATTTTATGTTTGTGTGACGTTTTGTAACATTTAGTCACACAACGATTGTATTATATTGGGATTTAGTCACATAAAATTAAGACAAAAGTGGCCTAAAGTGTTAATAAGTGTGACCATATGCTTTTTAAAGTCAACTAAACGTGTATTTTGTGTGACTATTGTTTATCCAATGGTCACTTGAAGTTTATGTTTGTGTAGCGTTTTGTAACATTTAGTCACACACAGATTGTTTTATATTGGGGTTTGGTCAGATAAAATTAAGACAAAGTGGCCAAAAGTGTTAATAAGTGTGATCATATGCTTTTTAAAGCAAGTAAACGTGTATTTTGTGTGACTATTGTTCATCCAATGACCACTTGAATTTTATGTTTGTGTGCCGTTTTGTAACATTTAGTCACACAATGATTATTTTATCACATAAAATTAAGACAAAAGTGGCCAAAAGTGTTAATAAGTGTGACCATATATTCTTTAAAGTCAAGTAAACGTTTATTTTGTGTGACTACTGTTCATCCAATTGCCACTTGAAGTTTATGTTTGTATGGCGTTTTGTAACCTTTAGTCACACAACGATTGTTTTATATTGGGATTTGGTCACATAAAATTAAGATAAAAGTGGCCAAAAGTGTTAATAAGTGTGACCATATGCTCTTTAAAGTAAAGTAAACGTGTATTTTGTGTGACTATTGTTCATCCAATGGCCACTTGAATTTCATGTTTGTGTGGCGTTTTGTAACATTTAGTCACACAAGGATTGTTTTATATTGGGATTTAGTCACATAAAATTAAGACAAAAGTGGCCAAAAGTGTTAATAAGTGTGACCATATGCTCTTTAAAGTCAAGCAAACGTGTATTTTGTGTGACTATTGTTCATGCAATGACCACTTGAATTTTATGTTTGTGTGACGTTTTGTAATTCGCTATCCGAAATCCGAATTTCGGGTATCCGAAATTTCGGATATCCAATTATACGAAATAATTCACAATGTCAAAATATTCGATGATAAATCTGGAAAAATAAGTTCACACCACCTAATACCATTACTTATCAATAACTATCATCAAGATTCAAATGTCCAAAATGAATCTGATAAAACATCAATCCAAAGCAACGAAACACACAGTTACTAAAAGTCTTAAAACCCCAATACATATTAAATAGTTTTAATGTTTAAACCCATTACAATCATTCAAAAGTTCAATCCTTAACAAAAAGAAAATCCACCAAACTTGATCATCTTGATCCATACTTCAACACTGCTGCAAATCTATCCACAGTCCCACAAACCTATTCAAAAAAATAAGACATTGTATTGTATGATAAGAAATTAAGAACAATGATCACATTAAATAAATTAGTGATATAAAAATCTATAAAAAATGTAGAACTCTTAAACTCCCTGTCCGACTAACAATCTAATATGGATTTCACTTTCCATAGTCTCAAATGACATCACATTGCAATTCACAGGTCCGTTCTATTTTTTTATAATAAAAGAAATAAAGCTACCATAACTTCTCCAAATACATTCTATAAATGACATCACATTGCAATTTCTCACGTATATGCCCATATGATATTTTGATCCTTCTTAATTGTATTTGTAGCCTCCAAATGATAATATTTAGTAAAATCATTGATGAATTAGTCAGTCGAGCGAATTTTAGGGGTGCAAGCAAAGCGAATTTTAGGGGTGCAAGCAAAAGCATCAGGCACGAAATATAATAAAATCAACTGAATCTTTTGCTGTAAAATTAACTGCTAACCTGCCATTGGTTTTTGATATTCTCAAACCCTGACTTCTTAATAGCCATAAATTGCTGTCTTTCTGTATATGTAGAGTCGTACGCATAATATCCCAATAAGATTGGCCAAATCTGATATTATGCATCAGTAAAAAAATTTAGTTCATACTCAAGAAGCCAATAGGAGGAACTTAACCAACAGAATCATATCATACAAACCTCTCTCCGTAAATTGTGCTCCAATCCGCCACTGAATATTCTCTTTTTCAAAGCATTTATATCCTCTACTCGGCCTTCAGAATCCAAAAAGTTGCCCACCGCACAAAAATGTTTGGCAGATAAAGAATTGTAGTAGATGCATTTTTCCTCATGTGGGTATGCATGGACTCCAAAGAATAGGGAAGCAAAGAAAAACTCAGAAAAAACAACAAATAAATAATCTAATTGAAGAGCAACAACATCACTTCATCATGATTTTTGAGAGCTTTACCCAGTTCATTTAAACATCACATACAAATTCTAATGGAAATACTTTCACGATGCATTGCACATTATTCAATATTCTTACCTCTTCATGGCCCAAAGGGGGTTGTCGTGGTTTTCCCCATACCAGTGCTAGTTTATCAAACTGCGGATAGGAAACAGAGTTCAATATATATTTCAAGTTCAAGCAGTGTGTATTTACCAAAAGGGCGTCATCTAGCATTCTTAATGCCAAATATAGAGAGATTAACCTCAAGCAATTAAAAATTGGCAGAAAGTTTAATAACTAAAATCACAAATAAACACTAAAGTCATGCAAAAACAGCAACGAAATGTCCCCCAAAGCTTGAGTAGTAACTAAAAACCGAATCAAGTGTACAAGAAGTAAATAACCAAAAATCGATGACATATATATGAAGGCAAAGAATGTGCTATTATTGGTGTAATCCATGAACTTAGGTTAAGTAATTGAGTGTAAGAAGAATAATAACCTAAAGAAAGTTGCACATATCATTTAGATTTCAGAGCCATTGACTTGGCAGCCAGCATATGTTAGTGTAACACATTAAAAGCCAACAAGATTTAAACTTTAATTGGCACAAGATTAGTACAACATACAACACTTATAAAGTATTTCTAAATTTGTTTATGAACTTAATGCTCAACAAATTTGCAGTTTGCAAAACCAACCCTAGAACAAGAATGCGAGAACTACTGTAAAAACATTAGGCATTTGAAAAACATGACTAGACTCGCAATAGCCGATTACAATCAAACTTTTCAAAGTGCATAATGTATTACTCCGTATTAATTAGATGTAACCTCAATAGATATACAAACCACTTAACCTTAGATATACAAGATTTCCCCAAAGTAAATAGGCTGTTGATTCTAAACTTGGTGTCATCATATTCTACAAACTTCTGCAGTATGAACACTTTCATGTTGGATTCCAAATTTTTGTAAATTTTCCATACACTTGCTTTGTCATTGTTATTAGTAAGACTATTTCACTAGTTATGAAGTAAAATAAGAATACTAGGCCAACAATCATAATCAAAGAAACAATTATTCGCAATATAAAGAACCAAAAAGTCAAGCTGTGACTTTAGTTCAAACTTATTCTTGCTCCCTTTTTTAAGGTAAAACATAAACAAGAATAATTTTAGCAATAAAAATTATGAAGTGATGATAAAAAAAAACCTGCTCTCCTTTTAACAGTGAGCTAGCAACATTCCGTTGAAATCTCCTGATAGCTTGTGCCTGTATATACACTTTGACTTTATTAATAAATATAATTACTTTATATGTTGATGAATTTACATATTTAGAGCAAATTTAAAGCAATCTAATAGGTAAAGTAGCAAAGTGGTAGAACCTGAAACACAAACTGCATAACAGAGAAAGGTGAAGACAGATTCTAATCTAAAATCTCAAATCTATAAAAGGACACCGAAGAAGAGAAACGTTCTTGTTGAAGCCACAAAATCTGCATCTATCTGCTAACATTTTCGTTTAGAAAAAACTAAAAGTATTAAACAATAAGCCAATAAGAACGAACAACCAACATAACAAAAATGGTAAACAAATCTTAGGACAATTCAAATAGTATTAAAACGTAAAAATGAAAAACCAACATTTAAATCCTCTAGATCAAAATTTGTGACCACCTAAGCATTCTAAGAATGGAAAGGATCTTCCAGCAACAAAAAACAAAGAACTTCTTAAGGATCAAAACCCCAATCAACTAAAACATCAGACGGGGAAGAAGTGAATGGTGCGCAAATAGGTCTCACGGCAGCTTCTAAACACAGTAACCTTTAAACAACCTCTTCTGAACTAGGTCCCTCTTTTCATATCATATCCCTAAAGCTTTACATTTATCTAAATTAACTTTCAATGATTTCCTTGCAAATATCAAATTCCCAATCTCTAGCTCACCCTTGACCCCATACCACCACAATTTTACAAACCCTAATTCAATATTCACAATCTAAACCCAGACCACCAATATTTAATTACACACAATAACAGATCCAAAATCAATTAATAATTCGCATTGAGTAAATAACATTAATAAATTAACACACGATTCTTAAGAATTTAAGCATTATAAAACGATACAAAATCGTAAATCATGAAATTATTGAGAAATTCATAGAGATCTACTAAGGATTGAAGCGGAAGGTTCTAAACATCGGTGTGCGATGACGTGAAGTTGAAGAGAATAAAAAGGGATTTTTGAAATTAAAATTTTGGATGGCGGCTAGATTGGGTGCCCTGGTTTTAGATGGAGCCAAAATGAAGCAAAATAAATATATATGCGGATATGCCACAGTACACGAGCAGTACGAGTATACGACATAAAACTCGTGATTAGGCCTGTAAACGAACCGATCGAACACGAACGGAGTCTGTTTGTGTTCGTTCATTAAGGTTTTGACGAACAAACGAACGAACATGAACGGATAAGCGAACATATTTTGTTGTTCATGTTCGTTCATTAAGAAAATTTGTTTGTTCACGAACACAAACGAACGTATACGAACAAACACATAATTTAATGCATTTCTTCATTAATACCTTAAACGAACCTCAACAAACATAAACGAACATATATATATATATATATATATACACATCTACACATATATATTATATACCTTGAAACTTTGTGATGCACATTCAACATTACAAAACGATCACAATATGAATATAAACTCCTTTGCTTGGTCCAATCATTGGAAAGAGCAGCACATCTGGAACTAGTCGAGGTGCGTTTGGAGTGGAGGGAAATTGTAAGGTAAAAATATCTAGATGTTTAATATTATTAAATGAAAATATCGAAATATTAATAATATTCTATATGATATTTAACTTAATCAAAAAAAGATATACAAATATATATTAATTCAATTAAATTATTAGTTAATAAACGAACATTTAACCGAACGTTCACGAACATGTTATCAAACGTTCACGAATGTAAATGAACGAACGATACATGTGTTCATATTCGTTCATATAATTAAACGAACGTAAAAATTTGTTCATGTTCGTTCATATAACGAAACGAACGAACATAAACGAACTTCCCGCCGAACGGTTCGCGAATAGTTCACCGAACGTTCAGTTCGCTTACAGGCCTACTCGTGATCCGTTAAATTTCATATGTACAAACTGTAATGCAGATAGTACTAGCACTTAAAGCAATATTTATCATCTTTTTAAATCATCTTCATTTTATCCTTTTACATTAATTAATATATCATTTAATAGATAGTTAATTATTTATAACTTATGTATCTTTAGAGATTAGTACTAGTAAGTAAGAAGGGTGTGCAAATGCACAACCCACGCCCACGAAAGTTCTTGTTAATTATTTGTGATGTTACATATGTATAATCTTTTAAGTTTACGTGAGTTCTAACAGAACGTATAATTCAGCTATCCATTAATGGAATCGCTATAAATTGTCTATTTCATCTTTAAAATCAAATTATATTTTGTAAATATACTTAATGGAAATATTTCTACATTATGCTGTAATTCCGTCTATAATGTTTAGATACAAACTTAAAATGATATTTACTTACAACTATATATAAATAATGTCACTATACTCAAAGATCCTATCAAATTAAGTGTGAAACACACACGGTCGAAAGTAAGAATTGAATGAATATAAAGTAAAAATAAAATAAAATAAAAGGTATTGATCAACTATTAAACAACAAATAAAAAGTGGAGAATAGTCGACAAGAAACTTAATACGTTGAGTACTCTCATAAGTTGAAAGTAATATGCTCATCTTATGCATGCTTATGTTATGTGTATGTAAACTTTTTTTTGTTCCTCTTTTACATCTAAATATTTCTCTTATTAGGTTTAAATAAGATGATTTATTTACATTCGTTATTTTTATCTATAGCTTGGAAGTAGCATTCTTTGTCGATTAGTAAGTTTTCTTCCACACTCTCTCTCTTTTTTCATTAGTTACTTTTTAATTTCAATGGTGTGTTTACTTAATTATATTTGTCATTCAATAATTTTAATTAAAGTGGATGATATATAGCAACCTTTTAAGCAATGTTTTAAAAACCGGTTTTTTTATCGACTCGGAAACTCCACCGATTCCGGTCGAACCGGTTCAACCGGTCCGGTCCAACCACCCCCAAAACCGGCCACGTCACCATTATTTAAAAAAAAAAAAAAAAAACCGGTTGAACCGTCCGGTTTCCGGTCGAACCGTCCGGTTTCCGGTCGAACCCCCGGTTCGTTGACTGGTCAACTTAAGGTCAAAACCGGTCCATTCTAACTCGGAACTTCCTCCGGATCCGGTCGAACCGGCCGGTTCGAACCGGTTTTTAAAACATTGCTTTTAAGTACTAAGGTGTTTGCATTAGAAGGTACCAAGATGTAGGATGAAAGGATAGGAAGTATAGCATATTTAAATATGTAAATGATTGTTAGGACTTGAAAGAGCTAATAATGATGGTTAAGTCTTAAAAGAGCTAAATTTTTAGTTTGTTAGGATGAAGAGAGCTAGATGATGATTATAGAAGAATGAACATAAAAAGGTGACACTTTAAATTAATAAAATTAATTATATTTATTCTCATTAAGTAGATTGATGATGTGTCAAAATTCTAAGTGCTTAGGTATCACATTCTAAGCAAACTTGGTTCTTTTTATTATATAAGGGATGATTTGAAAATATATGTAATTATAATAAGTTAATAACTCAAAGTTGCACATGCTATAATTTAGGACTTGCAATTTTCAACCCGACACGAAACCGACTTGAAAATAAGCAAGTTGAGTCAAGATTTTTTGATTTGCGAACCTGACAACCCGAAACCGTCAACCAGCTATTTTTTCGGTCAGGTATGGATCACCCAATGAGTTTTTGGGTAGACCCGACAACCCAAATACATTTTAAATGTAACTAAAAATGTAGACATTTTATTTTAATATAATCAACCAACATGTTTAATGATGTTTTATTATTAAATTGTGATGAACATGGTATGTAGTATGATTTTTTGTGATTTTATAAATATTTTTATGCTTATTAATGATGAATTATATATTTAGAGATTAACGTACTTAGGTTACCTATTTGACTCAAAATTAACATGTTAACTAAAAATTAACTTAAAACAAGTTATACTCACTAGATATACCGGTAACCTGGGTTGACTTAGAGTTGGGTTGGTTTGAAATACTCAACCCGATTAGAGAATCAGGTCGGGTTTGGATCAACTACTTCTGACGCACCAACTCGATAATACGAGCGGGTCAACTCGAACCAACCCAAATTGTCACCCCTACTATAATTGTTATTGTATTTATCCAACTTGTTATTAATTATAACCCCTTACGATGTACACAAGTTAGAGTCATTAAGTAAGAACAAATAAAATAGATTATATTCTAATCTTAGAACTATAAGCAGCCTCTCTACCTTAGGGTAGGGATAAGGCTG
This sequence comes from Helichrysum umbraculigerum, assembly GCA_949592205.1. NCBI lineage: Eukaryota > Viridiplantae > Streptophyta > Magnoliopsida > Asterales > Asteraceae > Helichrysum > Helichrysum umbraculigerum. The sequence goes on along the minus strand of CATIUR010000001.1, from coordinate 56,528,890 downwards.
TCTACATCTTACCTCCCCCGTACACCGTCCTAGACGGTATTGGGCCCTAACCCGCGAAAGGCGGTATGAGATGTTTCTTTCTTTTTCTAATCTTAGACTTACCTTATATTTTAATCTTAGAACAAATAAAAAAATCTTACCTTATTTCATGTTGATTGCCGTATTAAACAAAAAATAGATTATAGATTATATTATAATCTTAGACTTCAAAAGTAACTTTGTCCGTATTGTTAATAGACAACCTTTTTAGAAGTTGGAAAACATAATATTTTAACAAAAGAATAGAGGTGGGTTTTTATAAGAATGCAAAAAAACGTAGAGAATCAGAGAACCAATAGGATTGCTCCATTTCTCTACAAAACCCAATTATATTTTTACCCCATGGTTAATTATCTCACAAACCGTAAGTCCATAAATTATAAAAATTACATATTCGGAACCAGCGTCTTTTTCTATTCGATTAGAGATGTCATAAGCTATACTTTTAACGAATTTTTTTTCCTTCATTTTTTTTTACCGAATTCTACAATATAATCACATGTGATTTATGATAAAAATCAAAATTTGTTCACGATTATTTATTCATGGTATATGTTATTTAACACGTGATTACAACTTAATATTCATCCACATTAAATATTAAAAATTAAAAATTAAAAATTGCATTAATTTTCATTAAAAATAACATGTGATTGTTATTTGTACATTTAATCACAAATGATTTGTTATATAATCACGTATGATTTTTTATATAATCACATATGATTTTCATTTAAAAATTGATATTTGATGAGAAATTTACTGATATATATGATAATTCATTTATGATTTCAACTTGATTTTTACTTAATTACTGTATATAATTATAGTCAATGATTTGAAAATCCGTATTTTATTATTCTTTAATCACATGTGATTGATACTATGATGTTCAATCGCATGTGATTACAACTTAGTATTTCATGTTTTAATCGCTTTAAATCATCAATGATTTAAATTTAAACTTTAATTGGAGATATAAGCGGGTGTGATTATTTTTTAATGTTAAATCATATGTGATTTCACATTACAAATTTTTAAAACTCAATAAAAAAAAAACTTTGTCGAAAGTATGTCTTGTTAGATCTAGAATGGAAGAGAAAAAGACGATGATTCCGAATATGTAATTTTTATAATTTATAGACTTACGGTCTGTGAGATATTTAACTTTGAAAGAAAAAGGTGAAAATGAATTTTTGAAATGGAGCAATCCTATTGGTTCCTCCATTCTCCATTTTTTTACCATTCATTTTTGAACTTTCCTCGTATCATCTATCATATTTTCTTAGACTTTTAGTTATTCTTTAACTATTACTATTACTATTATTTAGTGTTGATGGTTCTAATGTATTACTTTTAATCTATTTTATATCTCAAACTTAATATCAACACTAATATATATCTTATTTTTTACCTTAAAAATAAAATTAAAAAAGCACTTATGAACTATGTATTTAATATTTTTATGTATAAGATGCCAAAGGTAATTGATTAAGTTATTATGAGAAACATTTATAGACAAAAACTTGACCAAATCTTATTACTAAATGATTGGTAAATTTGTTACATATATAATTTCAAGTATATTATATAATGGGTTATACTTAGCATAGCTATTTCGTACCTATTAATATAGAGGAAAGTTCAAAAAAGAATGGTAAAAAAAAGGAGAATGGAGAAACCAATAGGATTGCTCCATTTCAAATTCCCATTTCCACCTTTTTTTTTTCAAATCTAAATATCTCACAAACCGTATGTCTACAAATTATAAAAATTACATATTCGGAATCAGCGTCTTTTTCTCTTCGATTCTAGATTCAATAAGATATACTTTCGACGAAGTTTTTTTTTCCATTTTTTCGGGTTTTAAAAACTTTTAATGTGAAATCACATGTGATCTAACACTAAAAATAATCACACCCGCTTATATTTTCGATTAAACTTTAAATTCAAATCATTGATGATGTAAATAGATTAAGACATGAAAAACTAAGGTGTAATCACATGCGATTGAATATCAAACTATCAATCACATGTGTTTAAAGAGTAATAAAATACAGATTTTCAAATCATTGATAAAGAATTATACAATCAAGTTGAAATCATACATGAATTATCATATATCGGTAAATTTCTCATCAAATATCAATTTTTAAATGAGAATCATATGTGATTATATGCAAAATCATATGTGATTATATAACAAATCACTTGTGATTAAGTGTACAAATAACAATCACATGTGATTTTTAATGAAAACTATTGCAATTTTTTATTTTTTATTTATAACTATTAATGTGGGTGAATATTAAGTTATAATCACGTGTTAAGTAGCAAATACCATGAATAAATAATCGTGAACAAATTTTATTTTTTTTTTTATCATAAATCACATGTGATTATATTGTGAAATTCAGTAAAAAAAAAGCAAAGAAAATTTTTTTGTCGAAAGTATATCTTATGACATCTCTAATCGAAGAGAAAAACGCGCTAGTTCCGAATATGTAATTTTTATAATTTATGGACTTACGGTTTGTGAGATAATCAACTAAGGGGGTAAAAAATAGAAGTGGGTTTTGTAGAGAAATGGAAGAATTCTATTGGTTCTCCCATTCTCTACTTTTTTAGCATTCATAAAAGAACTCACCTCATATATATATATATATATATATATATATATATATATATATATATATATATATATATATATATATATATTCTTAGGGTAAGGTTCAAATGAGACTAAAAATTTGTGTGAGACTAAGGGAACCAATGATATCATGCCACATGTACAAAGAGAATGTTCCATACTACAAAACCCATTTACCCCAAACATCAATTATCTCACAAATGACAAATCGAAAAATCATAAACTTGCACCATTATTTTCAGCGTTTTATCCTCTTCGATTTGCCGTCCCTCAAGGCATACTTCCGACGAATTTTTTTTTTTCATTTTTTTGGAGGGTTTCATATGTTACTAACACATGTGTTAGAGTGTTGCGTTTAAGGTTTAGAGTTTGGGGTTTAGGGGTTAGGGTTTGGGTTTTGGGGTTTCTCCCCGAAACCCCAAAACCCAAACCCTAAACCCTAACTCCTAAACCCTAAACGCTTTATAAAACTCTAAACCCTAAATCATACTAAACCCTAAACCCTAATAAACCCTAAACCATGAACACTGCTAAATCATAACCCTTAACTCTAACCCTAAACCCTAACCATAACCGTAAATAAAATGTACAATCAATCACTAACACATGTGTTACTAATTTATAAAACCCACCAAAAAACCGAATTTTTTTTATCGAAAGTATGCCTTGAGGGACGGCAAATCGAAGAGGATAAAACGCTGAATATTATGGTGCAAGTTTCATGATTTTTCGATTTGTCGTTTGTGAGATAATTGATGTTTGGGGTTCATGGATTTTGTAGTATGGAACATTCTCTTTGTACATGTGGCATGATATCATTGGTTCCCTTAGTCTCACTCAAAAATCATGGTCTCATTTGATCGTTATTCTATATATATATACTACCTCCGTCACACTTAAAGTATTCAGGTTACTATTTTGGTTAATCTCATTATAGTTAGAATGAACACTTTGACCGGGTTGCTTCATTTTTATGTGTCCACTTTGATATTATAAGTGTCCATATATGAATTTATTTTAAGCCGGATGGAAAAAAGTGGAAACTAAGAATCGAACACAAAACCTCCCGTATTGACGAACGCTGAAGTTGCCATTTGGTTTAAGAAATAATTTGTTTTACACTTTTGTCACCAAAATATATAGATGTGACAACCAAACGAGGATCGGTTTGCATTGTTACATTTTACATTGAATAATAATAAAATATATAATATATTATACTTGATCTTAACACGACTTATATATCCCGTTAAATTAGACAGATTACATGATAATTGGTTATAATATGACCTTTTATTAAAGATTGGGGATCATAGGGGAAGGGATCATATGAGGAGAAGTTTTATTTGTGGCCATTGGATGATCTTTTGGGTTGGATCAATGGTTAAAAAGGGTGGCAATTTTGTAATTACTTTCAAAAATAAGGGTATTAGTTAACAAAAAAAAAACATAACATTAATTTTCACTCCACAGCCCTTCCACTATTTAGACTTTTACATTTTAACCCTTCCACTTTATTTTCTTCCCCCTCCTACCTTCTTCTTCCTACAACCCCACCTACCACCACCCCACCACTTGCTGCCACCACCTGACTACCGCCGCCGGATTCCAACCGCCGGAAAAAAAAAATTCAAAATTTTTTTTTTCAAATTTTTTTCCCATAAATCTTTTATTAGATATAGTATTCCTTTTCCTACTGCATTTTTAATAAAACTATACGTTTTTTTCACTGCATTTTGTATATTATTGTTAATTAACTAAAACTTTTATATATTTTACCGAATCTTCTATACCCGACGTCAACAAAATACCATACAAATGGATTATATATATAATCTAAAATGAAGTAAAAAGATAACAATATGTCCTAAATGATGTATATGCAAAATGCAATAAAAACAACAATATGTATTATACTTTAATACAAAATGCAATACAAATAGATAATATGTAAAATACAAAATGCAGTACAAATCGATAATATGTAAAATACAAAATGCAGTGAATAACAAACAATATATAATGAATGAAATATATGAAAAATGCAGCAAAAATAACAAAATGCAGTGAAAATAATAAAATGCAGTACAAATAGATTATGTATAATATAAAATGCAGTGAAAATAACAAAATGCAGTAAAAAAAACAAAATGCGGTACAAATAGATTATATATAATATAAAATGCAGTAAAACGAACAATGTGTACTAAATAAATATATGCAAAATGCAGTAAAAACAGTAGTATGTATTATACTTTCATACAAAATGCAATAAAAATGGATCATATGTATAATATAAAATGCTGTAAAAAATAAACAATATGTAATATATGGAATATATGCAAAATGCAGTGAATCTATAACCCTTATAAAGGGTTTGGCATATTTGTGCTTAAACTTATAAAAGGGATATGCGAAATACCAAAAGTACCCTTGAAAATTTGGAAAGAATAAATTAAATTGACAAATGGCAGCTATATATAGTAACTCTTTAATTGCTATTATATGCAATTACTAATTAAAAATAATTCTCTTTTTATAAATAAACAAATCAGTCTCCATTAAGGTGAAACCATGTATGATTTTTCAGTATATATACATTCATAAGTAGATAACTAGACAACTAAATAATGGTAAAGTTATACTAAATATATACAAATATTATGAAAAACTGTCATTTAGATATTAATAAACCTTTGTGGGTTGTAAACAAATATTATATTTTAAGTACGTATGATACGTTTATGTAATTGTTCATATTCACCGTAACTCGAAAAATTGTTCCAATACGAATACAATATACTGCATTTCAAACGTAGAGCACCGCTGCATTGCGTGGGTACTGTACTAGTAATAATAAAATGCAGTGTAATTTTAAGAAAATGCAGTAAAAAATATATTATGTATAACTTAAAATGCAGTAAAAACAAACAATATATATAAGATTGAGGTGTATAAATAAAATGCAGTAAACAAATCAAAAGAATTATGTGTAAAATACAAAAATGCAGTAAAAACGAATAATATCTACTAAACATATATACAAAATGCAATAAAAATAATAAAATGCAGTACAAAGTGATAATATGTAAAAAAAATTGGGAAAAAAAAATGTTGAAATTTTTTTTTTAATTTTTTTTTTAAAATTTAAAAAAAAATTGAAAATTTTTTTTTCCGACGACCGGTGGCGACGGTGGCGGGTGGCAGCAGCTAGTGGTGGGTGGTGGAGGGGAGGGGTGGGTAGGAAGAAAGTAGGAGGGAGTAGTGTACACTATTAAAAAGGTAGAGGGGTAAAAATGAAAGTTTGAAAATTATTCTCCTCCTTCTCCTCAAATAATACCTTCTCTTCTGAACATCATCCTTTATCAAAAGTGTACTATTAGCTTTTACCTTAATATTACTTTAACAAATAAACGTCCTATAAAGCTAACATAATAGGACTTACATATAAGCTGTTCTATAATGTATTTGTAAAATGTGAATAAAAAGGTGTAGCGTCCTATTAGATATTTTATAGGACACCAATTTAACAGTGTCCTACGAAAAATATTCTAAAAAGTCATTTTTGTTGTAGTGATATATTTCATTATTAAACTTAATATAATTGTTGGGTTTTCTATTCCCTAACTATATTATCATACACGCAGCGGAATAACAAAACTTTAAATAATCTATGGCAATTAGGAAACTAAAACCCTAAGGGATCTTTTAACTTTAACAATATAGTACAATGAATAAATTAGACAAGGAGAATATAAGGAAAACACTAACCTTAAGAGAAAACCTATTTCTCATGCGTAGACCAACGAGCAGAGCTTCGTTACTTGGAGGCAAGTACCCAAAGTAGAATACCTCTAATGCTTCACACCCAAAAACCCAAGAGAAAGTCGAATTTTTGAAATCCTTGAAAATTCGTACTTGAAAACTATGTTATGAAGGTATAGGTTGTCCCTATTTATAGTTGTGGAAGAAACCCTAAGGTTTGCTGAATTCGACTCCCAATCGGCGGTTGGACCTTCCAACCGGCGGTTGGAGCTGTTAGTCTTGGACTCCAAGTCTGCGACTTCCACCGCCTTGAAACCCTATTCCCAACCGGCGGTTGGACCTTCCAACCGGCGGTTGGATCAGATTCTGGAATCTTTCGCCAGGTTTAATTACTTTTAATTTCTAATTAATAAACTTATTATTAATTAATTAAACAATTAAATATAATATTAATACTATTAATTTTATCCTCATCTTTCTCTTGACTGTTTATTAGGGCAAACCAAAAAGGACTTTACCATTAATGATAGTCTCACCAATTAGTTATGATATTGGACACTATTCCAACAGTCTCCCACTTGGACAATTCATCAACTACTATTGGTCTCAAGGCTATATCACATTAACTATGTAAAGTGTGCATCCAAGCAATTGCCGAACTCTGATCTCATCTTTGAGTTAATCCTTTAGATAAGTGATCAACCATTCCTTTGTTTCACGATATCTTATGAACCGAGACATGGATTATAATCAATCTCAAGATTCATATATGTTTTCCGATTTTCGATGATATTGACTATATGAGACTACTGAACTATCACTTTAGTCTCGGCCAGGCCTAACACTTTTAAGTCAAACTTTAATCATCAGAGGGCCCATGATATCTCTTTTCCATTTTTAGGCAAAAGGAACAAATAAATATTGACTACATAGCACTAGTCAACTCATCATATCATACCTAGTATACCCTTTATAACTGGCATTTACGCACAGCGTTTGAATAGACTAAAGTATAACAGACTCGAAGAACTAGATACTCATGTATCTCCATTTTAAGAATAGAAGATATTATCATCTTAAAATCACTCGTGATTTAATCCATGAAGTGATCTCTTTAAGTGCGGGTTTCTCCTATACTTAAATCCCCATTAAGTACCCATGAGTGTTGCAGCAATCTCCATGCCATGTCTATCTCCATAGACATCTACTAACACTCCATGACAGTCTTGATTCACCACATACTTCCTATAGTGTGATCGACTGAGGAGGTTTGAGTAAGAACTTATTACTCTGGAAGTGGTGTCTAAACATGCAAAACTGAAACACAACGACAAACAATAGTAAATGGTAGAACTCCTTCCCATTAAAAATCTCCATTATTAATCACCAAGTCTATTACAGTTTCTATCATTGTTTATAACGTTTCAAATTCAAACTAATCAACTAAAACTTTACATTATCTCTTAAACCTATGCTCCTAGCATGTTCATCGTGCTTGGACTTTCCTAGAGGCTTTGTGAACGGATCAGCTGGATTTTCCTCTGATCTTATGCTCTTCACAATTACATGTCCTTCTTCGACTTTACTTCGGACAAAATGGTATTTCCTTTCAATGTGCTTTGACTTTCCGTGATCCTTGGGTTCTTTACTCAAGGCGACTGCACTTTCATTATCACAGAATATAGCAATAGGATCTTTCCAAGATCTCCAATGAAATTCCTCATCCAGATAGCTTCCTTTGCCGCTTCACTAGCCGCAATGTACTCAGACTCACATGTAGAGTCTGCTACTGTATCTTGCTTAGAACTTTTCCATGTCATCGCTCCCCCATTCAGTAGGAATACCCAACCAGACTGTGATCGACAATCATCTCTATCTGTTTGGAAACTAGCATCACTATAACCCGTTACTCTAAGTTCTTCTTCTCCACCATAAACCAAGAACCTGTCTTTAGTATTTCTCAAATACTTAAGAATATTCTTTACAGCTGTCCAATGACCTTCACCAGGATTCTGCTGATGTCGACTCACTAAGCTCAAAGCAAATGAGACATCAGGCCTTGTACACGTCATGGCATACATGATCGATCCTATAGCCGAAGCATATGAGATTCGACTCATTTCGTCCAATTCTTGTTCAGACTTTGGACATAGATCCTTACTGATCTTAATGCCATGATTTAAGGGTAAGTTCCCTTTCTTAGAATTCTCCATATTGAATCTTTTCAATATTTTATCTATGTACGTATCCTGGCTAAGTCCTATGAGACGTTTTGACCTATCTCTATAAATCTTTATACCAAGGATATATGCTGCATCTCCAAGATCTTTAATAGCGAAACACTTTCCCAACCCTTTACTTTACACCTTGTAAAGTTGGGATATCATTTCCTATGAGTAGTATATCATCCACATACAATACTAAGAATACTACAATACTCCCACTGAACTTGACATATATACATGACTCATCTTCACTTCTAGAAAATCCAAACTCTGTGACCTTTTCGTGGAAGCAGAGATTCCAGCTACGAGAGGCTTGTTTAAGTCCATAAATAGCCTTTTCAAGCTTGCACACTCTATTAGGATACTTTACATTTTCAAAACCTTCCGGTTGTGTCATGAACACATCCTCTGTCAGTTTCCCGTTAAGGAAATCGGTTTTGACATCCATCTGCCAAATTTCAAAGTCATGAAATGCAGCTATGGCTAGCATAATCCTAATTGACTTAATCTTAGCTACTGGTGAGAAGATTTCCTCATAATCAATCCCATAGGTTTGAGTATAGCCCTTTGCTACCAACCTAGCTTTATAAGTGTGTACTTTCCCATTCATGTCTGTCTTCTTCTTGAAGATCCACTTACAACCCACCGTCTTAAGACCGGGTGTAGTGTCAACCAAATTCCAAACTTGATTGTCATACATGGACTGAATTTCGCTTTTCATAGCTTCCTTCCATTTAGCAGCCTCAGGGCCTGCCATCGCTTCCTTGTAGTTAACAGGCTCATCTAATTCACCAAGTGTACTATCACTTATCTTATCCTCTTCTTCTATTTGGTAACCATAATAGAACTCAGGAGGATTGCTAACTCTACTAGATCTGCGAACGGGTAAGGATATGTCTTCAGGTTCACCAGGTGTTTCCACCTCTTGTTGAACGTCAGTGTTTATTATAGGTTCTTCATCGGTAGACTCTTGAATTTCTTCAAGATCAATTTTACTCCCACTGTCCTCTTTAAATATCATTTATCTCTCAAGGAACACTCCTCTTCGAGCTACAAAGACCACATTTTCCTTGGGTCTGTAGAATAAATATCTAAATGACTCTTGTGGATAACCGACGAAAAGACACTTTTCAGATCTGGAGTCTAGTTTGTCCTGAGTTTCCCGTCTAACGTAAACTTCACAACCCCAGATTTTGATGTGACCAAGAGAAGGTTTCTTTCCCTTCCACATCTCATAAGGTGTCTTTGAAACTTTCTTAGTGGGTATTTGATTTAAGATATGGGCGGCTGTTTCTAATGCATAACCCCAGAAACTTATTGGAAGTGTTGCTCGACTCATCATAGATCGAACCATGTATAACAAAGTTCTGTTTCTCCTCTCAGCAACACCATTAAGCTGCGGTGTTCTAGGAGGAGTCAATTGTGAAACTATTCCACAATCTCTAAGATGATCGGAAAACTCGATACTAAGGTATTCCCCTCCCCTATCGGATCAGAGAACCTTTATCTTTCTACCCAGTTGATTCTCTACTTCGTTTTGATATCTTCTGAATACCTCAAAAGTATCTGACTTATGTTTGATCAGATAAACATGTCCAAATCTACTGAAGTCATCAGTAAATGTAACATAATATCTATTTTCATCTTTTGTAGCACATCGGAATGGTCCACATACATCTGTATGTACCAAATCCAATAGTCCTTCACCTCTTTCACATGATCCAGTGAATGGTGATTTGGTCATCTTGCCTAATAAACAAGATTCGCAGACATCATCCGACTTGAGATCGAATGATTCCAACACTCCATCCTTTTGGAGTTGGGCGATGCGTTTCTTGTTTATGTGCCCAAGACGATAGTGCCACAATTTGAATTTATCAATTTCATTAGACGAATCAACATTTAAAATAACATTGCTAACACATTCAACATTTTCATATATGCCTTTGTAAGGAGAAGCTTTAAAAATAAAACAATCATTTAAATGAACCAAAATATCTCCATTTCCATTATCAAAAGAAAAATGATAACCATCTTTATACAAAGCATAAAACGAAATAATGTTTCTAGTCATTTCTGACGAATAATAGCAATTATTTAAATCTATCCTAACTCCAGAATTCAGCATGAGCTCAAATCTTCCAATCTTCGTCACAGGTACAATTCCCTTGTTTCCCATAATTAAGTTGAGCTCTCCATGCTTCACACTTCTACTTTCCTTTAGTCCCTGCAATGCAGTGCAAATGTGATTACCACACCCAGTATCCAGAACCCACGAATTAGAAGTTGTAGTATTATGGAGTTCGATCATAAACATACCTGAGTGAGTACTCTTCTCAACCTTTCCATCTTCAAGGTCCTTCGGGTACTTTGGGTAGTTACGCTTCCAATGCCCCTTAGTGTTGTAGTAGAAGCACACTGCTTCCTTAGGGTCACTAACAGGTGCAATCTCAGAATCGGTCCCTTTCTTAGACTTGCGAACGGACTTTCCATCAGTAGTTTTCCTTTTCCAATTTGAATTTGACCTTTTTCCTTTTCTTTGCACTTTGACCAACAGTCAACACATGAGCGGCTGAGTAAGAGGACACATCATCCTTTTTGATTCCTTGCTCATCAGTTTGCAGTAAATTGTGGAGTTCCATTATTGAGCCTTCTCTCTCATTCATATTCATCTGATATGACATTACAAACTGATTGTAGACAGCTGGCAAACTGGATAGAATTATGGCGATCGAAAACTCTGTGTCAAATACCATGTTCAATGACTCCAACCTATCAAAGTACCCTTTCATCTCTAAGACGAAAGCACATATAGAAACTCCAGGTTTGGGCTTGCAAGCCATGAGGGATTTCACCACATCAAGGCGTTCTTTGCTTGCCTTAGCCTGAAACATTTCTTTCAGCTGTTGGTTCATTTCATAAGCCCAAGTGTTTTCAAAAGTCTTTTGCAGTTCAGGGCTCATGGAAGATGCCATGATACAAGACACTTTATTCGCGTCATCATAATGTTTCCGGTGTGCCTCAATCTCCTCTTGGGTTGATTCTTCATCAATTACGGGAATCTGCTCATCGAGAACATATTCCTTGTTCTCGTACCTCAAGGTAAACCTTAGGTTACGCATCCAGTCCATATAGTTTGGACCGGTCAGTCTTTCCCTCCCAAGAACTGAGAGTAGTGAGAAGTTCGAGTTATGTGCGGGATTGGGGACGGGAGGATTTGCACCATTTAAATTAGCCATCTATGAGATAAAACAGTTTTAGTTAGTTTGAATATTCCTTAATTATTTACCCAATTTTCTAAATTAAGGCTAGGATCCATATTTTCAGTTTTATGAAAAGGGTCGCCGTAATCATATAACTAAAATACCATTATCTATTTCATTTCTATGAAACTCCTAGATCTTTGAGATTCATTGATTTCTATCAACGGCATATTAATCTCGGTTTATGCACATCTACTATACATGACTGGTATGCCGAGGATCATGAACACGATGGTGAATTTACCATGCAAACCCCGCGTGATCCCCAGCTCGAGTACGCTCGAGAATCGCGAGTCTCAATCACCTCTCATTATGTCCTCATATTAATGTGCCGGTAAACCACACACGCTCCATTAACAGTTCATACGAGAGATGTGTGGATTTCATGGGTTAGCATGCTATTCATCATTTCCTATAGCTAAAACGGGATTTTGTTTTACAATTTTAAATTTACTTTTAATCTTGACATCATCCTATCAAAAAAGTCCTCGGTAGCTCCATCGAACGCACAAAGAAGCGGAGAAGCAGGTCAGCGCGAAGCCTATTAAAAACCTGACTTCTTTAGGGAAGCAAAGCGACCCGCCTTATACCTCTCTTATAGTTTGTTCCTCATGGGTGAGCCGATTTATCAATTGACTGACGATGTATTTAGATTTTAATTATACATATATATAAATCATATTATACATATAATCTCTTTCGAAGTTTGGGGTTCTATTTTAAACCTTTTAAAATTAGTGGTCTATTTTAAACAATTTAAAATTATCAATATCTAAACTGTAAATACATATTACCTATTTAGATAATTCTCTTTCCAATTTATCTTTACCTACATACTGTTGCAGATGATTTCATGCTACTATTTGTTAAGCTATGGCTCTGATACCACTGTTGGGTTTTCTATTCCCTAACTAGATTATCATACACGCAACGGAATAACAAAACTTTAAATAATCTATGGCAATTAGGAAACTAAAACCCTAAGGGATCTTTTAACTTTAACAATATAGTACAATGAATAAATTAGACAAGGAGAATATAAGGAAAACACTAACCTTAAGAGAAAACCTATTTCTCACGCGTAGACCAACGAGCAGAGCTTCGTTACTTGGAGGCAAGTACCCAAAGTAGAATACCTCTAATGCTTCACACCCAAAAACCCAAGAGAAAGTCGAATTTTCAAAATCCTTGAAAATTCGTACTTGAAAACTATGTTATGAAGGTATAGGTTGTCCCTATTTATAGTTGTGGAAGAAACCCTAAGGTTTGCTGAATTCGACTCCCAACCGGCGGTTGGACCTTCCAACCGGCGGTTGGAGCTGTTAGTCTTGGACTCCAAGTCTGCGACTTCCATCGCCTTGAAACCCTAATCCCAACCGGCGGTTGGATCAGATTCTGGAATCTTCCGTCAGATTTAATTACTTTTAATTTGTAATTAATAAACTTATTATTAATTAATTAAACAATTAAATATAATATTAATACTATTAATATTATCCTTCATCTTTCTCTTGACTGTTTATGAGGGCAACCCAAAAAGGACTTTACCATTAATGATAGTCTCACCAATTAGTTATGATATTGGACACTATTCCAACAATAATATCATATATGCCCAAATGATGAATTAATTTTATCCTAAGTTTAATAGTGGCATATGTGATATTGGTAATGTCATATATCATATATTCCATTATTAAACTTAGGATAATGTCGTATATGCCCAAATGATAAATTAATTTTATCCTAAGTTTAATAGTGGCATATGTAATATTGGTAATGTCATATATCATATATTATATTATTAAACTTAGGATAAAATCATATATCTCTACCCCTTATTAATCATTTTCACATTTTGACTTAAACTTAGTAAAGGGGATATCGGAAATCCCCAATATACCCCTCCTTATGCTACCTAATTCAATACTCACTTACAACTGTCACTCCTAATTCAGTACTTAGCAAAGCGTGTGTATCTTTCACTACCTATGCAACTGTCACTAACTTTTCATTTTAAAGTCAACTATGTAAATATAGTAATTATTATGTAAAATCAATTACATTTACAATCACGATTACTTAAATGAAAATACAATATCAATTTACATCCTCACAAATGAAATCAATTTCACCATTAATACAAAATAACCAGATAATTATAAAATAAACTACTAACACTATATAAACAGAGTTGTATTTCATGAAAAAATAACCACACCAATATCAGCACACCAACTATACCACAGCAATATCAACACACCAACTATGGATTCCGATATCAAAATGATTGATGCTCTTCTTAATGCTTAAAATTATCTTGAACTTGCTCTTGAAAGTGCTCCACAATCTGCTCCCGTTATTGATCCGATTTCTGAACCTTTCCCAACTACCATTGTTGATCCGGCTTCTGCTTCTTTGGTTGTTGTCCCTACTGCGGTTCCTGCTAATCCTCTTGCTCCCATCACTGATGATGAGGTAACATTAATGCTCCTGATAATGTTTACTTTTTAGATATCATATGTGCTTGGCTAAATAACATAATTATTTCAATTAGTTGCTATTACTCATATTCATGCTCATACACTTAACACCGATTACAAAACCATAAATATTCATATTGAGAAAATCAAGACGATGGTAATTAAAGAACGGTAATTACTAAGTCCCTTAACACCTATCTGGAAGTATTACTCTTTTTAATTGAATTACCTATTGTTATCTATTGTTGTTTTTTGTATACACACTTCTTGCAACAACCTAACTTATCAATTACCAATTCACCAATTATTACATAAGGGGTGACAATACCTGGGATTAGAATATGATCATAAGCTCATTGAATCTGCATTAAACTAAGAATTTAGCCATCAAAGTAGGTCCATAGTCTCTGATTTGAACTTCCATTAACTTACATATATTATCATCACAAAAATAAATTGTTTCGTCATAAGCTCAGTAATCAACAAACACAAACTCAATTCCACAAACACTACAAAATGTGGCATGCATTTGTGATATTCCTATAACTGCCTACCCAACATCAGAAACAAATAAAATTATACATTTGAGTATTTAAACTTAATAATCATAGTATTATTGTCACAAACCAATCAACTTGAATCATCACCTTCATTTCAACTTTATATAATCACCTTCAAACTAAACCTGTTTTATATGGATTTATACCCCCAAAAAATAAATAAGCAATAAAAAAAAGAATTTCAAAACTTTATTCTGCTACGAATTATTAATGTTTCTATACAAAATTTGTGTTTCGGGTGTCAATGTGTGAAAAGGCGACCAATAATCTCATCATCATCATAAACCTAAGATAATAAAATGATACTTTGATTCTTAATCTTACAGCTAAATGTAGTTTTAATTAGAACATCATTATACTATTATATTAAAAGAAAATAATGGATATTTAAAGCCTTTAGAGTTTACCCGGAGTGTTGATTTCAATTCAGATATGACGGATGAATCGAACAATTGGGGCAGAATAACAGACCTAATCATTATAATTCTTTCGAATATTACTGTTACCATCATCTTCATCGTCACGCCATCGGTACCTTAGCACCGTATCACTGTGCCGTCAAATCTGGTTCTCCGGATCCACCTCAACACAACCTTTTTTTATTTATTTTACATTCACGATATAGATAAAAGAAAAAACTAATCCCCTTCATCAAGATCTCTTTCTGTTTTGGTTGTAGCAATGGCAATTTTGAGGATAAGAATAGATGCGAGAGAGAGAGCTGTTAAAAAAAATAGATGAGAGTGAGGGAAAACAGATAGACGGTGCTAAAAAATAGATGAGAGTGAGGGAAAGCAGATAGACGGAACTAAGGATAAAAAATACTTCGTATACTATATAATTATCTTTTATTTTAATTATTTGACCATACTTTCTATTTAAATATAGACCTTACATCTTTTTATATTATGGCAACATGTATATATTCTTAGGTTTTTTATGGTTACCATACATCTATTTTATTTATATGCTAGCAACATATATATTGTTGAACGTAGTATTTATTATGAGTAGTATTATTATAGTTTTCAAGATTAAGATTGTTTTATTAGTGCAATATTATAATATTCCCTCCTTCCCAAATAGGTGTCTCACTTATTATTTTGAGTTGTCCCAAAATGATTATGGACTAGCTATCTTTTTTATTATAGACATACTAAAAAATATCGTTTTACTTATTTATTAATCCTATATAATCTTAATACATTGTTATTGAATTGTCTATTTTAATTTTATATAGAAATAGAATCCCTATTGTCATAATGTGTTTTCAACTCTTTATCCAAATGTTGGTGTTTATCTACCGGACTATGTATTTTTGCACGGACAACTTTATGTTGCGTTATCAAGAGGAATATCACGTCATAACACCAAGGTATTAGTGAAACCCGTCAAAGAGTTTGATCATGAAGGTGTATACACATCAAACGTGGTATATCGAGAAGTCTTGCATGATGAATAAAAGGTACAATTATTTGTTTATTATAAAATTATAGTGCAATATGTCATTACAAATGAACTTTCATACCTTTCATTTTGTAGCAACATATGGAGATGTTCGCAAAATTACATTAATCGATATGGAGTTAAAAATTCTTATCATTATGGTGTATATGTAGTTTTTTTTATTCTTTCACTATCCGTAAACTAAACTATCTCTTATTATTGCAGATGATTTCATTCTTGATGATGTGAAATCAATCTATTCATGGGTGCTTGGATTTTGCTATAATCTAATTTTATTTTCAACTACCTATTATGTACTTTATCACATCATCATATGAATATGGCATCTATAATGTACACATCTAAGACATAAGTTGTTTTTTTAATTTCCTATGGTTTTTGTTAGAGTTGTTCATCATATTATTATTATTTGTTTGATTTAAGCTGTATATCTTAAATCAATTTTCAAACGCTATTTCACTACGTTTTTTTAGGGGATTTCAAATATGTTCTCACCGCATTGCGCGGGTTACCAGCTAGTTCCAAAATGATGTATTTATATTATCCTAAGTTTAATAGTGGCATATGTGATATTGGTAATGTCATATATCATATATTTCATTATTAAACTTAGGATAATCTCATATATGCTCAAATGATCAATTAATTTTATCCTAAGTTTAATAGTGGCTATTATAAAGCCATATAATCACATGATCGTGCTAGAAATTAATGTGACTATACACATTAGCTTTTGGCATTCTAACACACACTAAACTTTAGACATACATATTAAGTTATGTGACCATATGTACCAGATTTTGGCTACACCGAAATCATGTGTGACAAACTCGAATATATAATTTAGTCACATAAACAATTACTTCATCTGACATATAAAGTCTCATGATTTAGACACACAAACTAGCACTCAATGTGACTAATATCAAATTTAATGATAATCGTTTTTGCGCATTTTTGCTCTAAATAATAGCCACATGAATATTTCACAACGTGACTGTTGTGAATATATTGGTCACATTTAATCACCTAAACGTGGCCATAAACATCATTTAGATACACATTTGTGATATGGTGTGGCTATTATAAAGCCATATAGTCACATGATCATGCTAGAAATTAATGTGACTATACATATTAAGTTATGTGACCATATGTACCGGATTTTGGCTACACTGAAATCATGTGTGACAAACTCGACTATATGATTTAGTCACATAAATAATTACTTCATCTGACGTATAAGGTCTCATGATTTACACACACAAACTAACACTCAATGTGACTAATATCAAATTTAATGATAATCGTTTTCGCCCATTTTTGTTCTAAATAATAGCCACATGAATATTTCACAACGTGACTGTTGTGAATATATTTGTCACATATAATCACCTAAAATGTGGCCATAAACATCATTTAAATACACATTTGTGATATGGTGTGGCTATTATAAAGCCATATAGTCACATGATCATGCTGGAAATTAATATGACTATACACATTAGCTTTTGTCATTCTAACACACACTAAACTTTAGACACACATAATAAGTTATGTGACCATATTTACCAGATTATGGCTACACTGAAATCGTGTGTGGCAAACTCGACTATATGATTTAGTCACATAAACAATTACTTCATGTGACCATATAGTGGCATTTGGTCACAATGTTCAAATATGTGACATAGATTTGTCACGTTTTATGTGTATAACGTGACTAATGCTTCGAACTTACTCTTCATTTGTCACGCGTTCCAAATTCATATGTGACTAAATAATCAGCCAAAAAATAGCAGTGCCCTTTAGCCACATAAATGTTCGAAGGTGTGGCAATACATTTCAGAATGGTCACACGATTAGAGTTCAGATGTAGCTAACTAATAACGTGAATTTTATTTTTGTACCTTTAGTCACATAAATATTCAAATGTGTGACCGTTTCATTTCGACTATGTGTGACCAAATCACAAATTTGTACTAGTGTGAGTAAACCGCTGATGAACAAAAATGCAAATTACATAATTTTTGGTTAAGATTAAGTGGTTCAAAAATATTAAATAATCCCCTGATGTCCAACAGTGACAAATCCGGATATATGTTCAAAGATCTAATTATTGTACAAGTTATACACCACCTCACGAAATGAGATTATACTAGATTTCAAGCTAACTAAATTTTTAACTTTTAGGAAAAAGCCTCATATTATTTTGATCTTTGTACTTTGAGTTATGATCTCATGAAGTTAGGCCAAAAATCTGACTTTGAAGACAGATATGCTATGTCGACTTAAAATTCATTTTGAAGTATCAAATGTTGCTCAAAAATTATGAAACTAGTTGGAAATGAAAGGTAACTTCTTGAACTTAATTTTTGGCTTTTGATTCGACATTTTTAGTTTTTTTTTTTAGTTTGTTTTCACGCTTTGAAGTTGGACAAGTTTCCTGTCAGAAGAGTTTCTTGTACCTTTGGTTTGTTTAGTTGTACAAAAACGTTTTTGTGTATATTTTTAGCAAGTTTTTGGACATGATCTTCAAGAGTGAACATCGCAACATGATTTTAACATGTAATCCATGAAAGAAAGTTAAAGAGAAATGGTTCTTACAAGCTTGCTTGTCGAAGAACACAATAAAAGAAGATGATGATGATGTTGGTGCTTGTTTCTTGTTCCTCCTTTTGTAAGACTTGAAGATGAATGTGGTGGTTATTTGTGGTTGTTTATGGCAGAAGTAGGGTGGTCTTGGGGCTACTTTTCAGTCGAGCAAAGAGAGAGAGAGAGAGGTAGAAATGAGTGTGAGAGAGTGAGGGATGGAGAGAATGATTGAGTGTTGTTGATGTTGTGTGTTCAATATGAGAAAATCAAATGGGTATGGTAGGGTGTATTGGTTGCATATTTTAGGGGGCCCCACAAGACAAGGTGGGTTAAATTCTTGTTCCCCAATTTACGTTACATGTTATGGTCGTTTATCCATTAATCGCGTTATTCGTTTAGTCGGTTATACGTTACTTCGTTTCGTTTCGTTAACGTTTTGTTAAACGTCAATTTTTCTCGAAGTATTTCTCCAAATACTTTATTTTGATGTTTTCAAAATATTCGTTACGTTTTGTTAGGTTGTCGAGTTCGATTCGTGAACTTTTGTTGCATACATTACGTTTTATATAAAACGTATTAACATTTTTCGTAGAGACGTTTATGCTTCAATGTTTTTTAGCATAGTAAATACTCGCAAATAACTACTATTAAATTAATAAATAGTTTTACGTTATTTCTAAAATTCGTATCACCAACGATAGTATGTTTGTGTCGGACTCAATCCGATTTTTTCCTTGTAATTATAAATAATTACATATTTTGTAATACATGACGTATTAAAATTGTGGGCATACTAGAATTATCTCATAAAAGTAGTTTAGTTTTTGTTTAGTTGGGAATTAGCGTAAGAAATGCACGTGATTAGTGTACGGAATTAGACCGTAATTTGGGGAGTGTCACATATGGGTTTAAATGGGTAATGATTGTGTGATTCCGGATTGCTTCCGAGCAAGAGGTTCTGATATCGCATAAAAATTCACGTTTTTACTATCGATATCTCTCCCATTTCAGATTAATACTTGGCAAATAAGCTCAAATATTACATTAATCAATGATATTTTGTCAAGTAGGTCAAAATAAGGAAGCACGAGAAAAATCAAGTAAAACGGACGAAAAACGAAGATTTCACGCACGTTTAAAGATTCGAAACAACCAAGGCATGATTATCAAGCAAAAAGAATCATCTCAGGAATTTTTCCATGCCAAAGTCTTCGTTTTCAAAATCGTATCTGACGCAAAAAGAATCATCAAAAACGGATAAGGAATGAAGATTCTACGCACAACGAAAGATTCAAACCATTCGGAACAATATATCTCAAGATCAGAAAATCATCTCAGGGATTTCGTTATATCAAAGTCTTCGTTTTCAAAAATCGAATCAAACGCATAAAGAATCATCGAAAACGGACGCGTAACGAAGAAGATACAAAGCAAAACGCAAAAATAAAAGTTGCACAAACGGACCCGGCCCAGCGCCGGCTGGCCGCCGCCGTGTGCTGGGCCGCTCCGCTCGGTGCCGGGTGCTTTTTTGTTCGTACGCGTACCAGGCCGGTTGCTTTTTCATACAGCGCGCCCTTTTTCACTAAAATGAGCCTAACTTTGCTATCGTGAGCCGGATTTCAAGAATAATTAATTATATGGTTGGATTCACAATTCAAAAACACACGCTCTTGAGTTACTTTCAGCTCCAAATTCTCACTTCTAGATTTTGTTTAATTTTCTTAATCTTTCTCACTCTAGGATTAGTTTAATTAATCTACGGATTAATTTAGGAACTAGAAGGAACGATCGGAATTGAAGATTTTCTTTGTACGTGAGACGAGTTTGTCAATTATAATAATACGCTGCTATGCTTTAATTTTCGGGTGATATCTAATCCTTTTGCATACTCGTTTTATGTTATATTTAATTATGCATTATTACGTTATATGTGATTTATTTATTGTCATGAATTGCGAGTAGTTTATTATTGTGATTGTGGAGATGTAAAATAATTATAAGTAGGGATGATATTATATAATCACTGTACAATGTTCGTGAAATGATATAACGGCACCTATTCGACTGTTCTCGGATATAGTACTGGAAACGCTTTATGTGGAGTACAAGTATATGGAAGTTTGGGACGACCGAAGGTAGTTATATTATGGATCGACCTTACGCTATCGTAAAGTAATATGACGGCCCCTATTCGACTGTTCTCCGATATAGTACTGGAAACGCTTAATGCGGAGTACAAACGTATGGAAGTCGGAGAACGACCGAAGGTAGTCATATTATAGAAATCAGCTCTGGTTTAACATTGGAACTCCGAAAGGATAATACAATTTTATAAACTAACTAGTAAATACTTCGAACGTCAAGACACTGTAAAATAATGTTCTTAAATACGTTCAGATAAATAGGAATTAATAACGTTTGTGCTGTTTAGGCTTTATGAACTTAAGTTTAATCTATGGAGTACCCTTTCTGGTTATCCACGTGACTGCAACCTAGTAATTAGGAACTGATCAATCTTAATTTAGGTAAGTAGTTATCTGTACCAAGTCCATGATAAAGTAAGACACTTCGAGAACACCGTTCAGTACATAGCAATTGACGGCTATGGAACTTCCATGTATCTCCTAGCTTATTACTTAACAAAAACATGGCAGAGGTGAGTAACTATGGAAACACTTTACAGTATAGTACAAGGCGAATCACTGAAAGGTATGGTCTGCATATGAAACACGTTTAAACAAACTGGGAATAATCCAGGGATGTATAACTGTTTGAAAGGAGAGATTTAAATCATAAGTCGAAGTAACAAGAACTTAAACAATCACAAACAAGACTTAGAAATGAAAGTAAAAGTCTAAGTGACTTAGGATACTTAAACCACTAGGTCTTATAGCAACAACACTATGCTAACCGCAGTTAGCGATCTGATCAACACTGAATCTCTACAAATTACTCATTCCACATAATCCACAAAAGTTTCCACATATCAACAAACTCTGTCAACACTAATCATCTTAGCATGTATTCAACATAACGTGCCACAACAACAATAATCAATGATTAAAACAAGATAATACACCACTTGATTGTATGAACCTCTAGCTCGGAAGCAATCCGGAACGCACATATTTTTATCAACACGAATCATCTAGCACGTATTCAACATAACGTGCTATAATAACCTCATAATTAAACAACAATTAGAAACAAAACAAGAAGCAAAACATACACCACACGATTGTATGAACCTCTTGCTCGGAAGCAATCCGGAACACACAATCATTACCCATTTAACCCCCATATCACTCACCTTTGCTTTTTAGACGATTACATGATTTCACACTTGATTAAGAATGCCACCACTCTTGATCACCTAACATATAGCATATCAACACAATAACACATTTAGCAACCAATAATCATCATGATTAACTAATCATAATTATCAATCCATCACCCCTTTGGATTGATCATTTTTAACTCACATATCTAATCACTTGAATCACCATTTTAAACATCACTAACTCATTATATTCATCATTTTCATCATTTTATCAACAAAACCATGATCACTTCCATAATCACTTTTAGCTCAAGTGATTAACTACTTGATTCACTAATTCAATTTTGACTAATGATACTCCAACAACAATTCTAACTACTAATAAAGGTGAATTAACACCACATCATACTCATTTGATCAAAACCCACTTTGATCACTAATCACATAATTCGAATTACCCACTTTTAGATTGAATTATTGTTAACAACAATCATATATACACTTATATACCACTAATCAATCATAATCAACCATAATTTCATTTTAGAAATCATTAATCACTTAAACCCCTTAAACCCCATGAAACTCAAAGTTTCAAATCAAAGTTAAATAAGAATCATGATTACCTTGTGTTAGAAACAATTAATCAATGATGAATTCACGTTCTCTAGCTTCAATTTGATGTTTGAAACTGATTTTAGTTTAGAGTTTTTGGTTCCTTCAAATTTTCTTTCTTCCTGGAACTTCTAGAAAATGTTTGAGATTGGTTATGGAACGTATGTACATATATGGATATATATATGTTTATTTAAATTTTACTCCCCGTGATTATCATTGTCTGGAACTTAAAGACCGACTACAATTATTATTATTTTATACCACCTAAAATAATAATAAATTAAAACAATTTATTTCACTTTTACCAAAATAATACTTTTGGATTTTGGGATGTTACAATACACAACGTTATTAATCAGCTACATAACTAATCAGTAAGTAAATTCTAGGGGTTAAGAATGGTCGGACCTATGAGACGATACGCTGCTGATTCATGCACCTCGGTATATCATTAAAATAGGTTGCTTACCTTTCAACTAGGTAAGTATTGGAAGTTTTGCGTATTGCTCCGATCAGAATCATGATAACCTAGTTCCTAGTGACATGCCAATGGGAAAATTAGTTGGTAGGGTTCTAGTGTTTACACCTAATAGTCTACTCATTGAATTCAGTAATGTCCCTATTTATTATGTCATCCCGAAATATTAGTTATCAAAATCTCAGCAATCACATATTTATCTTTATCTGCTTTTCCTGTATTTTAATTTCCTGCATTTTAATCATCTGTTTTTACTTTAACTGCTTAAACCACAAAACCTACCTACTTTGTTCCATCCTAAATACTTCCCTACCGAAAGCACTAGCTTTGATCCATATTGCGTTGCGATCTTTAGAACGATCTTAGGTTATACTTACCACTTACTAGTTAAAGTAGGTAGTACATATAATTTAAGCCCCAGCAAAATATAAATTTAAAACCCCTGACGCCCGCTCGAGCTGTAAGTCAGAGATACCTGACGACATTCTTTGCCAGTGATTAACATGTCGTTCGGCCTGCGATCAGGTTCATACAATCAAGTAGAGTATTGTTTGTTTCTTATCTTGTTTCTAATAGTTGATTATCTATGTTGTTATGGCACGTTATGTTGAATACGTGCTAAGATGATTAGTGTTGACAGAATTTGTTGATATGTGGAAGATTATGTGGAATTATGTGGAATGAGCCTTTGTAGAGATTTGTTGGTGATCATATCACTAACTGCGGTTAGCATAGAGCTTGTTACAGAATACGTGCTTGCACGTGATGTTGTTGCAGTATGCATGCTATTGGCCACAGAACTGCATAGAGTTTAGCGATAGCTAACTGCGGTTAGCATAGAGTTGTTGACTTAGTATGCATATCAATGTGATGTGGTACTAAGGTGCTTGTTTCTGACTTGGTATGCATATCGACGTGATATGGTACTGAGGTGCTTGTTTCTATTGGCCGCAGATTCGCATAGAGAAAAAAGTGATCTCTACAATTGCTCAGTAGTTATCTGCTTAAGCAAATATGTGTTGTTAATAATTGCTATATGTGGTTGTTTTGTGGATTATTTATTTAATTGCTCGTATGCTCACTAAGCGTTTTGCTTAACCCCTCAGTTGTTTTATGTTGTAAGTGCTTGGTTTGGTTGAACCAAATGGCTATAATGAGTAAACTGTGGATGCAAGAAGGTAGCATGGATTGGAGCTTGCATTATTGTCACAATCCCAAATTTACTGTGCGGAAGCGGTTCGGGTCGGGGCGTGACTAATCCGGTAATCATTGCACATAATCATAAGCAAACGACCTCTAAATGAGACGTTTGAAAATACATTACATAATGTAATAAGTTTTTACAAAACACCCGGAGTTCGCCAAAAGGCTCTAGAGATTTCAATACAAAATTAATGTTACAAAAATAATGCAAAGAAATCTCCAACAAAATGTATGCATGCGACTCGAGCTAGGATCCTGAAGCCAATCCTACTATCTTCTTGTACCTGAGAATACATGCTAAAATGGGTCAACAATAATGTTGGTGAGCTCATAGGTTTACGCAATTATAATCATAGTTGAAAACATAGTGAAGATCATAGTTTAAAATAGAGTAAAGATCAAAGTTTAAATCAGAGTAAAGATCAGAGTTTAAATCAGAGAACTAAAGTAAAATTCGTAGTAGATCATAGTAAGAATCACAGTTAAAACTATAGTAGAAATCATAGTTTAAAATCCATAGTTGAAATCGTTGTTTAAATCCCAAGTTTTCAAAGTTGTCAGAGTTTTCAAAGCTGTCAGAGTTTTCAAAGCTGTCAGAGTTTTCAAAGTTAGCACATATACCAAATCAAAGTATTTCTAAAACCGAAGTTTAACCATGGGTGGAATCGTAGTTGGAATCGTAGTTGTTATCGTAGTGGGACTCGTAGTTGTTATCGTAGTTTCCCCGTAGATGTTATCGTAGTGGGACTCGTAGTTATTATCATAGTTTCCCCGTAGTTGTTATCGTAGTGGGACTCGTAGTTGTTATCATAGTTTCCCCATAGTTGTTATCGTAGTTGTTTCATAGTCGTATTACACAATACGTAAAAGTATTTTCACAAAAATAGTTCACAGTATAGTACAAAATAGTTCATAAAACAGAGTTCAAGTAGTTCATGAATCAGAGTTCAAGTAGTTCATAGTAAATCATAGAAAACGAGCATTAAATTGTTCGCAAAACAGTTCATAAGATGTTTAAGAGTAGTTCGCAAAACAGTTCATAAGTAGTTCACAAAACAGAGCATATGATAGTTTCATAAAATAGAGCATGTATCTCACCCCAAAACAGTTCAAAACAAGTAAAAGTGAGGCTATGAGACTCACCTGTGGGTGCTAGCGATCCTATTATACGCGCGTTGTACCAATGGTAATCTCCTAGTGTCCTAAACACGCGAGATTATAAATGAGTAAATGGACGTCTAATTATATCATCCATATTCATGTTCACTCGATTAATTATGTCCAAAGTATTCGATAAGTGCTTATATTTGAAGTTTATAAAATAAGTACGGCCCGTTGGTGACGGATTGAAATTATATTCCCAAAAATATAATTTTGTTTGTTTCGTATAAAAAAATATCTTTGTATGTTTTCGTATTCGGGTTTGGGGTCAAACGACCTCGGTTTGATCCGAAACTTTTAAGGTAGCCTTAAATATGTTTCTAGGGCTCGGGAAAATTACCGTTACGTTTTATGTATGGCTCGAAGTGTCGGTTTTATTTCGCTCACAAAATCAGCCCCTATTTATGTATTCCAGATTTTTAAACCGATTGAACTTCTCGTTTTCTACACTTTTTATACCTCAATAATTCTTAATAAAAATCACACTTATCTATCTATGAATCTAGTACTTTACATAATTTTCTCAAGAATTTAGGGATCTATTATGATGGTTGATATCGCGTAAAAAGTCATGTTTTTACTACCGATATCTCTCTCATTCTGGAACGATTCTTGGCATTTTAATTCAAATACAGTATAAATCAATAACATTATGCCAAGATGGTCAAAACAAGGTTGCACGATAAAAATCAAGCAAAACGGATGAGAAACGAAGATTCCACACACGTTTGAAGATTCAAGGCATCAAAATGAGATTTCAAGACTAAAATTCCCTTCACCAACATCCATTCTATCCAAGATTTTTGTTTTCAAAATACGAATCCAACAGAAGAAGAATCAACTAAAACGGATAAAGAATGAAGATTCTACGCCCGCCGGAAGATCCAAATGATTCGTACGCAATATCTGGAACTAGGAACCTCATCTTAGGGCCTATCTTATGTCAAACTCTTTGTTTTTGAATTACTAATCCAACAAAAAAAGAATCGACGCAAACAGACGCATAACGAAGAAAACACGCACGAATCAAGAAACGAAGCAAAAGACGGCGAAACGGGGCGGGGGTGGGCCAGCCGCCGCCGGCCACCACACCACCGCCGCCGGCCACCCTTGGGCCGCCGCCGGCCACCCTTGCCCCGCCTCGGTTTCCGTTTTTGGTAGCTTTTGGTACCTGGTGCGCCTACTTTTCGTGTTGTACAGTACCCGGTGCGCCTACTTTTCGTGTTGTACGGTACCTGGTGCACCCTTTTGGCCACCTTTTACTAACATGCACCTCTTGGTGCTAATGTGAGCCAAATCTCACCTATTGATAGGAGGCTTAGGTTCATTTGAAACACACACCACATATGCACACATTCTAGCATATTTCACTATTTCTTTCTCACTAGAAAATCTTTCGTAGTCTTTTAGTCTTTCTCATTCTAGGAATATTGTAACACGGACTAACGTAGAAGCTAGGGCGAACGCTAGAGATTCGGAGATCAATCTTTGTACGTGTGAAAGAGTTTGTCAATTATAATAATACGCTGCTACGCATTTAATTCCGGGTGATATCTAAACTTTTATTATACTTGTCTCATTTCATATTTTGAATATGTATTATTGCTTGGTATGTGATTTATTTATTGCCATGAATTGCGAGTAGTTTATTATTGTGATTGCTGATGATGTAGATAATTATAACTAAGGATGTCATTACACAATCAATGCACGATAATCGTAAAATGATATAACTGCCCCTATTCAACTGTTTATTCGGTATAGTGCTGGAAATGCTTCATGCAAAGTACAAACGTACGGAAGCCGATAAACAACCGAAGGTAGTTATATCATTGGAATCAGCTCTGGTTCAAAAGTTGGAACTCCGAAAGGATAATACAACTACACAACTAACTAGTGTATCCTACGAGAATCAATGCATTGTAAAATAATGTTCATAAAACACGTTCAGATAAAATAGGAGATAATAATCTTTGTACCGTTAGGACTTTATGAATTTAAGTTTAGTTTATGGAGCACCCTTTCCAGTTATCCATGTGACTGCAACCTAGTAATTAGGACCTGATCAACCTTAATTATGGTAAGTAGTTATCTATGCCCATGACACGCAATAAGTAAGACACGGTGAAATCACTCGTTGTATATATTAGGTTTACTTTTCTGCACTGCTTTACATTTAATTAGTTAGAGTGTCACTTTCACTGTCAATTACTCTTGACCGCGTGTTGGATATAAGAAGCAGTGGAAATCTCATGTAAAGTACACTGTCTATTACTGAAAGGCATGGTCCTCATATGAAACACGTTTTATCAAACTGCGGATAATCTGGAGATGTATAACTGTTTGAAAAGGAGAACTTAAGTCATAAGTCGAAGTAATTAGAACTTAATTAAACAAAGACGAGACTTAGGGATAAGAACAAAGTCCTAGTTACCTAGAGTTCATAAAACACTAAGTCTTACATAATCGGCGGTCTAAACATACAAAGCTATTAATCTTCGTGCTAATAGAGTAGTAAACTACCTTAGGGGTTAAGAACGGTCGGACCTATGAGACGATACGCTATTGATTCATGCACCTCGGTATAACACCAAAATAGGTTGCTCATCTTTCAACTAGATGAGTATTGGAAGTTTGCATATTTCTCCGATCAGAATCACGATAACCTAGTTCCAAGTGACACGCCAATGGGAAACTGAGTTGGTAGGGTTCTAGAGTTTACACCTAGTAGTTTAACCGCCACATTTAGTATCAACCCTATTTGTTCTATCATCCTGAAATATTAATTATCGAAATCTCAGCAATCACATCTTTATCTTTATCTGCTTTCCTGCATTTTAATTCCCTGCAATTTACTTTCTTGCATTTTAATCATCTGTCTTTAAATCCCAAACCTACCTACTTTATGCCATCCTAAATACTTCTCTACTGAAAGTGTCAACTTTAATCGCCCACACGTTTGGATTCATAGAACGATCTTAGGTTATACTTACCGCTTACTAATCAAGTAGGTAGTACGGTTAATTTAAGCCCCGCAAAATATAAATTTAAAACCCCTGCTGCGCTCGCATCATCATTTGAAAAACAACGACACGGTGTGAGCACAACAATGGTCAACAAAAATCAAACACAAAAACAGTCCATTTTCGGCCATAAAGGTCTATCTCCTAGAAATAAATTTTTCTACTAACATCTGTGCATATCTAGTCCGAGAGCTTAACACGAAAGTTGTAGATAACTTCTTAGGGAAAATTTTGAAATATTTTTCATCCATTAATTCCATTTGTACGATTTTACATAATAGTTATCGTGAGACTGTTTTCTGGAACCGAAACAGTTTTTGTATATAGTGAATAAAAACGCATTTTAACCATTATTTTGGATATTTTCAAGTTGAGTGAGATTATGTACATGAAAATAAACTTAATCCAAGTAAAAATAATGAAAAAGTTTAGAATTATACCAAACAAATTGCGATCTAGAGTCGAAAATGGTGTAGAAGTTCTCGGTTTTGCTTCCTCTTTGTTTCCTTTGCTTTCCTTCGATTTTGCTCAAGAAAGTGGGCTAGATTTGTGATATTTGTTAAGGAAGATGATAAAGATAATAATAGAGATGAGAGAGTGCCGAGAGTAGAGAGATAGATAGTGAAAAAGTGGTTGTGAAAATGATATCATGCACATGTATGTATGTATTTAAGTCAAAAGGCAAATAGACAAATCCACAATTTTGGGAAATTGTTTTGGGTTGAAAACCGGTTGAGTGTGGGGTCAAGGGTGTGGGTTTTGTCTCAAATTTGTTTCCTCAATTTTGCACTATGTGCGGTGTCCGTTTCCTCGGTCATTTCGTCATCCGTCTAAACGTAAAATATTTTTTTTCCAAAAAAAAAAAAAAAAAACATTTTATGTTTAGACTGGATGACGAAACGACCGAGGAAACGGACACCGCACAGAGCGTTATTAGCCAAAAACTTGATTATGAATCTAGGTTTTTTTTTGCACAAAAATTTTTCCCCGGAAATGACCGACGAAACGTAAAATGTTTTATATATAAGTTTTCGTAGATGATTTAATACTAAACATTTATAAGAAAAGTTTTATCCGAGATAATATAATTTGATTGTTAAAATATTGATTGTGTCTATTTGATTGTCGGTTGCAAATTACACATTTCTTTGATTTGGTTAACGTTTTAAATAAACGTATACTTTAGTTTTATATTATCACCGTAATATAAATTAATAACTAATGTTATCAAAATGCGTTCGATAGTTTGTGTAATTAAATAATTACGTTCGTGTATATATATATATATATATATATATATATATATATATATATATATATATATATATATATATATATATATATAAGTTAAGAATATTTAGTCTAATGTAAACTAAATACGTGAGATTATCTTTAAGTTAGGCGCAAAAATTATGTCCTAATTTTGTCGGGTGTCACATTCTCCCCTTGTTAACAGAATTTCGTCCCGAAATTTCGATTGTAGAAGCGGTCGTGTAAGGTATGGGAAGAAGTGTATGTAAGAAAGTTTGTTACAAGTACCTCTTGTAGTAGGGTCTGCTGATTCCGGAGTAGACCTAACAATGTCTAGGTCATGTTTAAAGGCAGTCAATTCATGACCGTTTCGTAGTTCACAAGAGTAGTTGGAAGTGAGGTCTATATATATATATATGTACCTATATAATAGCATAGTGTGTCTAACGTAGCAGTTTGTGTGTCACCTAGGGATAGCTGTAGCATGTGTCGAGTAGTGTGACGTTCAGTTGTGTTTGTCTTCCTCCCCTTGTTAGGCTAGTGCCCTACTGGCAACTAAAGAAAGGGAGAGGAGGGTTTCGGTTTGATGACCTTCCACGTCCAAGGGACTAAGGCCTATTCGTTAGTTCACTAGTGTATAGTTACGATTTGTATTAGTAGCTCAGAGTGACTTTGTTAATCCTCCATGTTCATAGAGTCTAAGTTAGGTGATGATATCTGTAACACCCGCCAAATTAGAACTAGTAATTAGTGCCTAATTCTCTGTTAATACATGTAATTAGTTCTGTGTTAGGCTAATTAATGTATCGAAATATATATTGATGAATATATACAAACTTTGCGATTTGATTAAATCGTACGCAATTTAAATCGAATGTATTTCGGTTCCATAAATACGGACGTTGGTGACACAATTTATATTTAAGTATAAAACATTATCTGAAAACATTACTGGGTCCAAACTAATTGTTTAAATTACATTCCCAGAGTTGTCCCGTTTTGCACAATTAAAACTTACGTAATTAGAAACAAAATACACAAATTATTTAAATCACATTTTAAATCTTTAAATTAGTAGATAGTTTATAAAAAAATTTAACTAGATTATTAAACAAAAATTCGTATTTTAAAATGGTTAATTAACGCGCAAAATATTTATTAAAACGTTAAATGACGGAGAAAACGAACACCACGCGGAGCGCAGGGCGAAGACTGAAAAAGGAGGAGGTTAAACCTCCACCTCCCACTTTCTTTTTCTCATTTCTTCCTTTCCTCTCTCTCTCTCCTCTCTTCCTTTTTCTCTCAAACAAACCACCACCAACATCACACTAATCCATCAAATAACACCACGAAACGCACTCGGATCATCAAGATTTTTAGAGATTCACGACCACCTTGCAACGATCTACACTTCTATCTTTTCTGATTTTCAATCCGACACTTTGTAAGTTTCCGACAAAATCCCGAAACCACTCGATTCTTAGTATTTTCACTTGATAGTCATTTATATAACTTATATATGTCCATTACAAAGTGTAGAACACTATTTTATAGCTTAAAAATGAGTTTGAATTGGGTTTTGGCCGGAATAATCTCGGCAGTCAAAACTTTCTGGGCTGGTGTTCTTCAATGCGACACAAGCCTTGTGTCGCATGTTATGTCGTATTTTGCATGTTGTGTCGTATAAAATCCTCTATGTCGTATTTTGTGTCGTATGAAGCCAGTTATGTCGTATCCTATGCGACACAATATTGTGTCGTACCTTATGTCGCAAATACTATGCGACACAACCCTTATGTCGCTATTGAGTTAGCATCGAACGCTTATGCGACACAACCCTTGTGTCGCTAAGCTCTTGTGTCGCATTCCTATGCGACACAACCCTTGTGTCGCATATTGTGTCGCAAAACACAGAAAACTCAGATTTTTACCAAGTGTCAAGACTCGAAATTTATCACTCGATTTTACCCGAATTCAGATCCCAGATGCGTTTTTCACCAAAGCAATATAGTAGAAATAAAAATTTTTTGAGCTGACCTGGCATCTCGACCCCAGCCAGGGGCCAGCCCCTTGGACCCCGCCAGGGGCGCTGCCCCCGGACCCCCGTATTTAGATTCCGTAAGCACATTTCTCACCAAGTGTCAAACTTGTATGACTTCAAAACGCTTATACGATATAACTTTTCAAACATAATGGAATATACTTTAAAAGTATAACACTTCGAAATCAATGTGATAACATCAGGACTATTATTACAATTAATCACCAACGGGCCGTACACGTTTTCAAACACTTAACAAATCAACCAAATCGTAGTAATTTGGACATATATATAGTTGTGTAACAACTACAAGGGTGATCTTTTGAGATACCCAATCATGTTTATAACCATCGCGTGTCGTGGACACCCTCAGGTTACAAGTCTTTGGACTTCATCACTCGGCTAATCAACTTACGTTTATTTAAACGCTTTCAGACTCAGGTGAGTCTCATAGCCCCTCTTTTTACTGTTTTACTCAGGGGTGTGATATATTGCTCATTTTTAACATGTGAACGCAAGTACAAACATTTCATATACTACATGAATTTTTCACAACTAATCATTTAAAGTCCTCCGTCAGCATAGTTGTTAATACGTTGTAGCGTGAATATTAGTATATGGTACCATATAGGATTGACCCTCCTCGTTCGGGTTAGCAAGCACTAACCGGGTAAACGGACGTACTAATATTTGGGAAGACGAATGTTGATTAGGCATTCGTGGAGGCACCTCGCCCGGAATTCTCTTTAGGGGACCCGGCCCTAAGCTCAACTATGCGCTCATGGCTGTATACATATACATTATCAATTGCTGGATGCAATTCAATTATTTAAATCTTGCGGTTCATACTATATTACTTGATTTCAAACCTGTGAGCTCACCAGCTTTAGCTGACCTATTTAGCATGTATCGCAGGTACCAAGCAGTAGGTTGTTTCGGCTTCAGGACTTTTAGCTCGAGTCAGCATACAGACGTTTGAGATTTTCTTGCATTAGTATATTTTGTACAAGTACTTATGTACTGAAATCTCCCTTTATTTAAACTCGAGCTATGTAAAGCTGTAAATGTTGTAAACATTTCAATATTAATATATTTTGTTAAAACGACGCATATAGAGTCGTTTACTATATATCTTTGTGCTTTGTTATTGATTAGTAACACCCAAATCGTGCTTCCGCAAATCATTAAATTTGGGGGTGTTACAATATCATAGGGTAAGCTATGCTCTGTAGGCATAGTAAAAGAATTAAGATAACTAAGTTATTATGGAGAAGCGTACCTGTACCAAGGTCTAGCTCTTGTCAGGCGTTGTTGTTAACATTCGGACAGTCATTCTTGAAATGTCCAGCAATTCCACACTCGAAGCAGACTTTTACTCTACAGTCCCTAGTCTGATGTCCATAGTTTTTGCACCAGTTACAAGGGGTGCCACATGGTCCCTCATGATGGCTGTTGCACTCGGAGTAGAAAGGCTTGCTCCCCTTATACCGATTATCTTCGGTTCCTGCGGCATAGGCCATGACAGTTTATGGCCTATTTGCCAATTGTTTATCCTGATTTTGATCATCGTCTCCATTCCACCTTCGTTTCTCAGCCCCAGTTCTCCTGTCCTCCGTATTATTCGGTGCACCTTTTCCCGAATTAGTTTTATCTATCAACTTTCCCATCCTAACAACTTCATCGGTCAAGCTTTGGGCTAACTCAGCAGCACTCTTAAAGGTGGCAGGGCGGGAAGAGGTTATTAAACTCCTAATTTGAGGTACCAATCCCCAGATGTACCTCTCAATGTGTTTGTATTCTGGCGTCACCATGTGTGGTACCAGGCGTGCTAATTCCTGAAATCTGGTAGTGTAACCCGTGACATCAGCACCAATCATCATAATGTTCCACGGTTCCATTTCAATCATTTGCAGCTCACTACGGGGACAGAACTCATCCATGATCATAGCCTTCAGATCTTCCCATGAGAGCGAGTAGGCATTTGTTCTCCAAGTGCTTGAACCTGAGCATTCCACCAGGTTAGTGCCTTGTCGGCCAGTGTACAGGTGGCATACTTCACCATGCAGTCGCGGGAACAGTTGCTAATGTCTAGCACAGACTCCATCTTCTCGATCCAGTGAATGATACCTATGGCTCCTTCGGTGCCATTGAAGTTGCTCAGTTTGCAAGCCAAGAAGTTTTTGTATGAACACCATCGTTGGGTATTCTCAGGTGTTTCGTTCATAGGGCTCCCTACCCCAGATCCACTGCCGGTTCCTCCATCATTGCGAATGCGACTCGCCTCATACTGGGCAATAGCTTCAGCTACTCGTCGATTGATAATTTGTTCAGTCGTTTCTTCAACAACAGGAGGTGAGACATTACGTCGAGTCCTTCGAGTATTACGTTGTTTTGGCGGCATAATTGCGTTCTGCGATGAATAAAATGCAGAAGTCAATGCCAATGTAAGGAATGTGAAGAACGATGTTTCACATTGGAGAGATCCTATAAAGCACAATGAGGATAAAGGAGATATTAGTTGTTATACTTATTATAAGTACTAGGTGTTCAGTGCATGTGATTGTCGAAGTTTTATTCTAAGAATACAGAGAGACTTTGCGGACTCCGTTGAGTCGTCGTTGCCCTAAGCGCGCGGGCATTTTTTATCGTGGATACCATTACTGTGGTCGATAAGTGTTAGATTTCATCTTCGAAATCATGAGTCGTTCTAGCGGAATGTTAGTCGCCAATTTCATGGCATTAGTGATATCAATTGAGGCCTATACATACATATATCATATATATTATAGCCTAGTAAGTATGGTACGTAATAGTTTTGGTCCCGTTTCTATCGTAATCCAAGTCTACTACCGTATCTCTGTTCACTATAACCATTTTGGACCTCTCAACAATTCTCCTTTAGTTGTACATAGTTGATCCGGTTATATTAAATTAAAGTCAAATGATGAAACTTCCAAACCAATCATAATAAACAAAGTATAAAAAATAAGAGTTATAGTCTAGGGTCACTAATGCAATCCTAGTTCGCTATAACTATGGCGCTGATAACAATCTGTCACAACCCCAAATTTACTGTGTGGAAGCGGTTCGGGTCGGGGTGTGACTAATCCGGTTATCATTGCACATAATCATAAGCAAACGACCTCTAAATGAGACGTTTGAAAATACATTACATAATGTATAAAGTTTTTACAAAACACCCGGAGTTCGCCAAAAGGCTCTAGAGATTTCAATACAAAATTAATGTTACAAAAATAATGCAAAGAAATCTCCAGCAAAATGTATGCATGCGACTCGATCTAGGATCCTGAGGCCAATCCTACTATCTTCTTGTACCTGAGAATACATGCTAAAACGGGTCAACAATAATGTTGGTGAGCTCATAGGTTTACGCAGTTATAATCATAGTTGAAAACATAGTGAAGATCATAGTTTAAACAGAGTAAAGATCAGAGTTTAAATCAGAGTAAAGATAAGAGTTTAAGTCAGAGAACTATAAAGTTGAGATCATAGTAAGAATCACAGTTAAAACCATAGTAGAAATCATAGTTTAAAATCCATAGTTGAAATCGTTGTTTAAATCCCAAGTTTTCAAAGTTGTCAGAGTTTTCAAAGCTGTTAGAGTTTTCAAAGCTGTTAGAGTTTTCAAAGTTAGCACATATACCAAATAAAAGTATTTCTAAAACCGAAGTTTAACCATGGGTGGAATCGTAGTTGGAATCGTAGGTGTTATCGTAGTGGGACTCGTAGTTGTTAGCGCCGTATTTGTTATCGTAGTGAGACTCTTAGTTGTTATCATAGTTTCCCCGTAGTTCTTATCGTAGTGGGACTCGTAGTTGTTATCATAGTTTCAGCGTAGTTGTTATCGTAGTTGTTTCATAGTCGTATTATAGAATACGTAAAAGTATTTTCACAAAAACAGTTCACAGTTGTCGCACCCCCAAATTCGGGTTGCGGAAGCGAATCTGGTCGGGGCGCGACTAATACAGTATACACAGCACAAAGATATAATGAACAACCACTACATGCGTCGTTTAAACTTGTATTGATTAAACAAATGTTTACATCAAAATATTAAGTACATTTGCTCGGTTTGAAATTGAGAGATTTAAATACATAATTAATTTATACAAAATATAATAATGCAGATAAATCTCTGATGATTTGCATGATGACTCGAGCTAAGTATCATGTGGACAGTCCAAAATACTGCTGAGTACCTGTGATACAAGCTAAATTGGGTCATCGAAACGCTGGTGAGCTCACAGGTTTGTATGTCAAAACATGTTGAATGAACCGCAAGATTTAATTGAATTTAAATTGCAATAAAGCAAAACAAAAGTAACTATACAGTCATGAGCACATAGTCTGAGCTTAACTTGGGGGTCGGGTCCAATGAAGGAATTCCGATCGAGGTGCCTCCTACGAGTGTCTAATCCACACCCGTCTCCACAAATGCTAATGCGTCCGTTTGACCAGTTAGTGCTTGCTAACCCGGACGAGGATTGTCAATCCTATATGGTACCATACACTAACATTCACGCTACTACGTATTACCAAACTATGTTGTGGAGGACTTTAAATTGATTAGTGAAAACAACTCATGCAGTATTTGATTTTGATTTGTACTTGCGTTCAATTGTAGATAAAACGAGCATTGATATCACACCCCTGAGTAACACAGTAAAATAGGGGCCATGAGACTCACCTGAGTCTTGAGCATTTATTTAAACAAACTTGAATTGAATAGACGTGAATTGATGTCCAAAGACTTGTAAACTGAGGGTGTCCACGGCACACGATGGTTATTAATATGAGTAGGTAGTTACAAAGACCACCTTTGTAGTTGTTCGTTCAACTAGAATGTCCAAATTACTACGATTTGGTTTGATTGATTGAGTTTTGAAAACGTGTACAACCCGTTGGTGATTGTTTGTAATAATAATCTCAATATTATCATTATGTTTTTGAAGTGCTATACTTAAAAGTGTATCCCAAAGTGTTTTAGAAGTCGTATCATGTAAGTGTCTGAGGTTGTACAAGTTCGACACTTAGGATGAAAATAATTTGTCAACTCTCTGTTTTTGGCGACACTGGGCTAGTGTCGCTCTAGGCGACACTAGTTAGGCGACACTAGGTGAGTGTCGCTATAAGCGGCACTTGTTAGGCGACACTAGGTGAGTGTCGCTAGATTCCTGATTTTCAATTGATTGGCGACACATGATTAGTGTCGCTATAGGCGACACTTCTAAATTTTGGCGTCACTAAGGTAGTGTCGCTAATATAAATCTGATTAAGTAATTCAGCGTCACTAAAGTAGTGTCGCTATAGGGGCGACACTTGTCTTAACGACACTTTGCTAGTGTCGCTAGTACTGTTTTTGGCACACTAGCGACACTTACGACTGTTCGTCGGAGTTTGAGCCGAAAACGAGTTTTCCGGCCACCGTTTGGTCCAAATCTTTTACCCAACCTATATTAGGACATTTTAAGCTTATAGAAACAACTTGTATGTAAAAATAAACGAATTCGGAGCGTTTTCGAGTTTTGTAGGAAACTTACAACTTCGCGCGGGAGGAATCCGGAAAGATGGAAATGTAGATCGTGACGCGGTGATTCTTTTTCTCCAAATGAACGAGGTGATTCGATGACGTTTTATGGTGTTATTTTGATGATTTAAGTGGTTGTGGTGATTGAGGTTTGAAAGAGAGAGAGAAAAGAGATAGAGATGGTGAAATGATGAAATGAAGAAGAAAAAGGGAAAGATCCCCTTTTTGGGGGCTTTGGGGCCTGCCCACATGGGTCCCACCCATGTGTGGTTGGCTTCAATTTTTGTTCCTGTGTATTCGCGCTCCGTGCGGTGTTCGTTTTCCCGGCCGTTTGAACGTTTAATTAATATTACGCGCGTTTAAACATATGTTTTAAAATATGAAAAATTATTCGATATCTTTGTTGAAGTATTTTGTCAAATACCTTATAATTGAGTTATAAATATAACTTAACTTTGTTTTGTTTGTTTGCGCGTTTAATCTTTTAATCGCGTAGACGTTATTTGTACGATACGAAATAAATACGAAATATTATCAAAATAATATTTTGAATATAATAGTGTTATTAAATAATGTTATATTATTTAATAAAATTGTTCACCAACGTCCGTATTAATTTAATTGAATTGCATTCGATTTGAATTGCGTACGATTTAATCAAATAGCATAATTGTATATATTCAACAATATATATTAATTGATACATTAATTAGCCTAACACGAAACTAATTACATGTATTATAATTGATTAGGCACGAATCACTAGTCCTAATTGAGCGGGTGTCACATTCTCCCCCATTTAGGAGAATTTCGTCCCAAAATTTAGCTCGACGTCGGTTTTGATGTAGAGTCAGTGAATAACTGAGGATACTTGAGTCGCATTTGGTCCTCCCGTTCCCAGGTGAATTCCGAACCACGCCGCGAATTCCACCTGACTTTGACGATGGGAATACGACTTTGTTTGAGTTGTTTGACCTCACGAT
Organism: Helichrysum umbraculigerum; assembly: GCA_949592205.1. Classification (NCBI taxonomy): domain Eukaryota; kingdom Viridiplantae; phylum Streptophyta; class Magnoliopsida; order Asterales; family Asteraceae; genus Helichrysum; species Helichrysum umbraculigerum. Next base: position 56,490,254 of record CATIUR010000001.1, on the reverse strand, counting down.
CCATGATTTCGGCGGGTTCTTCAACAAAGTGAAGCTTGCCATCAATACGAATTTCATCGAGTGGGATAATTTCTGTCTCATCAGACAGGCATTTCTTCAAGTTAGAAATGTGAAAAGTGGGATGCACGCTGCTGAGCTCGGGTGGCAGTTGCAATCGATATGCCACTGGACCAATCCTCTCGAGGATCTCAAAAGGTCCAATGTATCTAGGGTTCAGTTTTCCGCGTTTGTCCAAACGAATGACACCTTTCCAAGGTGAAACCTTGAGTAGTACTCGATCCCCAACCTGGAACTCGAGTGGTTTGCGTCTCACGTCAGCATAACTTTTCTGACGATCACGTGCGGCTTTGAATTTGTTTTGGATACCAACGATTTTCTCGGTGGTTTCATGAATGATTTCCGGACCAGTGAGTTGGCTATCTCCCACTTCGGTCCAACAGATAGGTTATCGGCACTTACGACCGTATAGTGCCTCGAAAGGTGCAGCTCCAATACTGGTATGGTAGCTGTTGTTGTACGAAAACTCGCACAATGGTAGATGTTTTTCCCAGTTTACACCGAAGTCAACTACGCAAGCTCGTAGCATGTCTTCCAGTGTTTGAATAGTTCGCTCACTTTGGCCATCGGTTTGAGGGTGGTATGCGGTACTCATATCAAGGCGGGTACCCAATGATTTCTGATGCGATTGCCAAAAGTGAGATGTAAAGCGATTATCCCTATCGGAGATAATCGAGATTGGGACACCGTGTCGAGAAAGGACTTCCTTGATGTAGATTCGTAGGCGTTCCATTTTATCAGTTTCCTTGATCGCCAGGAAATGAGCAGATTTCGTGAGACGATCGACGATCACCCAAATGGTATCGCAACCGCTCGATGGCTTGGTTAGTTTGGTTATGAAATCCATGGCGATTTGTTTCCATTTCCATTCAGGAATGCTGGGTTGTTGGAGTAAACCAGAAGGTTTTTGATATTCGGCTTTGACTTTTGAGCAAGTAAGACACTTGCTGACGTAGGTGGCGATTTCGGCTTTCATGTTTGGCCACCAATAAAATTCCTTGATGCCATGATACATTTTGTCGAATCCTGGGTGAATAGAATATTTGGACTTGTGAGCTTCATCCATCACCAAGTCTCGCAGGTTCCCAAAACTAGGCAACCAGATTCGATTTGAGAAACACCTAACTCCGTTAGGTTTGATTTCGAATTGTTTATCCATGCCCCGCAAGGCTTCATTTTTGATATTATCAGGTTTCAGGGCTTCGAGTTGAGCAGCTAGGATCTGAATGTTCAGATCATTGTGAATAGTCATACTGAGGGCTCGGACTCGGAGTGGTTTCGTTCGTTCTTTTCGACTGAGGGCATCGGCGACAACATTTGCCTTCCCTGGATGGTATTTGATTTCACAATCGTAATCGGTAAGCAACTTGACCCATCGACATTGCCTCATGTTGAGATCCTTTTGATCGAATATGTGTTGGAGACTTTTGTGGTCGGTAAAGATTGTGCACTTAGTGCCATAGAGGTAATGTCTCCAGATTTTAAGAGCGAACACGACAGCTCCAAGTTCGAGGTCGTGAGTAGTGTAGTTCTTTTCGTGGATTTTGAGTTGTCGTGAGGCGTAAGCAATGACCTTGTCTCGTTGCATCAACACGCAACCGAGACCTTGATGGGAAGCATCGTAGTATACCACGAAGTCATCGGTGCCTTTGGGTAATGATAAGATCGGAGCACTGCAAAACTTTTGTTTCAAAAGTTGAAATGCTGACTCTTGTTTTTCAGTCCAGTCGAACTTTTTATCTTTTTGAGTCAGTGTCGTGAGTGGTAAGGCTATTTTTGAGAAGTTCTCGATGAATCGTCGATAGTAGTCGGCCAGTCCAAAAAACTGCCGTACTTCTGTTAGAGTTGTCGGCGATTGCCAATTTTTGATAGCCTCGATTTTCGAAGGATCTACATGAATTCCCTGACTGTCGATGACGTGTCCAAGGAATTAAACGGTTTGTATCCAGAACTTACACTTTGAAAATTTAGCGTACAGCTCCTCGTGTCTAAGTAGTTCTAGGATGATTTTGAGATGTTGCGCGTGTTCTTGTTCGTTTCGCGAGTATATGAGGATGTAGTCGATGAAGACGATGACAAACTTGTTGAGATAAGGTTTGCACACCCGATTCATAATATCCATGAATACAGCCGGTGCGTTGGTTAGACCGAATGGCATCACCTGAAATTCGTAATGCCCATTACGGGTTCTGAAAGAAGCTTTCGGATTGTCGGTGTCGCGAACACGTAGTTGATGATAACCTGACCGCAGGACAATCTTTGAATAAAAACTCGATCCCTGAAGTTGGTCGAACAGGTCATCAATGCGCGGAAGTGGATATCGGTTCTTGATGGTTAACTTGTTCAACTCTCGATAGTCGATACACATTCGGAATGAACCGTCTTTCTTTTTAACAAAAAAGACCGGAGCTTCACAAGGTGAAGAACTCGGTCTGATGAATCCTCTTTCCAGGAGTTCATGTAATTGGGTGGACAACTCCTGCTATTCGGATGGGGATAAGCGGTAAGGTGCTCGGGCCACAGGTGCAGCGCCTGGAACGAGATCGATTGAGAACTCGACATGTCTTGGTGGTGGTAGACCAGGCAGTTCTTCGGGAAAGACTTCTGGAAAGTCTCGAATGATGGGCACATCCTCGAGTCGCTTCTCCTCCGACTTTTTCTCCACGATGTGTGCGAGGATTGCTGGATAACCTTTTCTCAGAAATTTCTGGGTTTTCAAGTAAGAGATGATGTTCATTCTCATCCCACCGGTCTCCCCATGTATGATCAAAGTTCTACCGCCGGTGAGAGGAATACGGACGATTTTGTCATAAAAGACGATTTCAGCGCGGTGCTTGGACAACCAGTCCATACCAATGATAATGTAACACCCCCGAAATTCACTGTTTTGCGGAAGCATAGTTTGGGGTGTTACTAATCAAATATCACAGCACAAAGATAAAGCAAACGACATCTATATGCAACGTTTGTAAATTAGTTACATTCCATAGATATAATGTTTGAAAACTTAGTGTTTTCGTATACAAAATGTAGTTTCCCCTAGAGTCCACGCGTATAGCGGGAGATTCTATTACATAATCGTAATATACAAAAGATAATGCTAAGAATCTCCGTTAATGCAGTTGTGTTGAAATCATGCGACTCAAGCTAAAATCCTGGAGTAATCCTACTCCATCCGGGTACCTGAGAAAACATGCTAAAAAGTGTCAACCAAAAGGTTGGTGAATCTCACAGGTTTGTAAATAATATCAGCTTTGAACACGAGATTTCATTAGTAATGCCCGTAGGCGTAAAAATCAGCCATTGCAATCCAGCAATCGTAAAATCAGTATTTGCAGTCCAGCAAATGTAAATAAGTAAGTTTATACCGTTGCCATGAGGCTCATAATCGAAGCTTAACCCGTAAATAACATGTTTGCTCCCGTGACATGCTCGTAAGTGAGCAAGCATCAGTAACGAATAAGTTGTCACCCGTTTATACGTGTAAATCGGTACGTGGCAGCGCTACTGCCCCGGGTGGGGAGGGTCATTTCCCTAATGGATCCATTAACTACTGTTCGCGCTTAAGTCCATAACTAACGATATATGATGGAGAGACTTCTGTAAATAGTAATTAACTCATGCAATTCCGTTTGGTATAGAAATCAGTTTAGTACTTGTGTTCAGGAAAAATCAGTAGCATGTATCTCCCCCAATAAGATAAAGCAGTAAAAGTGGGGCCGTAAGACTCACCTGAGTCCTTGCAAGTACGTTTATATCAATAAACGAGTAAATAATATCAACCGTAGGTTCTCCGAACCCGTAACCTTCAAATGCCTAAACATATAAGGTTAAGTAAGTAGATGTCTCGCAAGACCACCTAGGCTAGTTGTTTACACAACTCATTATGTCCAAGTGTTTGTTTAGTAATCCGTTTGTAGTTTGAAAACAAATATGGCCCGTTGGTGACGGTTTGTAATAATGATTCAAAGCGTTATCATTTATAACGCAATTTAGTGTATTTGTAATAGAAAGTATGTTCTATGACGTTTGTTCAGTCGTATGACATAAGTATTGAAGTTGTGTAAGTTCGACACTTAGTAAAATCTGACTTTTCAAGGTTCTGGTTTGTGCGACGTAGCATGCGACGTAGCATGCGACGTAGGGTGCGACGTAGGGAGGTACGTCGCATGATGCGACCTTCGCAAATCAATGCGACGTAGGTTCGGTTTGCGACGTAAAAGTCTACGTCGCTATGTGCGACGTCCGCAAGTTAATGCGACGTAATAGGCTGCGTCGCTAGTGCGACGTTGGGATTTTTGTGCGACGTAGGCCGCGACGTCGCTAAATGCGACGTTTTGAGCTACGTCGCAGATAGTCCAGCGTCTCTGCGACGTAGCGGTCTGATCGGAATTTGGTGGCCGGAAAATCGGTCGAAAAGCTTCCGTTCGGTCCAAATCTTTTACCCAACCCATTTTTGGACATTTTAAGCATATATAAACTATAAAAACGTAAAAATGAGTAAAAACGGAGAGTTTCGGGTTTTGTCGGAAACTTACGAAATGCCGAAATGAAAATCCGGAAAGATAGCGTGATAGATCGTGATGTGGTGGTCGTTTTCTTCCAAAAGGGTAGTATGTTTCGCGTGCGTTTAGTGGTAGTATTTTGTGAATTAGTGAGAAATGTGGAGTTGGTGGTGAGGATGAAGTTGAGAGGAAAGAGAGAAGAAAGAGAAAGAGAAGAAGAATTAAATGAAAGAAGGAGGTGGAAATTGGGAGGTTAAGCCCCCCAATTTCGCCCGCGTTTCCGCTCCGTGCGGTGTTCGTTTCCCCCGTCGTTTAAACGTTATCGAGCAGTTATATTTTTAAAAGGTGACGGGAAATGTTTTAATGAAATACCTTGAAATTAATTATAAAAGCATTTGTCGAAGTATTAAAATTCTTAACTCGCGTTTAATACATATACGTTAAATTATTTAAATTGTCGTCGCGGTATTATAAATAATGTTTGTTCGCTGTGTATTTTATATAATAAAATACGTTCTCATTATTTAGGTAAGTTTCTATCACCAACGTCCAAGTAACTGTGTCGGACTCCGTCCGGTTAATTCGTACGATTAATCCAAATCGCGTAAGTACACACATATATAAATCACCTTATATATATATACAAATAGGGTCTGCAATTAGTCCTATTACATACTAATTACAACTAGTTACAAGTAATTAGGCATAATTAATTATCCTAATTTAGCAGGTGTTACATTCTCCCCTTGTTAAAGAAATTTCGTCCCGAAATTAGCTTGAGTGCACGGACGGTGCGTTGTCTGGGAAGAGATGTGGATATTTCTGTCGCATTTGGTCTTCCCGTTCCCAGGTGAACTCAGGGCCGCGCCTAGAATTCCACCTGACTTTTACTATGGGAATACGACTCTGTTTCAATTGCTTGACCTCACGGTCCAGGATTTCCATAGGTTTCTCGACAAAATGAAGTTTATCATCGATTTGAATTTCGTCGAGCGGTATAATCAGCGTCTCGTCAGACAGACATTTCTTCAAGTTAGAAATGTGGAATGTGTTGTGTACGCTGCTTAGTTCAGCAGGAAGTTGCAGGCGATATGCCACTGGACCAATTCTTTCAAGGATTTCGAATGGTCCGATGTATCTAGGATTTAGTTTGCCTCGTTTCCCGAATCGAATAACACCTTTCCACGGTGCCACTTTGAGAAGTACCTTGTCTCCTACCTGGAACTCAAGGTGTTTGCGTCTCACGTCAGCATAGCTTTTCTGACGATCACGTGCGGCTTTCAGCCGGTTTTGAATACCAACGATTTTCTCAGTAGTTTCTTGAATGATTTCTGGACCCGTGAGTTGGGAATCTCCTAACTCAGTCCAACAGATGGGTGATCGGCACTTACGCCCGTAAAGTGCCTCAAAGGGTGCAGCCTTTATGCTGGTATGATAACTGTTGTTGTACGAGAACTCGCACAACGGTAAATGATTTTCCCAAGAAGTACCGAAGTCGACTACGCAGGCTCGTAGCATATCCTCCAGTGTTTGAATAGTTCGCTCGCTTTGGCCATCGGTTTGCGGGTGATAAGCAGTACTCATATCCAGACGAGTACCAAGAGACTTCTGTAGCGATTGCCAAAAGTTAGAAGTAAAACGGCTGTCCCTATCCGAGATGATCGAGATAGGTACACCGTGTCGCGTGATGATTTCTTTGACATAGATGCGAGTCAGACGCTCCATCTTGTCGGTTTCCTTGATGGCCAGAAAGTGAGCAGATTTCGTGAGACGGTCCACGATCACCCAAATGGTATCGCAACCACTCGAAGTTTTCGGTAGTTTGGTAATGAAGTCCATGGAAATCTGTTCCCATTTCCATTGAGGAATTTCAGGTTGTTGAAGCAACCCAGAGGGTCTTTGGTGTTCGGTCTTTACCTTGGAACAGGTTAGGCATTTACTGACGTACAAGGCGATGTCAGCTTTCATGTTAGGCCACCAATACAACCCTTTGACGTCATGATACATCTTGTCAGATCCAGGATGTATAGAGTATCGAGATTTGTGAGCTTCAGCCATCACCAAATCTCGCAAGTTTCCGAATTTGGGTAACCACACCCGGTTAGAGAAGTATCGAGTTCCATCGGGTTTGATTTCGAATTGTTTATCCAAGCCTCGCAAGGCTTCATTTTTCAAGTTTTCATCGTTGAGGGCTTCAAGTTGAGCGGTAAGGATTTGAGCAGGAAGCTCGTTATGAATTGTCATAGAAAGTGCTCGAACTCGAAGGGGTTTCACTCGTTCTTTTCGGCTTAAGGCATCGGCAACTACGTTAGCCTTGCCCGGATGGTATTTGATCTCGCAGTCGTAGTCACTAAGTAACTCAACCCAGCGACGTTGTCTCATGTTTAGATCTTTCTGATCGAATATGTGTTGGAGACTTTTGTGATCGGTAAAGATAGTGCTTTTCGTACCGTAGAGATAATGTCTCCAGATTTTCAATGCGAAGACCACAGCACCTAACTCGAGGTCGTGGGTCGTATAGTTTTTCTCGTGAATTTTTAGTTGTCGTGAGGCATAGGCAATGACTTTTTCCCGTTGCATCAACACACAACCAAGTCCTTGGTGTGAGGCGTCGCAGTAAACTACGAAATCGTCGGTGCCCTCGGGTAAGGACAAGATTGGTGCACTGCAAAGTTTGTTTTTCAATAGCTGGAAGGTTGACTCTTGTTTATCAGTCAAATCGAACTTCTTATCTTTCTGAGTCAGTGTGGTTAGTGGAACAGCTATTCTTGAAAAGTTTTCGATGAATCGGCGGTAATAACCAGCAAGACCTAAGAATTGTCTCACTTCGGTTGGAGTGGTCGGTGACTCCCAGCCCTTGATTGCTTCAATCTTGGCGGGATCAACATGAATTCCTTGGCTGTCAATCACGTGCCCGAGGAATTGAACGGTTCGAATCCAGAACTCACACTTAGAGAATTTGGCATATAACTCTTCGTGTTTCAGAAGTCCTAGAATGGTTTTCAGATGTTGAGCATGTTCCTGTTCGTTTCGAGAGTAAATCAGGATATCATCGATGAACACAATGACGAATTTGTCAAGATATGGTTTGCACACCCGATTCATAAGGTCCATGAATACGGCCGGAGCGTTGGTCAATCCGAATGGCATCACTTGGAATTCATAATGCCCATAACGAGTTCGGAAAGCTGTCTTTGGGATATCATTGTCACGGACTCGGAGTTGATGATAACCCGACCGTAGATCAATCTTTGAGTAAACACTCGATCCCTGGAGTTGGTCGAACAGGTCATCGATTCTAGGAAGAGGGTACCGATTCTTTATGGTTAGCTTATTCAGCTCTCGGTAGTCAATACACATGCGGAAAGATCCATCTTTCTTTTTCACGAATAAGACCGGAGCTCCCCAAGGTGAGGAACTTGGTCGAATGAATCCTCTGTCCAGGAGTTCCTGTAGTTGGTTAGACAACTCCTGCATTTCGGATGGTGCTAAACGGTAAGGGGCTCGTGCCACGGGTGCAGCTCCGGGCACAAGTTCGATTTGAAATTCAACTTGTCTAGGTGGCGGCAGTCCGGGCAAGTCTTCAGGAAAGACTTCCGGGAAATCCCGCACGATCGGAACATCCTCAAGTCGCTTCTCCTCCGACTTCTTCTCCGTTACATGTGCGAGGATGGCTTGATACCCTTTTCGTAGATATTTTCTAGTTTTCAGACAAGATACGATATTTAGATTCCGTCTGCCGGTCTCCCCTTGTAGGACTAAGGTTCCACCGGAGACAAGAGGTATACGAACGAGTTTGTCATGACAGATGATTTCAGCTCGGTGCTTGGATAACCAATCCATACCGACAATAATATCGAAGCTGCCGATCTCGACAGGGATTAAATCAATGGAAAACGTTTCGTTCGTGAGGTTAAGTGTACAGTTGTGTATGATGCTATCAGTCTCAATCAGTTTGCCGTTAGCTAATTCTACAATGTATTTAGCATCTAAGGCAGTGGGAGTAATATCAAGTAAAGGGCTAAATTTCTCAGATATGAAGCTTCTATCGGCACCGGTATCAAATAACACAGAAGCAGTAAGGTCGTTGAGAAGGAACGTACCCGTCACGACGTTCGGGTCTTGTCTGGCTTCCCCAGCCTTGATAACGAATGATCTGCCGCGAGCAGGGTTGTTGTTGCTTTTCAGTTTTGGGCAATCTTTCTTGAAATGCCCTGTATTTCCGCACCCAAAGCAGGCCTTTGGTGCATTAGTGTTGGGGGTAGAAATGTTGATTCGGCAATCCTTGGCTAGATGCCCGAACCGTTTGCAGTTGGAGCAAGGGCAAGAACCGTCGTGGTGGCGGTTGCATTTGGGACAGTAAGGTCTGCTCCCGCTGTACCCTTTCTTCTCCGAAGTTCCAGATGTATAAGCCTTAATGTACTCAGGCTTTTTGTTGGAGGTTTGGTTGGATGAGTTGGGGTTACCTTCCCACTTGCGTTTGTTGTTTGCAGATGGGGTTGAAGTTGTACCACGGCGGACAGAATTTGCCGTTAGTTCATGGGCCATACGGATGGCGCTCTGAATAGTACCCGGTTTGGAAGAAGTTACCAGGTCTTGGAGTCTTTCAGGAAGACCATCAACGAATTTCTCGATCCTCTTGTACTCAGGATCGACCATGGTTGGGCACAGAAGTGCCAGTTGGTGGAAACGGTTGGTGTAGCCGGTGATATCATTACCTTGCATCTTATGGTTCCAAAATTCCACTTCTAGTTGTTTCAATTCATCCCTGGGGCAATACTCGCCCCTCAACATCTTCTTCAACTCCTCCCACGGGAGTTGGTAAGCAGTAGCAACACTCACAGTCTGGGCATAAGTGTTCCACCAGGTGAGTGCGGTGTCAGTAAAAGTACTAACGGAGAACTTAACCTTATCTCCCTCCGCGCAGTTGCAGATAAGAAATACAGACTCAACTTTCTCGATCCAGCGTACTAGACCGATAGCTCCCTCGGTACCTGCAAAGTTTAGAGGTTTGCAGTTCTGGAAGTCCTTGTAAGAACAAGGTTTAGCAGTAGTGGTTTCAGCGGCATCGCTGTTTCTCGAGGAATTTGGTGGAGTATTCCGAGCCAAGGCTTCAGTAACAGCCTGGGTTATAAGGGAGGTGATCTGGGCGTCGGTGTATGGTCGTGTCTTTGGCGGCATGATTCTTCAATAAGAGAAATGAAGATACATGAGATTTTGTATGAGCTGGTAATTGTCACAGATGTACATGTATAAAAGCAGTAATACATAACATCAACATGGAAAAAGACAATTAATGTGAGTTGAGATAACAAAGGATATCTGATAGATAAAGTGAATTTTAAAAGTTACATCCTACAGGGATATTACAAAAGGTGTCGGGAATTGTTACATCCGACTAGTTTATAGAGTAGTGCTAGATAGTCCTTGGATTACAAGATAGATTGCAAGACAAAGGCTACGCTAGTCTTGTAGATTAATTTGTTCCATTAGCGCGAGAAGGCGGTCCACAGTTTCTGCTAGTCGGTTGGTTTGCCTGGCGTTGTCTTCCACCAAAGCTAGTCGTTGTGCTAGTGTTCGAGAGTGATCCGCAGTCTCCTGTGAACACTGTTCACATTCTTCTAGTCGGTCTCTTACAAGTTCATCCGCACCTAGTTCGGCGGTCATGGAATCCTGAATTATGCTTACAGAGAGGTTGGTATCCTCTTGTTCTCGCTGTAGTTGTGATATGCGGTCAAGAGCTTGACGAAGCAGGTAGGTCATTCGGTGTTGTTCCAGTTCAAGATTTTCGAGTCTTTGCTCCTGACGGCGGAATTGGGTAGCCAATACTGGCAACGTGAGATGTGCCGAGTTCTGAAAGTTATGTACAGGATAAGGGTTGGTTCGAGGTGACCTTGTGTTCCTCCTGGCTACTCGTGGGTTCCGTGACCCATGTGAGTGAGAGTGTGTCGGATTAGGTGGTGTGTTTGCCATTCCTGTGGCAGAGTGTAAGTAAGACAAGGCTAATATATATACATATATAATATTCAGCCTAGTGTCTAGCACGTATCAAGTAATGGTCCGGTTCTCTCGTGGTCAGAGTCAACTAACGCATTCCCGTTTAACACAACTATTTCAGACCTCACATCATCTTTCCTTAATTGTACATAGTTGATCAGGCTATGTTAAATTAAAGTCGTATGATGTAATTCCTGAACCAATCATGCCTAGTAAGGAACTACTGCCTAATGGTCATAGTCTAGGCCCACTAAATGCAACCTAGTTCACTATAACCTTAGGCTCTGATACCAATCTGTAACACCCCCGAAATTCACTGTTTTGCGGAAGCATAGTTTGGGGTGTTACTAATCAAATATCACAGCACAAAGATAAAGCAAACGACATCTATATGCAACGTTTGTAAATTAGTTACATTCCATAGATATAATGTTTGAAAACTTAGTGTTTTCGTATACAAAATGTAGTTTCCCCTAGAGTCCACGCGTATAGCGGGAGATTCTATTACATAATCGTAATATACAAAAGATAATGCTAAGAATCTCCGTTAATGCAGTTGTGTTGAAATCATGCGACTCAAGCTAAAATCCTGGAGTAATCCTACTCCATCCGGGTACCTGAGAAAACATGCTAAAAAGTGTCAACCAAAAGGTTGGTGAATCTCACAGGTTTGTAAATAATATCAGCTTTGAACACGAGATTTCATTAGTAATGCCCGTAGGCGTAAAAATCAGCCATTGCAATCCAGCAATCGTAAAATCAGTATTTGCAGTCCAGCAAATGTAAATAAGTAAGTTTATACCGTTGCCATGAGGCTCATAATCGAAGCTTAACCCGTAAATAACATGTTTGCTCCCGTGACATGCTCGTAAGTGAGCAAGCATCAGTAACGAATAAGTTGTCACCCGTTTATACGTGTAAATCGGTACGTGGCAGCGCTACTGCCCCGGGTGGGGAGGGTCATTTCCCTAATGGATCCATTAACTACTGTTCGCGCTTAAGTCCATAACTAACGATATATGATGGAGAGACTTCTGTAAATAGTAATTAACTCATGCAATTCCGTTTGGTATAGAAATCAGTTTAGTACTTGTGTTCAGGAAAAATCAGTAGCATGTATCTCCCCCAATAAGATAAAGCAGTAAAAGTGGGGCCGTAAGACTCACCTGAGTCCTTGCAAGTACGTTTATATCAATAAACGAGTAAATAATATCAACCGTAGGTTCTCCGAACCCGTAACCTTCAAATGCCTAAACATATAAGGTTAAGTAAGTAGATGTCTCGCAAGACCACCTAGGCTAGTTGTTTACACAACTCATTATGTCCAAGTGTTTGTTTAGTAATCCGTTTGTAGTTTGAAAACAAATATGGCCCGTTGGTGACGGTTTGTAATAATGATTCAAAGCGTTATCATTTATAACGCAATTTAGTGTATTTGTAATAGAAAGTATGTTCTATGACGTTTGTTCAGTCGTATGACATAAGTATTGAAGTTGTGTAAGTTCGACACTTAGTAAAATCTGACTTTTCAAGGTTCTGGTTTGTGCGACGTAGCATGCGACGTAGGGTGCGACGTAGGGAGGTACGTCGCATGATGCGACCTTCGCAAATCAATGCGACGTAGGTTCGGTTTGCGACGTAAAAGTCTACGTCGCTATGTGCGACGTCCGCAAGTTAATGCGACGTAATAGGCTGCGTCGCTAGTGCGACGTTGGGATTTTTGTGCGACGTAGGCCGCGACGTCGCTAAATGCGACGTTTTGAGCTACGTCGCAGATAGTCCAGCGTCTCTGCGACGTAGCGGTCTGATCGGAATTTGGTGGCCGGAAAATCGGTCGAAAAGCTTCCGTTCGGTCCAAATCTTTTACCCAACCCATTTTTGGACATTTTAAGCATATATAAACTATAAAAACGTAAAAATGAGTAAAAACGGAGAGTTTCGGGTTTTGTCGGAAACTTACGAAATGCCGAAATGAAAATCCGGAAAGATAGCGTGATAGATCGTGATGTGGTGGTCGTTTTCTTCCAAAAGGGTAGTATGTTTCGCGTGCGTTTAGTGGTAGTATTTTGTGAATTAGTGAGAAATGTGGAGTTGGTGGTGAGGATGAAGTTGAGAGGAAAGAGAGAAGAAAGAGAAAGAGAAGAAGAATTAAATGAAAGAAGGAGGTGGAAATTGGGAGGTTAAGCCCCCCAATTTCGCCCGCGTTTCCGCTCCGTGCGGTGTTCGTTTCCCCCGTCGTTTAAACGTTATCGAGCAGTTATATTTTTAAAAGGTGACGGGAAATGTTTTAATGAAATACCTTGAAATTAATTATAAAAGCATTTGTCGAAGTATTAAAATTCTTAACTCGCGTTTAATACATATACGTTAAATTATTTAAATTGTCGTCGCGGTATTATAAATAATGTTTGTTCGCTGTGTATTTTATATAATAAAATACGTTCTCATTATTTAGGTAAGTTTCTGTCACCAACGTCCAAGTAACTGTGTCGGACTCCGTCCGGTTAATTCGTACGATTAATCCAAATCGCGTAAGTACACACATATATAAATCACCTTATATATATATACAAATAGGGTCTGCAATTAGTCCTATTACATACTAATTACAACTAGTTACAAGTAATTAGGCATAATTAATTATCCTAATTTAGCAGGTGTTACAGATAACGTCGAAACTTCCAATTTTGACAGGCATAAGATCGATTGAGAAGGTTTCGTTTGCTAAGTTTAGAGTGCAATTAGGTATCACACTATTGGTTTCTATGAGTTTGCCGTCTGCTAGTTCTACGGTGTACTTAACATCTAGAGCAACAGGGGTGATGTCAAGCAGTGGGTAAAATTCATCTGAAATAAAGCTTCTATCGGCACCAGTATCAAATAGTACAGAAGCAGATAAGTTGTTGAGGAGGAACATACCCGAGACCACATTCGGGTCTTGACGGGCTTCCCCAGAGTTGAGTACGAAGGCTCTACCACTGGCGTTGTTGTTGTTTCCCTTGTTCTTCAGCTTAGGACATTCAATTTTGAAATGTCCAGTGTCCCCGCACTCGTAGCAGGATTTGGGTTGTCTGGTGTTGCTGCTGGAAGAGTTGTTGTTGGTTTTGGGGGCTCGATAATCCTTGGTCAGATGTCCGTACCGCCTGCAGTTATTGCAAGGGGTACTACATGGACCTTCATGATGGTAGTTACACTTGGAGCAGTATGGTCTGCCCCCAGTGTAGCCACACTTGGACTCATAATTGGTGTTGTAAACTTGAATAGCATTGGGTTTCTTGTTTTGGTTGTGGGGGTTTTCGGTTGATTTGCGTTTGTTGTTGTTGTTGGAGGATGGGAGAGGTGCCTCACGGCTGACAATCAGTGCCATGAGTTCATGTGCAATCCGGATAGCACTTTGGATGGTGGTTGGTTTGGATGAGGCGACGTTCCCCTGAATATTTTCCGGGAGTCCGCGGATGTATTTCTTGATGCGTTTTTCGTCCGTGTCTACCAAACCCGGACATAGAAGAGCGAGTTGCTGGAACTTGGTGGTATATCAAGCGATATCGTTGCCCTGAACAGTCAGGTGCCAGAATTCTTCCTCCAACCTGTGGAGTTCTTCGTTGAGGCAATACTCATCCCTGAGCATTTTCTTCAGATCCGCCCATGGGAGTTGGTTTGCTACCTCTATACCCACCGAACTGGAATGTGTATTCCACCACGTGAGTGCACCTTCTTGAAAGGTGTAAGCAGCGAATTTGACTATGCAATCTTCCGTGCAGTTGCACAAGCTAAAGACTGATTAAATCCTTTCGATCCACCTGATTAAGCCAATGGCACCTTCCGTGCCTTTGAAGTTGAGGGGTTTGCAGCTGATAAAATCCTTGTAGGAACAAGGCTTGATAACATGGGTGGTATTAACGGTTTGATCGCTAGTTTGCTGGGAGTTTCGAGCAGCCAGAGCATCAGCTACGGCTCGGGAAACAATAGCATTAATTTCGGCATCACTGTAACTTTTCTTCTTTGGCGGCATGATTCTTCAAAAAGAAACAAAGGGTACGTGAGAAATCGTACCCGAGTGATAATTACAACATATGTATATATATAAAAGCGGTAATATACAACATCACCATGTAAAAATCAATAATGTAGTTACGAGTTCCAAAAGTTACAGGATTAGATGTTTTACAAAAGTACCGGGAATTGTTACATCGGGTCGAATTACATAGGTCCTACGAAAGCATAATAGAGTACAGATTTCAGCCTAAGCTAATTCTGACGTAGATTGAGTTGTGGCAGCAGTGCAGTGAGATGGTCCACAGACTCTGCAAGTCTGTTGGCCGTTCGGAGGGCGCCCTCGGTCTCCCTTAGACGTGTCTCGCACTGTGTCAACCTTGATTGTAGGATGGAGATTTTGTTTCGGTTACCAATCACTTGATTGTGGACAACCTCCATGGTTTCGATGGTTTCACCCATTTGGTTGCGGAGGATGTCCATGTCACTAATGGTATTTTCGTGGTCCTCGGAGACTTGATTGATACGTTCGAGTGAGGTGAGTCTCCAGTTTTCGTTGGTTTCCTGAAGTTGGATATCCATAGTGCGGAGTCGTTGCTCGTGGCGGTGTACCCTGGCAGCTAAGATGGGTACAGTAAAGTGAGCAGGTTCTTGAGTATAAGGAGAGACCTCCATGTTGGAAGATCCTCCATCTGAGGCGGGGAGTCGGATTCCTTCCTCGTCCCTCCAGGTGTTGAGTCGGTTTGATAACCATCTCCATTGGCTGGATGTTGCTTGCCTCTGGGACTGTTATTGAGTTGGTTTTGAGAGAGGTATGGGCTAGCTCGAGGCGACCCAGTGTCCCTCCCAGCTACCCTTGAGTTTCGTGATCCATAAGGATGCGAGTGTGACGAATTGGGTGGTGTGTTGGCCATTTCTGAGACAAAACGTTAGAAAGAATGAGGCCTATATCCATATAAGTTTCAGATAATAGCCTAGAGTGTCTAACACAGACATGTTTGAGTCCCGGTTCTCTCAAGGTCAGAGTCAATTAGTGTACTCCTATTCAACATAACCATTTCAGACCTTACATCATCTTTCCTTAATTGTACATAGTTGATCAGGCTATGTTAAATTAAAGTCATATGCTGTAATTCCTGAACCAATCATGCCTAATAAGGAAATACTGCCTAACAGTCATAGTCTAGGCCCACTAAATGCAACCTAGTTCACTATAACCTTAGGCTCTGATACCAATCTGTCGCACCCCCAAATTCGGGTTGCGGAAGCAAATCGGGTCGGGGCGCGACTAATACAGTATACACAGTACAAAGATATAATGAACGACCACTACATACGTCGTTTAAACTTGTATTGATTAAACAAATGTTTACATCAAAATATTAAGTACATGTGCTCAGTTTGAAATTTAGAGATTTAAATACATAATTAATTTATACAAAATATAATAATGCAGATAAATCTCTGATGATTTGCATGATGACTCGAGCTAAGTATCATGTGGGCAGTCCAAACTACTGCTGAGTACCTGTGATACAAGCTAAATTGGGTCAGCGAAACGCTGGTGAGCTCACAGGTTTGTATGTCAAAACATATTGAATGAACCGCAAGATTTAATTGAATTTAAGTTGCAATAAAGCAAAACAAAAGTAACTATACAGTCATGAGCACATAGTCATGAGCACATAGTCTGAGCTTAACTTGGGGGTCGGGTCCAATGAAGGAATTCCGATCGAGGTGCCTCCTACGAGTGTCTAATCCACACCCGTCTACACAAATGCTAATGCTTCCGTTTGACCAGTTAGTGCTTGCTAACCCGGACGAGGATTGTCAATCCTATATGGTACCATACGCTAACATTCACGCTACTACGTATTACCAAACTATGTTGTGGAGGACTTTAAATTGATTAGTGAAAACAACTCATTCAATATTTGATTTTGATTTGTACTTGCGTTTAATTGTAGATAAAACGAGCATTGATATCACACCCCTGAGTAACACAGTAAAATAGGGGCCATGAGACTCACCTGAGTCTTGAGCGTTTATTTAAACAAACTTGAATTGATTAGCCATGAAAAGATGTCCAAAGACTTTAAACCTGAGGGTGTCCACGGCACGCGATGGTTATTAATATGAGTAGGTAGTTACAAAGACCACCTTTGTAGTTGTTCGTTCAACTAGAATGTCCAAATTACTACGATTTGGTTGATTGATTGAGTTTTAAAAACGTGTACGGCCCGTTGGTGATTGTTTGTAATAATAATCTCAATATTATCATTATGTTTTTGAAGTGTTATACTTAAAAGTGTATCCCAAAGTGTTTTAGAAGTCGTATCATGTAAGTGTTTGAGGTTGTACAAGTTCGACACTTAGGATGATAATAATTTGTCAACTCTCTGTTTTTGGCGACACTGGGCTAGTGTCGCTATAGGCGACACTAGTTAGGCGACACTAGGTGAGTGTCGCTATAAGCGGCACTTGTTAGGCGACACTAGGTGAGTGTCGCTAGATTCCTGATTTTCAATTGATTTGCGACACTTGATTAGTGTCGCTATAGGCGACACTTCTAAATTTTGGCGTCACTAAGGTAGTGTCGCTAATATAAATCTGATTAAGTAATTCAGCTACACTAAAGTAGTGTCACTATAGGCGCGACACTTGTCTTAGCGACACTTTGCTAGTGTCGCTAGTACTGTTTTTGGCACACTAGCGACACTTACGACTGTTCGCCGAAGTTTGAGCCGAAAACGAGTTTTCCGGCCACCGTTTGGTCCAAATCTTTTACCCAACCCATTTTAGAACATTTTAAGCTTATAGAAACAACTTGTATGTAAAAATAAACAAATTCGGGGCGTTTTCGAGTTTTGTCGGAAACTTACAACTTCACGCGGGAGGAATCCAGAAAGATGGAAATGTAGATCATGACCGGGTGATTCTTTTTCTCCAAATGAACGAGGTGATTCGATGACATTTTATGGTATTATTTTGATGATTTATGTGGTGGTGGTGATGGAGGTTTGAAAGAGAGAGAGAAAAGAGAGTGAGATGGTAAAATGATGAAATGAAGAAGAAAAAGGGAAAGATCCCCTTTTTGGGGGCATGGGGGCCGGCCCACATGGGTCCCACCCAAGTGTGGTTGGCTTCAATTTTTGTTCCTGTGTATTCGCGCTCCGTGCGGTGTTCGTTTTCCCGGCCGTTTGAACGTTTAATTAATATTACGCGCGTTTAAACATACGTTTTAAAATATGAAAATTTATTCGATATCTTTGTTGAAGTATTTTGTCAAATACCTTATAATTTATTTATAAATATAACTTAACTTTGTTTTGTTTGTTTGCGCGTTTAATATTTTAATCGCGTAGACGTTATTTGTACGATACGAAATAAATACGAAATATTATCAAAATAATATTTTGAATATAATAGTGTTATTAAATAATGTTATATTATTTAATAAAATTGTTCACCAACGTCCGTATTAATTGAATCGAATTGCATTCGATTTGAATTGCGTATGATTTAATCAAATCGCATAATTGAATCTATTCAACAATATATATTAATTGATACATTAATTAGCCTAACACGGAACTAATTACATGTATTATAATTGATTAGGCACTAATCACTAGTCCTAATTGAGCGGGTGTCACAACAGTATAGTACAAAATATTTCATAAAACAGAGTTCAAGTAGTTCATGAATCAGAGTTCAAGTAGTTCATAGTAAATCATAGAAAACGAGCATTAAATAGTTCGCAAAACAGTTCATAAGTAGTTTCAGAGTAGTTCGCAAAACAGTTCATAAGTAGTTCACAAAACATAGCATATGATAGTTTCATAAAATAGAGCATGTATCTCACCCCAAAACAGTTCAAAACAAGTAAAAGTGGGGCTATGAGACTCACCTGTGGGTGCTAACGATCCTATTATAAGTGCGTTGTACCAATGGTAATCTCCTAGTGTCCTAAACACGCGAGATTATAAATGAGTAAATGGACGTCTAATTATATCATCCATATTCATGTTCACTCGATTAATTATGTCCAAAGTATTCGATAAGTGTTTATATTTGAAGTTTATAAAATAAGTACGGCCCGTTGGTGACGGATTGAAATTATATTCCCAAAAATATAATTTTGTTTGTTTCGTATAAAAAAATATCTATCTATGTTTTCGTATTCGGGTTTGGGGTCAAAAGACCTCGGTTTGATCCGAAACTTTTAAGGTAGCCTTAAATATGTTTCTAGGGCTCGGGAAAATTACCGTTACGTTTTATGTATGGCTCGAAGTGTCGGTTTTATTTCGCTCACAAAATTAGCCCCTATTTATGTATTCCACATTTTTAAACCGATTGAACTTTTCGTTTTCTACACTTTTTATACCTCAATAATTCTTAACAAAAATTGCACTTATCTATCTATGAGTCTAGTACTTTACATAATTTTCTCAAGAATTTAGGGATCCATTATGATGGTCAACAAAAATCAAACACATAAACAGTCCATTTTCGGCCATAAAGGTCTATCTCCTAGAAATCAATTTTTCTACTAAAATCTGTGCATATCTAGTCCGAGAGCTTAACACGAAAGTTGTAGGTAACTTCTTAAGGAAAATTTTGACTTATTTTTCATCCATTAGTTCCGTTTGTACGATTTTATATGATTTTTATCGTGAGACTGTTTTCTGAAACCGAAACAGTTTTGTATATAGTGAATAAAAACGTATTTTAATAATTATTTTGGACATGTTCAAGTTGGGTGAGATTATGTACATGAAAATAAACTTAATCCAAGTAAAAATAATGAAAATGTTTAGAATTATACCAAACAAATTGCGATCTAGAGTCGAAAATGGTGTAGAAGTTCTCGGTTTTGCTTCCTCTTTGTTTCCTTTGCTTTCCTTCGATTTTGCTCAAGAAAGTGGGCTAGATTTGTGATATTTGTTGAGGAAGATGATAAAGATAATAATAGAGATGAGAGAGTGCCGAGAGTAGAGAGATAGATAGTGAAAAAGTGGTTGTGAAAATGATATCATGCACATGTATGTA
The DNA here is from genome assembly GCA_949592205.1 of Helichrysum umbraculigerum. Taxonomy (NCBI): domain Eukaryota; kingdom Viridiplantae; phylum Streptophyta; class Magnoliopsida; order Asterales; family Asteraceae; genus Helichrysum; species Helichrysum umbraculigerum. Next base: position 56,470,650 of record CATIUR010000001.1, on the reverse strand, counting down.
TGTATTTAAGTCAAAAGGCAAATAGACAAGATCCACAATTTTGGGAAATTGTTTTGGGTTGAAAACCGGTTGAGTGTGGGGCCAAGGGTGTGGGTTTTGTCTCAAATTTGTTTCCTCGGCCGTTTCATCGTCCGTCTAAACGTAAAATGTTTTATATATAAGTTTTTGTAGATGATTTAAAACTAAACATTTTTAAGAAAAGTTTTGTCCAAAATAATATAATTTGAGTTGTTAAAATATTGATTTTGTCCATTTGATTGTCGGTTGCAAATTACACATTTGTTTGATTTGGTTAACGTTTTAAATAAACGTATACTTTCGTTTTATATTATCACCATAATATAAATTAATAACTAATGTTATTAAATAATTTAGTATTATTTAATAATGATTCATCAACGTCCGTATTTGTATCAAAATGCGTTCGATAGTTTGTGTAATTAAATAATTACGTTCGTGTATATATATATATATATATATATATATATATATATATATATATATATATATATATATATATATATATATATATATAAGTTATGAATATTTAGTCTAATATTAACTAAATACGTGAGATTCTCTTTAAGTTAGGCGCAAAAATTATGTCCTAATTTTGTCGGGTGTCACAATTATGGTTAGACAAGCTTTTCATTCTTTTGAATTATCGTCGTGAAATACCATTGTGTAAATCGCCCAAATAACACATTTTAGAGTCAAGTTAATGGTTAAATATGAAGCCTTGATATTGGTGGTATTATGTCATTGACTTTGGAAAGTCAAAGTAGATAGTGGTAAAGTTGTATTGTTGTCGTTTTGTATGTGAAAGTCAAAGAGAATGACAATCGTTTAAATTGTCATTTTTAGTGAAAATTTAGGGGTTTTGTGGTTAGGAAATAATTTTGGTAGAAATATGGTAAAATGTGTAAAAGTTGACATTGGTCAATTTTAATAGTGATGAGGAGTTGAAATGTTGAAATCTGAGATTTAAATGATAAACATGTTGTTAGTTTTGTTAAAAGTTTCAAAATTGGCCTTAAACGGGTCAACGAGTTAAAATGAACCAAGATAGAAGTATGATACTTTTATTGTTGGTTTAAGACTCAATATAGATAGTGGTATATGTTGGTAAAATGTCAAAGTCTGAAACCAAGTGGATTGTGTTTTGACTTGATCTCAAAAATGGTCCAAAATGACCATAATTTGGATTAATGTCCGTTTTCTTCGTTAACGTGAAATAGAAAGTACAAAAAGGGAAACCTTTATTTTGGTATAGTGGAGGTGCATGCAAAATTTCATGTCCTAACTCTTAACGAGTTAAAAGTTATGCTCGTCCAAAGTTCGTATTTAAAACTGAGTTGTGCAAGCCTGTAAAGACCAGGATCGCGGCGCGATTCATGAGCATCGCGACGCGATTTCAGGTGATAGCTGCGCGATTTCATATGGTCGCGGTGCGACATTTTGTGGTGAAATTTGGTTCGTTAACAGTAGTGATTTAGAGTTGCGAAGAAATAAGATGGCAACGCGCAGAAGATCTCGACGCAATATATAGGGAATCACGACGTGATTGGCTAAGATCGCAACGCGATTTGCTGATCGCGACGCGATCGAAGGCCATCGCGACGCGATTGTGGCCTGGGGAGAAGTTTGTCTTTTGTTCGATTCTATTAAGTATTTGTTGTGTCTTGGACTTTATGTTTTGTTACGTAAGTGTTCAAGAAGAAGGTTTATGTATAAAAAAAAAAAAATTTTTTTTTTTTGGGGGCATTTCACTATATAAGGCCAAAGGAAATTTTGAATTGATTATCATGCAACTAACCATGTCCATAAGTGTTCGGTTCCTTCTTTCGGATACACCCTTTTGATGTGGAGTTCCCGTAATTGTGTATTGATGCACAATACCTTATTCTTATAGGAACTTGGCAAATGGACCATGTTCTTGCCCTTTTTCCGTGTACCTTCCATTATATTCTCCACCCCTATCCGATCAGGCTTTCATGTCCTTTTGTTTCTCAACCTTTAATTTGAAATTTTTGAGCTCTTCATATGCTTCAGATTGATCAAATATGAGATAAAGATACATAAATATTGAATAGTCATCAATGAAAGAAATAAACTTTAATTGACCATTAAAACAATTAGAATATGGTCCACAAATTTTGTGTGTACGATCTCAAGTATTTGAGAACTTCTTTTGGCATCTTTAGTGGTCTTGTTAGTTTGTTTGCCTTTGATGCAACTTCTAAGAGTACCAAGATCGGTAAAATCTAAAGTTGTAAAACCCCGTCATTTACTAATCTTTTAATTCGCGCAATAAAGATGCGTCCTAAATTGATGCAATGAATAAACGAACGAACACAGACTAAACCTGTTGATTCACATAATACTGAGGTTAACCTCTTCTAACACACATTGATTCGAAGAATACCGCGGTTAGGAATAAATCGACTCACTTGATAAACACAACTTGAGAGAAAATTTAATTTTTATTGAACTGTTCATGTTCTCAAGAAAGACATAAATAACAAGCAGAAATTCAAATGGGCCTAAAAAGAGGTACGGCCAAACAATAGCCCAAAAATAAACATAAAAAGCATAAAAATGTCCATAACTCCTTCTATAAAGCGTTTTTGGGCCTCAAAAGTGGGTAAGCCGCCTACGGCCTCTTACGATGTTGTGCTCCTCGCTCCAAGCTTCGATTTGACAGTTCATGGGCATAAAATGGAGCCTCGTAGCCCACGTTATGGCCATTTTCGTGAAGCCCCTTTTGTTATATGATCATGGGCCTCAAGAAATATAAGGGTCTGATCTTTTACGCTAGGACCCGCATCAATTTCCATAGCTTCCTACTTTGACTAAATTACTGACACATATAATTAATAACCTATTAAAAAGGTTTATAATCACGTTTATTGGTGGAAAGATGATAATTGATTATGAGGTTTAAATTCTCAAATAGAAAGCTAATTCAAAACAACGAATTTATAATTAACGATTATTTAAACATCATCCCTTACTATAATTGAAAACATGCAAGTAACTACATACAAAGCATGACCATAAACATTTCAAATATCAATAAATCATAAACATTAAATAAGAACATTGTAACAGATTAATAAAAGAAAATGATAGATATTACCCGTAAATAAGGCGAGGAGAATGGCACTTGTATTTCCTCTTAATATCCAAAGCATTACGTTGCTAAGATAGCTACTACAAACAACTACACAATGAATCTCTTACTTATCTCTTACAAAATTAATTAAATTAATATAGAGAGAGAAAGTAGAGAGGGAGACTAACTAGGAGTAACTACAGAGAGAAATTGAATTGTGTGTGAAAAATGAGGTGTGTTTGAAGTGTTGGTGGAGTCCCCTATATATAGAAGTTTCATGTCGACTATATTTGGCCATTGTGCACGAAATCACAAAATCCAGCCGTATGGGCACAACCATATCAAGATGCGATTTTACGTAAATAAAGGTAAAAAGGATCGTATACGGGCAATTCAGACCGTATACATTTGGGACCTAACCGTATACGGCCAAAACAGACCCTATACGGTTTGATGGTGACCGTATACGGTTGGGTGGTGAACCTACGCCAAGCCCACCATATATGGTTGGCTTATCCGGCCGTGTGCATGTGGTTTGAACCATATGCGCGAGATCGTGGTTCTTGTGTGCGGGATCGTGGTTCGTTTCTTCGTTTTGGCTCTAAATCTTTGTTATGGGTCAGTTTTCGTTAATTATTCTTGCATCGTCTTCGATATTCCATAATTAGAAATATAACACAAATAAATGTAATATCTGAATTAAAATGTTAATTATCTAATTATAATGAAAGAGATAACTTATGTAAAAACGTGACTTTTTACGTGTTATCATGTACATAACATTATATTCATCTTCCCCATTTCACTAAGCATATTCACCTCTACATCTCATCATCTTCTTCGATGAAACATCACATGCTATAATCCATCATCATCTTTCACCACCCAAAGATACAATTATAGTCTAAAGATTATGACTCACATATTTGGTTCACATTTTTTGACACGTTATAGTTTGAGGTTAAGGTTTTCGTCACAAATATTTTTTAAGTAAGGAATGAATGCAAAAGAGAAGGGGCGGTGACTATCAAAGTCGTGACCAAATAAGATGACTGAGTGATGGAGGGTTACCGGGTGGTGGATTTTGGTAGTGGACTATAAAATATTGATGTTTTAGTGGAAAAGAGACCATGTTTGGTGATAAAATTTGCTAAGTAAAATGGAAAAAATGAAAATGATGTTAAGTGTACTTAAAAATGTATCTATTCATATTTTAGATTTATATAATAAATATTTTACTCAAAGGAACATAAATTGAAAGAATAAAAAAATAACACACATGGTCATTTTCAATGAATAATTAAAGTCTTTAGTTTAAAGGACTATTGGCGGAATTTTTCTCTAAGTGATACTCCCTCCCTCCCAAAATAATTGTCCACAATCAGCTTTCACCTAGTTTAAGAAATTATATTATCTGGTAGTGAAGATGATACATTTATCTTTTCATTTTGCACAGACTCTCATGTATCAGTTTTGAGGAAACGTATATTAAGAGTCAAATGGTAAAGTTAATATGCTATTTTTTTAAAGTAGACACTTAATTTGAAACAAACTAATTAAAATAGAAAGATGTACACTTGTTTCAAAACGGAATGAGTATCACATAGAAGATGGCCTTGGGGCTTAGTCTGCCACCACTCTCATTTGGATACCCACTTTATTTTCATTATTGCTGCGATTTGGGACAAAGTGATACCCATCAAAAGTTCGATCGTTTTCCTAGGAGTACTCAAATCAAAATGACTAAAACCTTATGGTAGATTTTAAATATGAGTTCTTTTGTATTTGTAAGAAGAAAAGAGTGCACCATATGGGAGTATGCACATAGATCAAAAATGATTAGAGGGATGTATGAACATTATAATTCTATAATTATGACACATATCATTATATAAGTTATGATGATGATGATGATGATGATCATCATCATCATCATCATCTATAGTCATCATATCACCATCTTTAATTTGTGCCATCTCATAACTTTCAATCTTCTATAGTCATCATCATCATCATCATCATCATCTATAGTCATCATATCAGTTATCAAAAAAACGTTTTTTTTGTAAAAAAAAAATAGTCAAAAACATACAAATATATATTTACAACACATACAATTGAAATTTTTAAAGTTCACTTCAAAAAATATATAGTAAAACGCTTAAATCAATTCCATAGTCTTTAAACAATGTACTCATCAAAATTTGACCAGCTAACTAACACACCTAAATTCATCATATGAGTTCTTGCAGCACAACTACATTGACGGTGAAATGTTGCCATGTTGGCCACCAAAACAGTCGTATAGATTCCAATAACTGATATTTCTGTGCGTGCGAATAAAACCATGCAACAGTGGCCGACATCGAGTATCAAAAGGCAGTTGTGATGTATCAACATCTTAAGGAAGAAGAAGATACCAAAAGCTAGTGGGAAAATTCATAATGAGTCTTGCATAGTAAAAATATTTTCTTGTTTGGTTGATGGTCCCAAACCTACTCTCTTTTCAACTTTTCATTTGTTTCTTCCTTTTAATAGTACAGCCCAACCTCCCTCTTCCTACTTTCATGCTTATGTTAGTATTACTCTTTTGACTAAACCCATAAATCTTTAATTAGTCATCTTCAGATTCTGATTCCATTTACATGTCAGTCGCGGTGTTTTAAGGAAAATCACAAACGCGTGAGAGATATGATGTGCCTTTCTTCTTACCCCTTTTAAATTATTGTTTTATTATTTTAATAATCTTCATCCCTCCCTCTCTTATCTAATCATTACATGCAAGAGCGTTTATGGTTACTGTGTCATTAGCTACATATAAATAAACTTATAATTAGAAGCCGAAGAAAAAGATGAGTTTTTATATTTCAACCACCTAGGTAGGTGTTAGTGCCATTATAATTGTTTCTTATAGTTTCTTTGGATGATGATGGCTAAACTACTTTCAGCTTCTTAAACCATGCTTGATTGCTGCCATATACGCAACCAACATCCATTGAATCCAGCTGAATGGCATATTTAACAAAGTTTGTAAATTTTTCAGCAAGTGACATGATTAAAATAACTAGCTATAGGTGACGATTTTAAACTCATTAATTAATTTTTATAGGTCAAGTTGGGTAATATTTATGAGGTGATGGGTTTGTTGGGTCTGCCTCTATTTCTTTTAGATGGGTATCTAATATAACCTCCAATTGTATAACACTTAACCAACGGGTCTAGACGGGTATTGCGGCAATTTTTTTTCTCAACACCTCATTTTATTTTTTTTTCATTTTCCACTGAAATAAAAAAAAAAAAAAAAACGTTTGGTGGAAACCCGATGGGTCGACCTGACTCGAGACCCATTTGACCCATCCTCCTAAAGGACCCATCTAGACCCGGACCTGTTTAGACCCAAACCCATTGAAGCCCATGACCCAACCCGACATTCTTTTTCTACTTATAAAAATAACGAATGACCTTTTAATTATTGCTAATAGTTATTGCTGATAGAAAGTAATTAACCACAGGTATGAAATTGTCCATGTATATATATGAGAGTTAAGAATATGAGAATATAAAGAAGCTCCATATATATGCCAATGGAACAAGGACAAATAATAACAGAACAGTACAAGTTAACCTTCATGGGGATCAGTTGAGTGCTTTCTTTATGAACTTAAAAAGTTGTATAACCCGTTTACAGTACTTATGCTACTTTGTGATATATATATATATATATATATATATATATATATATATATATATATATATATATAGGGTCTGGATCCAATAGAATAATCGTTAATGTAGAATAAATAGAATAGCTAATTTAGGCAACATGTGGCATTTATACCTGATATTAGTCGAGGGGTACTTTTGGTATTTTAAATCTTCCTCTTTATTCTATCTACCCTAAACAGCCGCCTCCATCCTCAAGCCCTCCATTCCCACGTCCTCTCATTTATCTTGTACGACCAAGATTCGAATAAACCGGCAACAACAACATACATCTATGATCCAGATCGACGAGATCGATACAATTATGTGTTAAGTAGTTTCGTGAATCACAACCATGTGCATCATCTTCTCCAACAACATGATCGATCCCAACAGGGTTTCCGTGTTCAACCTTCATTGTTGTATTCTTCGGTGATTTTACGTCGCCTGAAACTAGGTTTCATAAATTCCATCGTTTACTTGAAAAGCCACGGGTTGTGAATCATTCAGATTGTTCCTAGGAAGACCCACAATGAAGCTTTGATGTCACGAATCCGACGGCGAGTCAAGATAACCGTAAACCATTCGAGTCTCGATCTGCAGATTGTCGTCATTTTTTAGTTATGTGTCAAAAAGATGGTGTTTGATTGATGATATTTTCTGCCTAAAACGTGAAGTTTTTTCGTACATCGATTGTGTATTCAATCCATTGTATTATATAGTGTTAGTGAAGTCTTTTATAAAGAAGATTGTGAATCAATAAAACATAACAATGTTTTTTATAGTTGCTACGCGTGCATCAGTTCTTTAATTACCAATATTTATTAAGTTTTATTTGTGAATCAATTATAACCAGTGTGCATCAATTTTGTTCATGTTCTGTGTATACAAAGTTTGTGTGCATCAGATGCACATCGATGATGTACAAACGATATTAAGTGATAAAAAAATAATACTAAATTCCGTCCCAGAGAGTTGTGTGCATCAATTTAAAAATTTAATGTGCATTTAAGTGTGTTTTGGATAAGTGTGTAAAAGACATTTTTGCCCTCCATTGTTTCTAAATGCCTTTGACTTTTGAAGAAAACTGATCTGGTCATAATCTAATCCAACGGTTGAGTTTTTATTCTATTTATTTCACATTAAGTATTATTTCACAATAACCAAACCCTATATATATATATATATATATATATATATATATATATATATATGGAATGATCCAGAGGGAAGTGCATTTTTTGGGGAAGGGGGAAGCGTTAGTATGCATCAGGAAGCATATTACCTTCACTCATACAAATCTCGAAAAAAGCAAACTGAAATTTAGTAAATGTTAAACAGAATCGATGCTATGAATGTTAAGCTTCCTTGATAAATTCTTTCTTCAAGTTATAGCATCGATTAATGAATATTAGATCCAAATCCGTTAATATGCATCGCGGTGCATATTAGTTAATATACATTGTGATGCATATTAACAATAAAAATATCTTTAAAATAATGTGAAGTTTTAATATGCATCGCGATGCATATTAGTTAATATGCATCACACTGCATATTAACAATTTATTAAATAAATATTCATCAATTAATGTTACGATTTAAAAATGAAATTCATTATTTAAAATATTTTTTATAACATCGATTTTGATTACTATTTACCAATAAAAATAATTGTTTGTTGACGTTTTGATTGATAATTGTAATATGCTTCTTGATGCATACTAACGCTTCCTGCTTCCCCCAAAAAAGGCACTTCCCTCTTGATCACTACCCTATATATATATATATATATATATGCAGAAATAAGGGATCATGTACGTTATGATATGGGAATCAAGTTGATACAGTATATATAGCTTAATGTTGGGTTATTAAGTAGTAGTACCGAAGAGTGAATGTGGGGTGTCGATCATTCCATATGTGGAAAACAACTTGATGCTGTGCCATTAGATGTTTGCACTAAGCTTTGTTATTCATGTCACCTGTCATTTTCTAACCATGCATACACCACTAGATAAAGGCTTCGACTTGAACTCAAGCAGTATGTGCTAAGGTCTCTCTCTCACTCTCTCCCACACTTTTATCATATTTTTTTTCTTGAATTGGCAGTGAATTTTCTGTAGGTACGTATCTTAATTGTTACTTTTTACATCTTCAACCGAACTAAACTAATTTCTATGTTGGAATTCAGATTTTTGTCTTCGACCGCATATGTTTGGTAATTAAATGCATGTGATTAATCTTTCTATCTAGCTAGTTCATCTGTATCTTAAGCAAATGTGTTAATTTCGATATATATTGGTTCCAGTTAATTATGTCAATAATCGTAACTGATATAAGAAAAAAACAATGTTCTCGATTATTAATCAGTGATTCCATCATGGAGATATTTTAGCCATTTGGGAGAGGCAAGTCTGAAAGTCCTGGTATAGTAGCTACCACCAATGTCCAATCCATAACATTTCCGTTCAATTATTACTTGCTTAGTAATTAGGCAATTAGCTACCATATATCTAGTTCACCTATTGGCTTAATTAAGTACAAAAAACAGTATTTTGAGGACCTAGAAATTTACAATGAGAACGTTTTAGACATCTATCACCATCTAGTTCAGTAAGTACCTTCTTTTTAGGATACATTCGCTTCCACTAAAAGTGGATGGTAGGGCTTATTATATCGATAAAACATGAGCAAGACTATCGGACTCATTGCTGGCAAGATTGTGACTTTAGCTTTAGCAAGTTAATGGTGTCTCCTGTTATCATATGGGCTCTGCTTTATAGATTCCTTTTTTTTTTTTTTTTTTTTTTATGCTATACTGTTGCATGTAGGCTAAGCTTATACTCCTTGCTTAATTTGATAATCATGAAATGAGACATATACTTCTGTGCTCGATCAAATTCTGAAAACAAATGTGAAGCAAGTCTTCATATATAGTATGTAACTATAACAATACGAAAATGACGTCAATGCTCTGGTCTGTAAAGAAGTCAGACCACTACAATTGTGGAAATCTACTGGCTGATGTAGCAGATGATATCTCGATCTACATAGGGAATAAACTTTCCAAGTTAGAAGATGAAGTTCATGAGACTTGGGAATAAGCCAGACACCTTCTATACAGAAGAAGCTACAAGGTTTGTAGAATAATTTCTGTCGATATATAATTAAATTTCTTATCATGCTTTAAATAATCAATAATGCTTGAAAATTTGCAGGACAGTGATTTCTGACTTACCAAGTGACCTCACTATACGCATCAACAACATTACATATCTTCTCCATAAGGCAAGTGATTCTTGATGCAAAACTAAGATTTTTTGTAACTGCATACATAATTGTACTATCTTTTAACAACCGAATTTCATAGACCATTGTGGTAAACCTAGTTACAGTTTCCACTTGTTCAAAAGTGTGGTCTCCTACAACAACTTTGCTTGGAGATGGAAGACACCACAAGTGTTACTATGGAGTGTCATGATATCCCTGGTGGTGCAGACGCTTTTGAGCTATGTGTTAAGTTCTGCTATGGGATTAAAATTGATCTTAGCGCCCATAACTTCGTACCAGCAATATGTGCTGCCAAGTTCCTGCGAATGACAGAATCTTTTGGAAAGGGAAACTTTGTCTCAAAGTTAGAAGTTTTCTTTAATTCGTGCATCCTTGAAGGGTGGAAGGATTCAGTTGCCGCTTTGCAGACTACAGAAAGGTTTCTTGAATGGTCTGAAAATCTGGGGATTATTAGAAGGTGTATCGATTCAGTAGTTGATAAAATACTCACACAGCCATCAAAGGTACTCATAAAACTACTTCATCTGGATCCAGTAGTAAAATATTTCAAGGATTGAGCTTTGAACTAAAAGGAAGAACGAATGCAGGTTAGATGGTCCTACACTTATACTCGACCGGGATATGCACAAAAGAAGCACCACAAGTCAGTCCCTAAAGATTGGTGGACAGAAGATATAGCAGACCTGAATATGGATCTTTTCAGATGCATCATAAACACTGTCAGGTCAACAAACATGCTGCCACCCCAGCTTATCGGTGAAGCTTTGCATGTTTACGCATGTCGTTGGCTTCCAGATGTTACAAGAGATATGCCTCACCCTGAAACCTCAACAGCCTCTAGAACGACCCATGAAAAATCGGTACACCAAAAGAATCAACTTGAGATGATCGTAAGCCTTATTCCAGAAGATAAAGGATCAGTTTCAGTTGGATTCTTGCTTAGACTCCTTAGCATGGCAAAGCTTTTAAGGGCATCCGCAGTGCTAATTGCTCAACTAATTTTCAAATGTAGCTTGCAGTTAGATGAAGCAACACTAAATGATTTAATGCTACCTTCACATGATTCTTCAGGTGATCATCACATTTATGATATTGAACTGGTTCAAGTTGTTGTGGAGGGTTTTATCGACCAATGCAGAAAATCATCTTCTAGAGATGAAACTTCACTTAACTTGATTAGAAAGGTTGGGAAACTTGTGGACTCTTTTCTACAAGTCATCTCTTCAGATACAAATATGCCAGTTCAGAAAGTAGTGTCTCTTGCTAATGCTATACCTGAATTTGCTCGGCCGGAGCATGACAAAATATACAAGGCAATCAACATATATCTTAATGTAAGTAGTATTAGAAGACAAAATCATAAGCATTCATATTTTTTCTATAAATGTCAGTGGCTATATATAATGATCATGAGCAGGAACATTCCCAAATGAGCAAGGAAGAGAAGAAGCAGCTCTGTAGCATTTTAGACTGCCAAAAACTGTCTGCAGCAGCTCGAGCACATGCTGTGAAAAATGAGAGGCTTCCAGTGAGAACCGTTGTGCAGCTGCTTTTCTTCGAAAATCAGAAACATGATGGAAAGGCAATAACAAGCTGCGAAAGTCAGAAATCCGTAAGACAACCTCATGGAAGAGAACTAACAGAAGCGACATCAGGGGATTTTCAGAAAAGATTAGAACTGTACTCAGACAAACGTTCCACCAAAGAAGAGAGTGCTGGACTAAGAAGTGGTCCTAGCAATACAAGTCAAAGGCTTGATCCAGAATCAGAAGAAAAGTCAAAGGGGAAAAAGGTCATAGAAACAAGATCGGACAAAGTGAGGGAAATCATTGAAGAGGAAAGCAAACATGATCTCACAAAACTGAAGATACAAAGAAGTAAATCAGGGCATAGTTGTCATAAAGGCAAGTAGAACATGGACATTTGAGTTTTTATCAACAGCTAGAGATCTCTCTGCAAAGAACGACCCTTAATATACCAATGTTGTTCAATTGTACAAGTAGAGAGTTTACTGTATGAAATTAATTCTATCACCATTTTTTTCATTAGTTAGTCAGGTCTTATATTCACACACTGACACACATCCAAATCTTAACCCTACAATCTAACAGATATGCTATATGCAAACACCACAAATACATTTACTTACTGCCTCAAGTAAGACTTGAACCCTCGACCTCCCAGTTGAAAGGCTCCTTTCATACCATTAGGCCAAAGGCCTCTCACACCCAACCATTTTTCTTACATCTGAAAATATTTATTATATTGGATTCATTTTCTTTAGCATTAGTACTATTGCTCTAACGAATCAACCAAATACTGATTACATTAGAAAGTTTAAACTTAGGTGTAGCAGTGCATTTCAGGAAGCCACTTCAAAATTCAACCCATGAACACTTGAAGTCGCATTGCAGTGGACCTGTATATGTAGGGGCATTGATAAATACAACAAATTAAATGATACCTACACTAAATTTATGCATTATGGTTTTGTACAGTACACATTGTAATGCATACCAGTTGGTGGATGTATCAAAAATATTGTTGTATATATCAAGTCGCTATATATATATATATATATATATATATATATATATATATATATATATATATATATATATAAGTAGGGAAAATCTAATTAGTGTCCTAAGGGCACAAGTTAGTGACATTTAATGATGTTTAATTTTTCATAAATAATATAAAATGTTATTAATAATGATGTAGAATTGGAAACAAGTGAGTTTATTCAATGAATTTTGTGATATATATAGAAAGTTGTAGTGCATTTAATTAAGCTTATCTTGTGCCCTTAGGGCATAAGTTAGCCAAACCCATAAAAGTATATTTGGATATAATGGTTGGGCCCCATAAAGATTATGGGCCCTGCTTGGAGATGCCCAAATCCTACCGTTAATATCTCATATCATAATTAGAATTATAATTAATAATTTTATTTTATTAATTGTTACTTATTATTAAAACTAAAAATCCTATACCTTTAATATATCTCATCTCATAATTAGAATTATAATAATTAATAATTTTATTTTATTAATTGTTACTTAATTATTAAAACTACCAAGCATAGCAAATTATTGTTTTTCAATTTTATGATATTTTTAATTGGTAATTTCTAACCTGTGCATCCAAGGCACATTTTAACAATTAATTATGGACTCTTTTATTGCCATTTATAAATAATACAAATTTAATGCTAAACAAATTCTTTTTCAATACCAATTTTACCCTTCTATATATTTCTCATGTCTTCCAATTCACCTCTTATTACAAAAAAAAAAAAAAAAAAAAAAAAAAAAAAAATCACGGCCTGATATATTTTATGTCTTTTTTTCTTTCTTTTTTTGACCCTTATCCATAGACGTGTTGCAATTTTTTTAAATATAAAAATGACCTAAATCTCAACTTAAAATCACTAATATTAATAGAATTTACCGTACTTATTTTAAGGATGAAGTGTGAAATATTTAGAGATGAAATAGGATAGGAAAAAAAGTTTGAGAACGTCAAATTAACATTAACATTGAATATAAAAAGGAAAAAATAATTAATTTAGAACACATTATTTTTTATTATTATTTTTTTTTGAAAGGCAGTATTGGAAACAGAACTTGAAGATGCCACAATCTGGTCATGATGGATTAACAAATTTTCGTAAATGAGAAGTGAAATGAGATACGGGGAAAAAAATAGAAGGGTAAAATTGGAATTATAAAAGAGTATGTATAGCATTAAATTTGTATTATTTATATAAATGGCAATAAAGAGTCCATAATTAATTGTTAAAATGTGCCTTAATGCACATGATATAAATTCCCTTTTTAATTATGGTTTGACTAAAAATAATTTGATTGACTCACGTGACTAGTTGAATTCAGTTTGCTCCATCCTCATGCTCCATTTCCTATATTTTAATTTTGCTCTATAAATACGTTCAATGCTTCAGGTTACAAATTTTGACGGACCAATTAGTTACATAAAATGCTCCCACTTTGCTAGAATACATCTCTATATTAAACTAGAAAATTTTCCAAATGTGTTCAAGTCCGAGATTTATAAAAAACTTTTATAAGAAAGAGAAAATTCATATTTTTTTAATAAAAATTGTGTTTTCTAAATTTCCACTGTTTATTAAAAGAAGTAAAACCCTTTTCACTCCCTAAAATAACCGAAAAAGAAAATTTAATAAGATTTTCAATAACCAAACGCACTCTAACTCTCCTCTTAATAGTTTTTGGATTCATTAAAATTCTTCTTTTCCCTTCTATATAATATGTCTTTTTGTTGCTTATTTTCATCAATTAGCATAATCTAAACAAAATGGCAGAATTCAACCAAACAATCATTCAAGGTGTCTAGAGAAAATTACCATACTTGTGCATTTCAACTTACAAAGCTACAACTTTTTATTCACCATCAACAAGTGACACCTTTAAACTAAATTCCAAATCTCAAAATTTAAAAATGAAATTTAAAGTCTTAACAAAAACAATTGGTCCTCCGCAAACACATATGAAATATATTTTAGAGTTATGAATAGATTTTTTTATAGGTAGTGTCACTAACTTGTAGGGCTGTTCACAGTTCGGATAAAACCGGATTATCCAATTGGATAACTCGAGTCGGACCATATGGTTTTGATAATTGGATTTTTTGGATCGGCTCGGATCAAAACCAAACTTATTATTTTGGATCACAGATTGGTTTTGGTTTGTAAATTACAAACCGGATCATCCAAAAATACCAAAAAACAAATAAATATATATTTTTCAAACATTATATATATAGATGAACATACATAATAGTTTACTAAATTATTAATATTCTATAAATATCCAAATAAAATATGTAGTTTATAGTTTACAAAATTGTTTACTTATATATGTAGGTAATTTATAGTTTCGTTTTGCATTTTACTATTATATCATACACATATGTATATGTACTAGGAGATGCAAATGAGAACTATCTATTTTGTATAATTTTATTATAATATCTAACATATTTTTAGTAGATATTGAATGTATTTATGTATGTGTTTGGATATCCAAAAACCAAACCGATCCATCCAAATAATAATTCAGATGGATTGGTTCGGTTTTTGAATTTGTTTGGACGGATCGGATTCATATTTTTGAAACCATAATCCATTTGGATTCATGTATACGGATCGGTTTTGAACCGATCCATCCATTTGAACACCCCTACTAACTTGAATTAAATTAAATACTTTACGCGTGTGCGCGCGCTCGCGCACACACACACACAGATATATATATATATATATATATATATATATATATATATATATATATATATGGGGGAGATCAAGAGGGAATTAAAAAATGGGGGAAGGAGAGAAGCTACACATTCTGGTCAACTCAAAAGTCAATGCAGTGGTAAACTTGTAAATAACTTGAAATCACTTCCCAAAACGTTAACATGCATTTCAAAAGCATGTTAATCAAATTACAATTTAATGTACCTAAACATTCATTTAATATGAATATTAACTTATATATGTTATTTATATTGCTGAATGTTATAACTGAACATTGATTAGTGTATAATAATTTGTATTAGTTAAGGTTCATCTTAAATACATGTTAACATCTTACCTTTTTTTAGTTTTTAAGATTCACTTGTGATGAATGTTAGCTTATATGTGTTATTGACAAAGATAGACATTATAACATTCATTTAAAATACATATCAACTAATACATGGTATTATACACAATGTATATTGTTGAGTCACTGGTCGCTAGCCATGACAAGTCACTGGTCGTTGACCAACTCAATGAAATACTGCTTATGAAAAAAATGATCCAGTCGATGAAAGAAATGATTTAAGTCAAAGCTCCTATTGCTGAAGTTGATAATTACTAAACGCTATTCATTCTACTCAAGGATTTGATATGCTGATAAAGATTAAGACTCAACTCCATGTGTCGCTGATTTAGAACCAACAACAAGAGTCTTATTTCTTCATAAAAAAAATAAAGGCAAAAGTCACTGCCCAAATAATAGCTAGTCACCGAAGAACAATATTTCAAGCTATTCTACAAGAGCATGTTAGCTCGCAGTGAGTAAGGAGAATTAATGCATCTTCAGTGACAATTTAATAAAGCCTCTTAACTACAAGTACAAAATTATTATACTTATATACATCAGCAAGAGTTCCTCATACTTGAAGAATATCTAAAGAATTACGTGGCAACAAGTGATTGGTTTTAAGGAAACGAGATATTTGCGGTAACAGAATTGGAACTCTTGTAGTATAAATAGTTCAGCATATTGTACTTGTAGAGGTTAGCCGTTAATACGTATTATTCGCTTGTCTATCAGTGAATACAGTTTGTCTAAAGTACGTATCAGCGAGCAACGAGTAAACAGTTTGCTTGTATGTCAGCATCTGTTCTACTCTTATCTGTAATAGTTTTAGCTAAGTGTTTGATTTGAATTAGCCTTGGCTAATTCATTCCGCAATCAACACCCAGTTATTGAGATTCCAAATCACTTAGCAATAGTGATTACGGGACTATCAATTGGTATCAGAGCAGAGATGGTTTATATTAATTAACCAGATCTGCAATGGAATCAATAAAGTACAATTGTGTCGACTTTGAGTATCAAAAGGAAAATGGTTCTACTACCAATCCTCCAGCGTTTGATCCTTCTAGGATTGAAACCTGGATGTCCCGGATGATGATGTTTCTCGATCTTGTTGATGATCGTCTTTGTAATATAATAACCAATGGTCCTCATAATCCAACCACAATTGTTCCTGCTGTTGTAGCTACTGCAACTACTCCTGCTATACCATAAATGGTATTGCCTAAGAGGGAGGAACAGTGGTCTGATGAGGACAGACGATTGGTTAGGTTAGATAAACAGGCTAAAATCTACATTTGCATGGCACTTCCTGATGAAGTATTTGAATCAATTAGGCTTTGCAAAACTGCTAAAGACATGTGGGACACCCTTAGGAATATATATATTGGAACTCCTGATATTATTCGCTGCAGGGAAGTAAATCTCACTCGTCAGTATGAGCTGTTCGCAATGGAACCCAATGAGTCTCTATCTTCTACTTATACCAGATATCAGTCACTGATGAACAAAATGGAAAAGGCTGGTATAGGTAAAGAACAGAGGTTTATGGTTGAAAAATTCCTGAAATTATTACCAAGGAAAATCTGGGGAACTATTGCTACCTGTACAAGACAGAGGAATGATTATACAACTCTAAATCTTACTCAAGTCTATGGTATCTTGCTCAACTGGGAGCAGTCTGAAAAGCAAGCTGATCAAAGTAAGCACATTCGTGCAACACTTGGAAGTCAAAAGATATCGAATGCCCTTGTAGCTGAGCTTGAAGAAATTGATCAGAGACATAAATCAAAAGTTTCTAAGCTAAGCTCAAAGTCGCTGATAGCTGATGAAGAAGGTGATCAGGCTGAAGAACAGTCAGAGTATGAATATGATGAGGGTCTAGAAAAGCTGGAAAGGGATATGGCAATGATGGTTGCAAATTTCAAAAGGAACACCAGATCAAAAAGATTCGCTGGTGCACCATCATTTGATAATTTCAAATCAAAAGGTGACTGCTACAAGTGTGGTAAACCTGGTCATTTCGAAGCTGATTGTAGATCAAAATCAATAAAACCAAATACAAGCCTCATAAATGACAAGAACAACAAGTACAAAGCAAAGTACAAGAAGCTGAAGGCAATGTCCAAATCTGGGAAAAAGAGAGGAAAAGTTTTTGTCGCTGAAGAGGGTTCATTCAACGACTCTGACTCATCCTCATCATCTGATGAAGAAGAAGCAATGATTTGTTTAGATAAGGATTACTGGTCTGATGGCTGATGACGCTGAATTTCATGAGGACATCAAAGAGGTTGCTCATAAATGTTCAGCATCTGGATGGGATCCTGAAACTCTCTATAAGGTACATTGTTTTAAATCATCTTCAGCTACTGAAAAAGATAATGTTTTTGACTCTCTGATAGTTGATTTGTCAAATGCTCATGACATTCAGAAAATACGAAAATGCGAGATCAGTGACTTAAAATCCAAACTAGATGATCAAAGTGAAAATGTGTTAAAGTTAAAGAAGTTAAAACTGGATCTTGATGCACAAATTTGTGCAAATCAAGTACGTGTTCAAGAAAAAGTAAAATTTGAAACACAATTTTTGCAACTCAAAAAGGTCATGGAATTTTGGTGTAAGTCTAATATTAAAGTAAATCAGTGTGTAAATAATCAAATTCCAAAACAAGCTAAGGCTATATTGGGAGGAGATTACGAACATGCTGCATCACTCGCTGATTCAACAAAAGTTGATCCTGTCTTTAACCCAAAGAGAAATTTTTCAGAAGCTGTATTTGAACCCATGTCAGTTCTCAGTGAGCCAAGACCAAACTATTTCACAAAGAGAAAATTGGTTACTGATAATTCTGATATACCAAATGGCAGTGATGAGATAAAAGTTTTGAAAACTGTCAAATCATCAGTAAATTTACATCTCATCAAGACCATCTCTGATAATCAAGTAATCATTAGCAACTTCACTGACACTGTATCAGTCACTGATAAAACTTCTATCAGTGACCTTAAGTCAAAGATGCAAGGAGTAAAAATCAGTAAAAAAAGTTTTATGATAATGTCAGATCAGCAACTTAAAACAAAGAAAGTCAAAAAGGCTAGTCATGCAAATAAAAAGTGTTATAAATGTGGCAACAGACAGCATCTGTCATCTGAATGCTCAGCTATACCTTTTTCAAAACCTCAAATCATCAGTGAGCATTCAGATACCATTCATGCAAATCAGTGGAAGCTAAAAACAAGGCTTGGCCACTATGAACCCATCTCAGGATGGGTTCACCAGTTGAACTAATTATATTTGTTGATGCAGGTCATTCTTAGAGAGACTATCTGTGACACCCGTCAATTTAGGACTAGAATTTAGTGTCTAATCAAGTTTTAATACATGTAATTAGTTATGTGTTAGGCTAATTAATGTATCAATTATTATATATATTGTTGAATATATATCTACACAATTATGCGGTTTGTTTAAATCGTACGAGTTTCAAATCGAACGAATATCGATACAATAAATACGGACGTTGGTGAACAATTTTATTTAGTAATACAAATATTATTTAATAACTCAATTCTATTTAAAATATTATTTATTGTAATATCTCGTAGTCCATTCGTATTATACAAATAACATGCGTACAATAAATATACTAACGTGCAAACAAATAAAACGAATTTCATTTTAATTACCCTAAATAGATATTTGGTAAAATATTACAACAAAACATTTTATAATGATTTGTAATTTAAAACGGACATTTAGATATATAAAAATAAATATTTAACGTTTAAATAATCGGGAAAACGAACACCACACGGAGCGTAGTGCGTAGACTGAAAATGGTGGGGATTTCCACCAAAACCACCTCCCCTCTTTCTTTTCTTTTTCATTTCTCATTTCATCTCTCTCTCTCTTCCTTTCTTTTTCTCTCAAAAACCCAAACCCACAATAACTCACAAATCATAAAAATAAACACCTTAAACGACCTCGGATCATCAAAATAATTACGGAAAAGGAACCACCTCGACGCGATCTACATTTCTATCTTTTCGGATTTTCAATCCGACACCGCGTAAGTTTCCGACAAATTCCCGAATCTCTCATTTTAGCTTATTTTTACATATTATTGGGTTATTCAAGTATATATATGCCTATTAAACAAGTAAAACATGAATTTACAGCTTAAAAACGGGTAAAATTTGAGTTTTGGGTTGGAAAACGTCATCAGTCGCTGGGTTCTGTTTTGGTGTTCATCTTTGCGACACAAGCCTTGTGTCGCAGGTTGTGTCGCATAAAAGCCCTTGTGTCGTATCTTGTGTCGTAAAAACCTTGTTGTGTCGGACCTTTTGTGACACAATGTTATGTCGCACCTTATGTCGCAAATCCCATGCGACACAATCACTATGTCGCTGTTGAATCAGCATCGTACGCTTATGCGACACAATCCTGGTGTCGCTAAGCTCTTGTGTCGCACTTCTATGCGACACAACCCTTGTGTCGCATGACAAATTATTATGTCGCATATTGTGTCGCATAAAACAGAATATTTACAACTTTTTACTAAGTGTCGAGACCAAAATTTTATCACTTGATTTCACCCAAATTCAAGTCCAGATGCGTTTTTCCTTAAAGCAATATAGTAGAAATAAAAATTTTCCAAATTCAAGTCCAGGTCAGCTCGACCCCAGCCAGGGGCTCTGCCCCTTGGACCCCGCAAGGGGCTGCCGCCCCTTGGACCCCGCTACCAGGGGCGCTGCCCCCGGACCCCCGTACTTAGATTCCGTAAGCACATTTTTTCACCAAGTGTCAAACTTGAACAACTTCAAAACACTAATACGATACAACTTTTCAAACATAATGGAATTTGCTTTTCAAGTATAACGCTTCGAAATCAATGTGGTAACATCAAGATTATTATTACAATTAATCACCAACGGGCCGTACACGTTTTCAAACATACAAGTCAATCAACCAAATCGGGGTAATTTGGACAAACAACTACAAAGGTAGTCTTTCGAGATGCCTAAACAATTAATAACCATCACGTGTCATGGACACCTTCAGGTTACAAGTCTTCGGACCACACTTCAAGGCAAATCAATCCAAGTTATTAATTCAAACTTTCAAGACTCAGGTGAGTTTCATGGCCCCATTTTCACTATTTTACAACTAGGGGTGTGATATTACTGCTCTGTTTTGTTTTACAAGTAGAACGCAAGTGCCAACTTTCAAATACAACATGAGTTTCAAGCTAATCAATTTAAAGTCCTCTATAGCATAGTCTCTAATATTTTAGCGTGAATGTTAGTATATGATATCATATGGGATTGACAATCCTCATCCGGGTTAGCACGCACTAACCAGTCAAACGGATGTATTAGCATTTGGGAAGACGAGTGTGGATTAGACACTCGTAGGAGGCATTTCAAGTTAGGTTTCCTTAATTGGGCCTGACAAATCAAGTTAAGCTCAGACTATGTGCTCATGAATTGTATAACTTTTATTGTGCTTAATTGCATTTTAAATTCAATATAAATCTTGCGGTTCTTACAACTATACATTGACATACAAACCTGTGAGCTCACCAGCGTTTTCGCTGACCCATTTTAGTATATATCACAGGTACCCAGCATTAGGTTGGCTGCACAGACAGGGACTATTAGCTCGAGTCAGCATACATACAACTAGAGATTTGATCGCATTATTATATTTTGTAAAAGTAATTATGCTATGTAATCTCTCAATTTCAGGAACCGAGCTAATGTAACATTATTTTGATGTAAACATTTACTTTATTAATGCAAGTTTAAAACGACGCATATAGTGGTCGTTCATTATATCTTACGTGCTTTGTATATTGATTAGTGACACCCAAATCGAGCTTCCGCAAATCATTAAATTTGGGGGTGTCACACTATCTGGTATCTGGACAGCGGTTGTTCCAGACATATGACCGGATGTAAGTCCCTGCTCAGTAACTATCAGGAGGAAAGAGGTCCTGATGTAGTATTTGGTGATAACAAGGTTGGTAAAACAAGGGGTTATGGTGTTTTAACAAATGGCAATGTGATGTTCAAGCGAGTTGCATATGTGGAAGGACTGAAGCACAATTTATTGAGCATCAGTCAGTTATGTGACTCCAAAAACAAGGTGCTGTTTGATCATGAAGCTGGTGTTGTTTACAATAAGAAAGGAAGTGATGTGCTGGCTGCCAACAGAAAGGGAAATACATATGTAGTCAATATGGACTCAGCTCAGTCAGGGACATGCTTTTATTCCAGAACTGTTTCGGAAGAAAAATGGCTATGGCATAAGCGACTTTCTCATCTGAATCTAAAAGCTATCAACAAATTAAGAAAACATGGTTTAGTCACTAGACTTCCAAAATTGTCCTATGATAAAGACAAGCTTTGTTCAGCATGTGAGAAAGGAAAGCATCACAGCTCATCTTTCAAGAGTAAACAGACATCATCAGTGACTGAATGTTTCTATCTACTCCATATGGATCTGTTTGGTCCAGTGAGTACTCCAAGTCTTGGTGGAAAGAGATACTGCTTGGTAATTGTGGATGAATACTCCAGATACACCTGGGAATTCTTCCTAAAAGCCAAAAATGAAGCAGCAAGTGAGATTATATCCTTTATCAAGAAAATGGAGAACTTGAATGGTAGTTTGGTAAAACATTTAAGAAGTGATAATGGCACTGAATTTCAAAATATTGACCTAGAAACTTTATGTGATTCAAAAGGTATTTCTCAAAACTTTTCAGCACCAAGGACACCCCAACAAAATGGGGTGGCAGAGAGGAGAAATAGAACCTTAATTGAATCAGCCAGGTCAATGCTCATTGATGCTGGTCTTAAGACCTACTTCTGGGCTGAAGCAGTGAGTACAACCTGCTCACTCAGAATAGGTCACTGATTGTTAAAAGACATGATAAGACTATGAGGTGTTAAGGGGGAGAAAACCTGATATAAGTTTTCTCAATGTTTATGGCAGTACCTGTTATGTCTTAAACAAAAGAGATCACTTAGGCAAGTTTGATCCAAAAGATGACGAAGGTACATTTGTTGGTCATTCAATGATCTCTAAAGCTTTCAGGGTTTATAATAAAAGAAGAGAATGCATTGAAGAATCAATGGATGTTACTTTTGATGAAGCATATGATGAGTCACTCACTGATCCACAAGATTATGAATCACTTAATTTAAATGAACCAACAAGAGTGGATAGTGACTCATCAATCAGCAACAAAGTCGTTGATAAGAAATATGAAAATTTCTCATCAGATTCTGAAAGGGAAGATAATGTCCCTGAAAACAATTCTGGCTCTACTTTAGCTGAGAATAATTCAGGAACATCATCTTTACCTAATCAAAACCAATCATCATCATCAACTCACTGTCCAAATCAAAGCACACAAAGCAATAACACTCACTGCTCCAATGTTGATCAGTCTTTTGGACAAACAATGGATAAAATAGTCACTGCTGAACCTCAGCGAATGACTAAATGGACAAAACATATTGATAATCAATTGATTATTGGTAATCCAAAATCAAAAGTCCAGAGTAGATCAGCAACTTCTAACTTCTGTTTGTTTGTTTGTTTTGTTTCACTGATGGAACCAAAGAAGGTGGATGAAGCACTCACTGATCATCACTGGATAGCTGCCATGCAAGAAGAGCTATCTTAGTTTGAAAGAAATAAAGTTTGGAAGCTTGTGCCTCAACCTACTGGTAAATCAGTAATTGGAACACGATGGGTGTTCAGAAATAAAATGGATGCTGATGGTGTGGTAACAAGAAACAAGGCTAGACTGGTTGCACAAGGTTACTGTCAGCAAGAAGGCATTGACTATGACGAAACCTTTGCACCAGTGGCTAAGCTTGAAGCAATCAGGCTGTTTCTAGCCTATGCAGCTCACAAGAAATTCAAAGTATATCAGATGGATGTGAAAAGTGCCTTCTTAAATGGCAAGCTGCAGGAAGAAGTGTATGTCAAGCAACCACTTGGATTCATTGATCTAAAACATCCTGGTTATGTTTATAAACTTGATAAAGCCCTGTATGGACTAAAACAGGCTCCCAGAGCATGGTATGACACACTCTCTGTCTATCTGATAAAATGTGGCTACATCAGAGGAAAGATTGACAGCACATTGTTTATCAAAAGAGATAAGAGAGATGTCATATTAGTCCAAATTTATGTTGATGATATCATTTTCGGGTCTACTAACAGTGACATGTGCAAGGAATTTTCTGATCTCATGACCAAAAGTTATGAGATGAGCATGATGGGTGAATTAACATTTTTCCTTGGTCTGCAAATAAAACAAACGAAAACTGGAATTTTTATAAGTCAATGAAAATATGTTAAAGATCTGTTAAAGAAATTTGAATTTGCTAATTGCTCATCCCTTGCTACACCCATGTCACCTGCAGTAAAGCTACATGCTGATCCTGATGGTAAATCTGTAAACATCACTGCTTACAGAGGTATGATTGGGTCACTACTGTATCTAACTGCAAGTAGACTAGACATTATGTTTGCTACATGTCTATGTGCTAGGTATCAAGCTGATCCAAAAGAATCACATTCACTCGCTGTCAAAAGAATATTAAGATATCTGAAGGGTACACCAAATCTTGGTCTCTGGTATCCATCTGGTTCAGATTTCTCGCTGAAAGTATATTCTGATTCTGATCATGCTGGATGCAAGCTGGATAGAAAGAGTACTTCTGGTAGCTGTCAATTTCTTGGAGAAAAGCTTGTAAGCTGGTCTAGAAAGAAACAGAATTCAGTTTCAACTTCAACCGCTGAAGCTGAATATGTTGCTGCCAGTGCCTGTACAGCTCAAATTCTTTGGATGAGAAATCAACTTGCTGAATATGGATTTGACTTCACTGAAATACCAATCTATTGTGATAGTCAAAGTGCCATAGCTATTGCAAACAATCTAGTGATGCACTCAAGGACAAAGCACATTGATGTCATATATCATTTCATTGGGGATCATGTGATGAAAGGTGATATTGAACTTCACTTTATTCCAACAGACTACCAACTGGCTGATTTGTTTACAAAACCTTTGGATGAGAAGAGATTTAATTTTCTTATCAGTGAGCTTGGTATGTTAAACTTAAATGAATAAATAAATTCTTTGAATTTAGTTATTTATTTTTGCTTTATCTTTTACAACTGCTTTGAATAAATTGACTCTCTAAGTTATTTTTTTTAACAACGAATCTACTCACTGATGAACTGACTCACACTGATCTAATCAGCAAGTTCAGTAATCAGTTAGTTATGTTCATTTATTATTATAACTTGTAAAGTCACATGAATATCTTTATGTCTTATGGTTTAAGTTAATGTTATTTTTCTATGTTATCTCTAACTGATCTAGTCAGTATTCTAAGTTGTGACCTGATCAGTGAGTTCTAACATTGGAGACCTAATATACATTTATCCTCAGACATAATCTATATTCATTTTTTTTAAAAATAAAAAATAAAAATATAAAGTATATCTATCAAAACCTGACAATAGCGATCTATATCAAACTGAACCTAAGTCTAACTAATTTAATCAGTATTCTAAGTTGTGATTAGATCAGGAAGATAAAGCTTCAGCAAGATAAAACTCAGCAATTGTCTCTTTATGATATTTATACTCCTATTCGGTGATAAACCAAGAATTTGGTTATTTATCTTCAGGGACTTTTACTTCCTGAAGATATCATTTAATGGTGGTATATTAATCGACAAACATTCGTTAGATTTAATACATTTTGTATTTAATTTGACGGATTTCAAAAATAAATGTTTTATGGTATAACGGAAAAGTCGCATGATTCTGACACTCTCTATCTCTTACGTCATTGCACTTTTTCGGCGCACCACTCCCATCACCATTAATGCCACCACGCTCCACCATCATCACCCTATACCACTACCACTCACCACCACCATCGATCACGACGATCCATTTTTAACCACATGATTCTCAAGTTGCATATTATAAATTCAGGGACTCAAACCCCTTTTCATTTTTTTTACGCATACTTGATTTATAAAAACACATATTTTTCATAAACCCTAAATTGAATAAGTAAGGATCACTGATGGCTAAATCAAAATTTTTTAATAACACTTACACCGCCACTGCAGAGATTAAACTTCTTCGAGCCTCTGCAGTAAGTGAAGATTTGATCATTACTGTTCTAAAATCTAATTATTTGGGCAATCTTTCATGCCCTAAAACAGAGTATGCGGAGGTTATCATTTTTCTTCAAAACCATTTTATACTCCCTGCTCTCACGTTATCACCTTGGGAAATGAACCCAGAATGGCTCAGTGAGTTCTGGTTTACTTGTACTCACTCAGTTGTTCAAGGGGTTTCACAACTCTAGGAATTTATTGATAACGGCAGTCACAAAATAACTGTCACTGCACCCATCCTTCGATCCATTTTACAACTTCTTGTACATCGCACTTATGTACCACTGCCTGACAGAGACGAAGCCAAAGGAGGCTTAGTCAATCTCACTGGGATTGACTGTAAATACTCTGTTGACGGCAATGGCAGACGTAAGTATGCCACTGTAAACAAAACAAAGATGGATGGTGTGTGGAATGCCCTATTTTCAAATTTCATTCAATCTTTGGGCACAAAAACAGGGAGCTATGATCAATTCAGCTCCCTAGAGGCACACATTAGCTGGTCACTAGTCAACTCTTTACAAGTTGACTATGCAAGTGTAATCTACGATGAGCTGGTCAATCGTGTCGCTGAGCCTACCAGGGCAAAATATGTGCCTATCCTAGGTTTCTGTCACTGATCTTCAAAGATCAGTTTGAAGCCTATGATAGGATATCTTTCAATGGATTTGAACCAACTCTGGTAGGGAGTCAAATTTTTAATAAATCAGGGACAGTATCTCTCCCTGCTTTCATGAAACCCAAGGGGATACTTGCACCCCAGTAACTATGGTACATCCGTCCGCTTCTGCCCCTACATCGACCACGTCACTGACCACACCCCCAGTGACTACTGTGGTCAAAATACCAGTCAAGAAATCAACCACCGCTCCTAAAAAGAAATCCAAATTAGGGTCCCTGACATTAAAGGTTCAGGGACGTAGCAAAAAGAAGACGTCTACGGACACCAAGAGTGAAGCGGATACTGAACGTTCAGTCCCTGCGGGCACCCTTGATCAACCCTCAACCACAGCTACTTCACTGGACTCCCGAAAGTCCAGTGACTTAACAAAGGGTAACCTACAGACAGCTACAATGGCTCAACCCATTGTTAGCAGTGATTCGGGTGCATCCCACACCCACTTATCGAGTCAAACCATCAGCCACTTGTCATCCTCCCGAAAGGATGACATTTTAGACAAAGGGATAGTGGCATCATCGGGTGATAAAACACTCATCGCTGATGTCACACCACTGGCTACAGACCCGAGCCAACTCTCATCTAGCACTGCACCAACCGTCAATGTCTCTCCCCAGTTACAGGGAGAGATACAGGTTGCAATCTCTGTTTCCGATGATCCATCAGCTAGAACACAAGCTGGTGATGACGAGGAAGCCCAACCAATGGAAACCTCTACCTCTGATGATGATGCACCACCTCCACCACAATATCTACCTATTTTCACTGCTGCTGCTGCTGTTACACCCACACCTACACCCACTGCTCCACCAGCTGCTACTGCAACTTCACCGATAAAGGAGTTAGACGCCATGTCTCTCTCCAGTGACAACATAACAAAAGTAGCTGGTGATGAACCACCCACTACCACAACTTAATCCCAACCACAACCTACTCCACCTCACTCACCTGCCACTCAACAAAAATCCCCATCTCCACCCCCATCATCATCTACATCAACTGACAAGCTACTGCTCGAGTACATTGCCGCCTCCCAACAGCAAATATAACTTCTTACTGAAGAAAGGGAGTCATTAAAAGGTAATGTTGATGAGCTACCTAATAAAATTCACTCTCTTGCAGCAGTGTATGATCCAATCCCATCCTGGAGTGAAGCTGTGAGCGAAAAAGTCAAAACAATCGCTGCAGCTGAGCGCCACCACTCCCAGCTACTCAAGACTCAATCCAAAGCTCTCTCTGAGTTGGTGTCGTCACCCCATCCGTCGGTCGAGTTTTATCCCGAATCGTTGCTCCGACCGCAACAGAGGTGGCGAACATTGAAGTTTTAAAATTTATATTTGTGGGGCTCAAACTATGCTAGCTACCTACCTTGTGGGTAAGGCGGCAAGTATAACTCGACTGTCGTCCAAAATTGGAACGAATTGAATTGAATTGGGACCTACCAAAGATGATTTGACAATAAGATGGGTTTAGAAACAAGGTAGGTATGGTTTTGGTTTTATCTAATCTAATCTAATGACAAGAAATAAAGTGCAGAAAAGTAAACGAGAATATAAGCAGCAGGTAGAGAGTGATTGCTGAAACTTCGATGATTAGGGTTTCGGGATGATATTAATTATATTGATGATGGGTGATTACTCTAATTAAGAATCTTCTAAACAGTCGGTGTAAACACTAGGACCCTATGCCTAGGTGTAACCCTAAAGCATATGTCACTGAATCCTAGGCTATCCTGATTCTGGTCAGATGGGACTGTCTTCACACCCACCTCACCGTTTCTTTCGGAGACCAAGCGACCCTCTAATTGGGGTTAAGGAAT
The DNA here is from genome assembly GCA_949592205.1 of Helichrysum umbraculigerum. Lineage (NCBI taxonomy): Eukaryota > Viridiplantae > Streptophyta > Magnoliopsida > Asterales > Asteraceae > Helichrysum > Helichrysum umbraculigerum. The sequence goes on along the minus strand of CATIUR010000001.1, from coordinate 56,442,190 downwards.
AAGGCGACAGTCCACAACACTGACTTTTCTTAAAACCTATGTCTGTCCAATTTTAACAGAGTAATATTGGTTGTATGCTGAGAAAGTTAAACTATCGGTTAAATAGAGTTTAGGGGTTTTAAGCATCTGGAAACACAGCCGGCATCCTTTCTTTCATTTCCTAACTCATGTTTTATCTGATTAAGCTTTAATACTTCCATCGTGGATTAGACCCTCCTTTGCCATCGGGCGCTCATCCCTAGGTATGCGTACAGTGTATAGTATCCTTATTTTCCACAGTACTCTAACCCTAGTTATATTTACGGTGTTTTAAAGACCTTTTGTATCTTTACACAGCTCTATAACCAGAGTTAGTTTAACGGTGTACTATAGCATTTCCACGGCTTAACAAGACCTAGACCCGTGTCTGGAAGGGTTACTTCTAGGTAATCCAGGGTGAGATAGACCATCGACATTTTCTTGGCTTCCACGTATTTGTACTCTACCAGTGGTATTTCCAACGCTATACCAAGTATTCTGACGTATTACGGTCCCACAGTTTCATACAAACAGGAGATAACTGTGTATTCGTAGTTAGGGTTGATCATATCCTATCCTAAGGCAACAGTCACGTGAGAGACCGGAAAGGGTGATTAATTAAGTCTACATCCAGGATAAGTTTAAACATGTACGCAGCATAAGAACTACCAATCGTATATAAGAGATATTAATTAAACATCATCCCTAATCCTAACATCTACATTTCAACAATCACATATTAATCTACATGATGAACATGGCAATAATCATAAATCGTACTGAAATAACATACAAAGTAAACATTATAACAGTAACAGAGTAAGATAATATCACCGGATTAGAAGAGTAATACCGAGGATTACAACAGTCTGACTTGAATAACCTTGCTACAGCTTGATTACCCAATTACAACTTTCCTCTAGCTCTAACCACTACTTATATCTCTCTAGTTCTCTAGAGAGAGAAACTAACTAAATTAACTACAAAACTAAAGAAAGTATTCTAGAGAGAGAAAGTAGAGAGTGAGAAATTTTGTGAATGAAAGGTGTTTGACTTTTGCGTGTTTCGGATGACGATCGGCGGGCTTCCAGACTGCACATCTTCTTCGTTATTCGCCCGTTTCTCTTGATTCTTTCACCTCCGGTCTTGGATTTTCCTATGGAATCATAAAATATGCATTAAGATTTAACTTCATAGGATAATTAAGAACGGAATATTTAAGGTGATTGTTTTTGCCTCGGTTTGCGTGTAAATTGGATGTTTTAACTGATTTTTGTGGCAACGTCCGTATTTAAACTACCTTGGTGATTTTTGATGATAATTGATTATTTTGAAATGTTTTCACCAGAGAATAGTCCAAAAAGTGCGGAAATAAGTACTTAAAAACATGACTTATTGGGTCACATCAGTTGGCCACCTCAACTAGAATAAGCCTGCACACTCATGATGAAGCCATCACCACACTCACTGCCCAGCAATCAGAAATGGCCTTATCTATCATCGAATACATCAAACTCTCACAAAATCATCGCTGGTATCCCTACAATGGTGGATCATCAGCTCAAAACCACAAATGAAATAGCCGCTCTTCGAACTGACATCAACACTCTCACTCAAAGCGTTCTAGAGTTGGTTACAACATTCAATGATAACATCAAGGGGGAGAAAGCTGATGATGTTGCTGATAATGATATTGATGATGTCACCAAGAATGCTGATCATAACAAAATCATATTTGATGGTCACGTTCTCCGTCCAATCGCTGAGCACCCTGAAAATGAAACTGTAGCTGTTGCTGAATTAAAGTGGGTCGATATGGATGAAGAAGCTGATGATGATGATGACTTTGACCCTATAAATTTCCCTGAGTTTCATCCTGATGAACTCCGGATGTATAATCTTAAAGTCAAGGAATGGGCTGCAGATGAGGCAACAAGGGTTGAGGGGGAGTCTGTGAGTTTTGATCTAGCTCACTGGGAATGGTTGAACAGGGAGAATGATGATGATAATGTAAATGATGTGAAAATGGGTGATGGTAATGATGGTGATGATAATGACGATGGTGATAATAATGATGATAAAGGTAATGGTGCTGATAAGAAGGATGATGATGATAATGATGAAAAAATGGAGGATCAGTTACTCATCTCTTCTATCCTCACAAAAAGAAAAAGAACCAGCAAGTCTCCTACATCAGGGTCCACCTCCTCCAAGCATCAAAAGAAAACATTCACTGAGGAGAATATATTAGCAACCATGCACCATCTGCAAAACATTCTTGAAACACCAGAATCACCACCAAAGCCTCAATCAGATATTGTCACTCTGAAGTTAAAAAGAGATCAGGAAGAAGGTGATGCAGTGATTGCTCGTATACTGCAAGAAGTAGAAGATGCAGAGCAGCAACAAGAAAAAGTTGATGCGGCTGTTCCTAAAAAGAAGAAAGGAAATAAAACATCAGTGGATAAACTTTGGGATGAGATTGAAAGAAAGAAATATGCAGCTAGAATGATTGGAAGATCAAATCCTGCTCTTATTACCAAGGTATATCTGAAGAAACCAAAGAATAAATCTCCAGCACAGCTTCTCATCTACAGAGGCACAGAGACTCAAGCAATTGCTTTGGATCAAGTCTGCAAATTGCACAGAGAGGAATGGAATGAGATTAGACTTGCTGTGAGTCACTCATCAAGTGCAGCGAAAAGAGAGGTGCTTAATGAGATTGATCGATTGTTTCAGAAGATGATGTCGCTGCAGCTACTCAGACCAGAAGATACTATCATACATGGTGAAGAGATAGTGCAGCCACCAAGCCCAAGGTATAGGTCAGGTACCAGCAGCATATACCGTATCCCAAATACTTCGAAGTTAAATCTTAAGATCCCTGATGGTGTGCCAAAAGTTGAAGGCACTGAGGTTGTTGAAGGTGAAAAAGGCTTGGTCTACGGTGTCCATGGTGCTTTAAGATTCCAGAGAGAAGCTGAGTTGGAGAAAATAGATCATGAGCAGCTTGTTCATCTGATCAGGTCAGCTAGCATGCTTAACAAGAACTCACACATGAGAAAAGCTATCATTGAAGAAGCCTTGGCCAGACAGTTCAGATACTTACCTTCCACAGAGAAATACGAGCTAGCTGATGAGCTTGGTATTGTAAAAGAAGAAGAAATCTGGAGCAGTCTGTAATAAGTTTTGTAATAGATTAGAACTACCTGTAACGTTTATATTTTCAGTTCAATAAATATCTGATCTTTTGAGAAAACCAAAGTGCAAAACTCAGATCATATCAAAAGAATCCAAGAAGAAAATTGAATGGATCACAAGTACAAGTCACTGGATGTTTAAAATTTTAAACACCGACTAATAAACTTTAAATAGCAACAAGTTTGTCTAGGGAGCTTCGATCACAATCATTTAGGGGGAGAACGTTGAGCCACTGGTCGCTAACCATGACAAGTCACTGGTCGCTGACCAACTCAATGAAATACTGCTTATGAAAGAAATGATCCAGTCGATGAAAGAAATAATTTAAGTCAAAGCTCATGTTGCTGAAGTTGATAATTACTGATCGCTATTCATTCTACTCAAGGATTTGATATGCTAATAAAGATTAAGACTCAACTCCATGTGTCGCTGATTTAGAACCAACAGCGAGAGTCTTATTTCTTCATAAAAAAAATAAAGGCAAAAGTCACTGCCCAAATAATAGCTAGTCACTGAAGAACAATATTTCAAGCTATTCTACAAGAGCATGTTAGCTCGCAGTGAGTAAGGAGAATTAATGCATCTTTAGTGACTATTTAATAAAGCCTCTTAACTACAAGTACAAAAGTACTGTACTTATATACATCAGCAAGAGTTCCTCGTACTTGAAGAATGTCTGAAGAATTACGTGGTAGCAAGTGATTGGTTTTAAGGAAACGAGATATTTGCGGTAACCGAATTGGGACCCGCAGAATGTCGGTTCATCAGAGATCAAGCCAATCAAGCAGCGACACATGTCATTCCAAGATCCTATTTTTTAGGAGATATTTTAGGAACTCTTGTAGCATAAATAGTTCAACATATTGTACTTGTAGAGGTTAGCCGTTAATACGTATTATTCGCTTGTCTATCAGTGAATACAGTTTGTCTAAAGTACGTATCAGCGAGCAGCGAGTAATGTAACACCCGGTCAAAAAGAACCAAAATCCACCCCCAATTTAAACCTTTCTATTCGTGTATTCTATATGAATAACATTAAAGGATTCAAGTATTACATATATATATATATATATAATTATATATATATACGGAACATGGAACGGTTATTTAATAATCACGTTTGAATAAACTAAAAACGCGTGAAATAAAGTTATAAAAACTTTAACACAAATATCTTATTTTTATAAAATGTTTCAGCTCGAAAATATTTCGAGAACATATAAATGAATTTTATGTATTAATTTATATTAAAATCGGGTACAAACACGGGCATTTTGCACTGTGGTTGGAGACCACAGTCCCCAAGGTGGGGATCTTGAAATGGATAAAACCACCTCCAACCCCCCCCCCCCCCCCCCCATTCTTTCCATCCATTCATTTCTACACACACACCCCACACCAAAACTCTCTCAACCTCATCCTCACCACCACCGCCGGAAACCGCCACCACCATCAACATTTTCGGAAGCATCATCATCAACAACAACAACGAGAGCAGCAGCTGCGGATCATCTTCTTCATCATCATCATCCCCATCTTCTTCGATTTTCGATGTTGTTGGTAAGGAGCTTTAAAACCCATTTAATATACTTGTAAAGCTTTTATTTACATGCTAGAACGTTTACTCAACGAAGATTTGCCCAAAAACCGACTCAAAAATGCATTTTTAAAGCCAAAAATACGAGCAGTTCGTCGAGCGAGCCGAGTCGAGCTGCGAACCGAATCGAGCAACAAACTGAGTTGAGATTTCCAGATCTCAGTTCGTCGAGCGAACCGAGCCGAACGAGATGCGAGTCGAACCGAGCAGTGAACCGAGCCTAGCTGCGAGTCGAACCGAGCAGTGAACCGAGCCTAGCTGCGAGTCGAACCGAGCAGTGAACCGAGCCTAGCTGCGAGTCGAACCGAGCAGGGAACCGAGCCGAACGAGCGAGCCGAACTAACCTGGTATGTGAAATGAGTTTTTGCCCAATGATTCAACATTTGCATAACAACAACTACACTTTTTACAACGATGACTTACATACAAAACTATATTTTTGGGAAGTAGACAACGAAACGATTTTAATAATGATTTAATTGAGAATTATTATTATTACAAACCGTCACAAAGGGGCCGTACACAATTCTAAAAACTAAACAACAGAAGTGTACTTTCATGACACGTTTAGCTAAACCGATTAGTATCTTACTCATATAACCTCACGTGTTTAGGGCACTAGGAGGTTGCCATTCGGACAACACATGTATCGTAGTATCGCTGACAACTCACAGGTGAGTCATAGCCCCTCTTTTCAAACTGTTTTACTGTTTTGGGGTGGAATGCATACTCGTTATTACTATTAAAAATCTATTTATGAAACCACTCATTGTAAATGCTTTACAACTACTCGCACTAGACCAGGGCACTAGTCATCATTACACCCTCGTAGGAGGTAGGTTTCATGAATACGAACCTTTCTAGATATGACGGAATATCTAGACACTTAGCCAAGATCCCAAGAACCTCAATAGCCGTATGCTATCATTTTAAGACACTGGAACATTCGAAACATAGTACTCGCGGATAGAGTACAGTACTCTGGAATTCAAGAAACCAAAGTACAAGAACTAGATCCGAGAAACCTAGAAACAAGGAACAAGATCTTCAAGAAACTCAAGATAACAAGAAATTAGATAACAAGAAATTAGAATCCAAGAACTAGAAATACAAGAAACAAGAACTAGATCCAAGAACTAGAAATCAAGATAGATCAAGAACTTACAAGAAATTAGATTCAAGATACACTAGATTCAAGAACTAGAAATCAAGATAGATCAGGAGCTTATGTGCAAGATCAAGAACTCAAGATTTTCAAGATCAAGATCAATAAAACAAGATTTTCAAGAACTTATGTGTTTATTATTACATGTTATATACTTTCAATCTATGTCTTATATGATATGTGTTATTTGCTAAATTGTGATACGTGCTAAATGTTATTTTGTGATATTATTGCATGTTGTTATTATTGTGGGAAATGTGTAGATCAAGAAACTAGTCAAGAATCACCACACTCGAACTACCACTCATTTTAGAGATTCCAAGAAATCAGGATCGTACACGGAGTGTACACTTAGCATAGAATTATGCTCACAAAGATTTATTCTTCCAACAACCTATGAACTCACCAGCTTATCGCTGACGTGTTTTAGTATGCATTTCAGGTACTGCGTTAGTATGATCGGCCCGTCAGGATCCTAGCTCGAGTTGCATGTTTTCAACAAATGGATTTCTTGCATAACTTTTGTATTACAATGATGTAATGAAATTATTTTGCGAACTCGCAACTTATATACACTTTTATTTTGGAAATGTATAACTATTTTCAAACGTCTCATTTAGAGTCGTTCATTATTTACCTTTGTGCTTGTGATATTTGATTTGGTAACACCCGACCCGACCGCTTCCGCAACCCGAAATTTGAGGGTGTTACAAGTAAACAGTTTGCTTGTATGTCAGCATCTGTTCTACTCTTATCTGTAATAGTTTTAGCTAAGTGTTTGATTTGAATTAGCCTTGGCAAATTCATTCCGCAATCAACACCCAGTGATTTTATGATTAATAAAGGTCACATTTTAGCTACTATTGCATATTTACTTTAACTGTCATATCTATCTGTTATATACTATGTTTATGTATTAAAACTAAAAAATTTATAATTAACTTGGATAAAAATCAGAAAAAGTTTTTAATTGCATTCAACCCCCCATTCTATAATTAAACTTTACTTATTGAGATTCCAAATCATTTAGCAATAGTGATTACGGGACTATCATGTATTATTACATTCATTTACGATGAATGTTAACCCATATACATTAATATACATTGATGAATGTTATGTTATCACATTTAATAGTGTGTAATATCATATATAAGTTAAGATTCATCATAAATGATTGTTTATAAATATTAAGTTGTAATTTTGATTAACATGTTTTTCAGATGAATGTTAACATTCTGGGAATTTTTTGAGTTTGTGAAATTCGATTTTAAGTGAAATATGGTGAATTGAAGATATGTATGAATACGTTTGATGGATTCGAAGATTTTTGTAATGTTTTTGATTGAATAATCATTTAGTTACATGCTTTAATTTTGAATTTATGATAAAAAGTGATAAAATTGGTATTGTAGATGAATTGTAGAAGGTATAAGAAAATGACTGGTTGAGATTTATTTCCCTCCTTTCCTCAAATTTGAAGCCTCCCTCTTGATCCTTTTCATATATATATATATATATATATATATATATATATATATATATATATATATATATATATATATATATATATGAGAAAAGTTCAAAAAATAATGCCAAAAAACTGGTAAATGAAGGAACCAATAGGATTACTCCATTTCAAAAACCCATTTTCACCGTCTTTTTTTTAAACTAAGTATCTCACAAACCGTATGTCTATAAATTATAGAAATTATATATTCGGAATCAGCATTTTTTTTCTCTTCGATTATAGATCCAACAAGCTATACTTTCGACAAAGTTTTTTTTTTCATTTTTATTGGGTTTTAAAAATTCGTAATGTGATATCACATGTAATTTAACACTAAAAAATAATCACACTTGCTTATATCTCCGATTAAACTTTAAATTCAAATCATTGATGATTTAAAAAGAATTAAACATAAAAAATTAAGTTGTAATCACATGCGATTAAACATTAAAGTATCAATCACATTTGATTAAAGAGTAATAAAATACGGATTTTCAAATCATTTACTATATTATACAATTAAGTAAAATCAAGTTGAAATCAAGAATGAATTATCATATATCGGTAAATTGCTCATCAAATATCAATTTTTAAATGAAAATCATATGTGATTATATGCAAAATCATGTGTGATTATATAACAAATCACATGTGATTAAATGTACAACTAACAATTACATGTGATTTTTAATGAAAACAAATGCAATTTTTAAAATACTTTTTATAACTATTAATGTGGATGAATATTAAGGTGTATTCACGTGTTAATTAACATATAGCATTATATATAATCGTGAACAAATTTTAATTTTTTTATCATAAATCACATGTGATTATATTGTAGAACCCGGTAAAGAAAAAAGAAAAAAAAATTCGTCGAAATGATAGCTTATGACATCTCTAATCGAAAAGAAAAAGATGATGGTTCCGAATATGTAATTTTTATAATTTATAGACATACGCTTTGTGAGATATTTAAACTTAGGGGTAAAAATGGAAGTGAGTTTTGTAGAGTAATGGAGTAGTCCTATTGGTTCTCCCATTCTCTACTTTTTTGGCATTCCTATTTGAACCCACCTTGGGTGAGGTTTAAATGAGAATGAGATTTTTGGTGAGAATAGAGGAACCAACCAGAATGTGCTATGTGTCACAAAACCCACTTTCCCCCTTCGTTTTTAAAACTTAAATATCTCACAAATGATAAGTAGAAAAATCATAAAAATTACACCATACAAATCAGCATTTTTTTCTCTTCGATTTGCCATCTCATAAGGTATACTTTAAACAACTTTTTTTTTTTTGGGTTTTACAAAATTACTAACACATGTGTTACTAGCTGATATCACATGTGTTAGTTGCTGGTAACATATGTGTTAGTTGCTGGTAACACATGTTTTAGTCGCTTAAAAAACATGTGTTACGCGCTTGTAATACATGTGTTAAACGCTGGTAACACATGTGTTACCAGCTTTTAATTACCAGCGTTTAACACATGTGTTACTCGTTTTCAAAACCCACCAAAAAATGGAAAAAAAAAAGTTCGTCGAAAGTATACCTTGTCACATCTCTAATCGAAGAGAATAAAACGCTGATTTTTATGGTGCAATTTTTATAATTTTTCGACTTACCGTTTGAGAGATATTTAATTTTTAAAAAGTAGCTGTACTCAGTTGGTTCCCTTATTCTCAACCAAAGTAGCTGTACTCATTTGAACCTTTTTCTTATATATATATATAGGATTGGGATCCAGGGAGACAAGTTTTTAAGTGGAGAAAGGGGAGAAGGAATATTGACCACCAGATCCTTGATTCAACGGTTCAGATCAATCAACCAAATTTTAGCATTTTTGGGCGGAACTTTGATGGAGCAAGGGTAAAAGGGTAAACTTGTTTAAAATATAATGAAGGAAACTAATTAAGCCTTCCTTTTGTGCGTATCAACTCTCTGACTTCCAAGCAAAAACTGATTGATTCCCAAAATCTCATTCTTCCATATCATCGATAAAATCTTCCAAATAAAAACCCTAATTAGCAATTTTTATTTGTTTCTTAAACTTGCTGAAACACTCGATTTGGTATGATTCAGCGATGTTGGATGTTTAAGAATCGATTGGTTGATTCACGGTACGAGAACTAGTTGGGTGATAATCGACATGAAGAATTCTAAGAAGAAGATAAACTCGAGATTCGAAGGTATGCGAGTATAGTTGGTGATTTTTTGGTATGTATTTTGTGGCACCAACTGTTAATCGGGGTTTGTATTTTATGAATTAAAATGCTCGTTCTATTAAACATATTGTGTGATTCAATTGTTTAATCTAGTGAAAGAGGGTTAATTTGTTTTAGGTTATTTTATGGTGTAGATTCTTGAACATCTATATGTGTATTTACGATTATGATTCTTAAGTAAAGTTTGATTAAAAGCATGTTTGTCATGTAGGGAAATTAATTTTATGAAAACTGATGTGAGTATTTGGGGTAGTTATGTAGTTGGGTAATTGAAATTGAATGAAAGCAAGCAGTTAGTATGCGTGAGTGTTGTTTTTTCTGAATCAATTTTATGATCCATCGATTAAGTGTATGTTACATGGAAGCCACAAGTTGGTTGTTAAGTGTGAAATGTTAATTTGTGATGTTGTGAATTTAGTTTTGGTGTTTTTGTTGTAGCATAATGCAGAATGTGTGTTGAATCGGTATAATGGGTTTGTTTTTGTTTGCTGATTCATATGATAGTTGTAGAATTAGTAAGGTGATGTTTTACTTGCAAATCATAGTTGTTCATGGTATATAATGTTAATTGGGAATTTATGATATAAAATAAACTGGTTGTTGTTATTAAAATAGTGTTTGACACAATAGTTTGTTGAATGTTTGTACTTATTAGTTAGCCTGATACTTGTTATTTAAGAGAATATACATAATTCAGTTATGTTGAGCTGATTGATACTTTAAATATTGTACAGTGATATTGTTTTCAATGCTGCACATGGAGTTACGACAATGCGAGGTCCGTTGGAAACGTTGTCCCCTGGCGCTAGAGTGCATCCAGATGTGATAGACATTTGGACTTTGATTCTTAATGACAGAGAATCGCACCATGGAATGAACCGTAAGCCGAATGCTCATCTTAACACAGGAATAATGGTACGTGAAAAGTTTGGTTATTTTTAGTTGCTATATATAATGATTAGGAGTACATGAAAATATCACATGATTGCTCTGAATCACAACTTAATACAGAATCACATTTTTTTCCCTACATGGATAACTTATCATATGAATGTTCTGAATCACAGTTTACTAAAATCAGAAACATAGTGTTTTTATTTGCTGCATAGATAGCTTTTGAGTAGAAAAAAATATCATATGATTGTGCTGAATCACAGTTTACCTAAAGCAGAATCATATTATCTTTTTTTGCTACATGTGTAGATTACGATTAGTTGAAAATATCCTTAGAGTGGTGCCACAAAGATTGACGATGCCGTGGCAAACTAGCTTAAATGGGATAGATTGCGGAGTGTTTTTAATGAGGCACATGGAGACCTTTAAAGGTGTTGGGAAATTTGATGCAGGTTTAAGAAACGAGAATGACCGACAACAGGCGCAATTAGATGATTTGTGGAAGAAATACGCAACGAAGATGTTGATGTCTGACTTAAACAATATGGATTTACATGTGAAAACTGAAGCTAAAGATTATGAAAAACTTCCAGCAGATCTTAAGGCGATTGTGAAGGAGAGGGCTGATCAAATAAGGGTAGAAAGGTTGGCGGTTTTCGGTATTCAATGGCGTGTCATGACTGTGGAGGTTGGAACAGTATTTTTGTATTTATCTCGAGTAACTGTAGTTTACGTATGAATACGTTTCGAATTTGATTCTTCTTTGAAAACTTCAAATGGTTTCGTGAATATAATTGTGAATGGTTAATTTTTTTGTGACGTCAAATAAAATGACAGGTGGTTGGTTGGTGATTTAAAGATTACGGTTTATTGTTAGATGGTCTCTGTATTGTTTAATGTTAATGCAGGGTGGAGATAATTATAAATGTATGAAAAAGTTATAGGTGTTGTTAAAGGAGGAGTATAAAAAGGTAAGGGGATGGTGAATCATAATACGTTTATTGCTGAATCATTGTGTAAAAGTGTAGCATCGTAGTGTAACTTCTGCTTAATCATAGTATACTGTAGCGTATAGATTGGATATTGAATACTGTTATGTAACCTTAAAAAATAATAACATTTTTTTTAGAAAAAAATGAATAAAGGGTGTTTGAGGAGTAAAATAAGATGTTAGCATGCTAAATCATAAATCATTGTACAAAAATTGCTGAACCATAGTCTATATGTTGTTGAATCATAGTGTACGCACTTGTGCATGAGGGTTTGTGCATAAAATTACATATTGTCAAAGAAGGGTTTCTATAGGTTTCACAAGTGAAACAATGGATTAAATGGTAACGAATTACACAAGAATACCTTATGCTTCAATGTGTTAGACCAATTGATCGGTATTACTTATAGTTTGAATCAAAGGGTAAATGACTGAAGCAGTACTGTAAAATAAATGAATCAGTAAGTAATGTAGTAGAATCACTGTACAAATATACATGCCAAAGAGTCTTGTAAAACCATATAAAACGAAATTTCTTAAAATTCTTACAAGCAACCTTAGTCGCTCCAACTTTATTAAAACCCCCACAAGTTTGCTTCAGAATTCTGAATGCTCGATTAAGTCCTATGTTTACGGTTGACAGGTTATGAAGTTCCTGTTTTTGTGGGTGTGAGAGCTTGCGGTTAGATGTAAGAAACGGTTGATCACTCGTGTACCAAATCATGATTATGAACTTCAACAAATTCTTCAACAACGTATTTTCTAGTAACCTTATTCAATGAAATAATCATCTTGGCGTTGCACCCGCACTTTTGGGATGAAGTTTTGCGTGGCTTCTTCCCATTACCCGCTAAGCTATCAATAAGATTTTTCGGTGCAGGGTAACCATGTTTAGAACACAAGAAATATTTCCGGGAAACCATGCTCATTTTATTCCTATTATTCGATGATTTTTTTTACGGAAAACCAGCTTACCTTGCATATAGTCTGTAGAACTCATAAGCAACATCTGGATCATCAAATGTCATTCCGATAGCCGGTTTGATATCATCTGCTACATCGGGGACCCAAAAGGGTACGCCTTCAGGAGATACATGCATCACCCCAATTGACTTTGTGTCGGGTACCTTTCCACTATCAATAAAAACATATTATCACAAATTGGATTAAAACGTGAATGACGAACAAGATCCATGTATAGATTGGTTGTGAACGTATTGTGTTATTTTTCCGAATCACTTATAATATCAACTGAATCACCATGGTTTTTTCAACAAAACATGAAACTCTCCATCAAATATTAGCCACCAAACCAATGTTATTTTTCTACCAAAATCATTAAACTTGATAAAAATATCCACTTAATAAGCATTTTGTATCTACCATAACATAAAGTTCAACAAGAAATCTGTGACCAAGTACCTTTATATTCGAATATCATCGTTACATAAAAACAAACATCAACAAAAACAAACCGTGCCCCGCTATTACGCAACTTAAAAACACAATACAAAATAGCTTACTTGCTTCGGATGTACTAGCCATATCACCGGATTCCTCCGTTGAATACATATCTAAAAAGCTCCGTCGTAGTCCATTTCGTTTCAGTAGTATCCCAAGTTCAATTCGTTTTACAGATTTCTTATAAATAGACACCCTGCAAATCATTCAATGAATCGATAATTGAATATGAAATGGAATGCACTATATTTTAATCGATGGACTATATCATACAAACACTCAATCAATCAATGAAATATACAATTAATCAAAAACTTGAAAGAGCTTCGTGAATACTGATATCGCTCGTTTTGTACATGTTTATCTCTCGCGATATCATCATTTTTGTACTTGTTTCTAGTCAATTTCATGAACTTTCGGTACTTATTTAGTTTGAAATTGATCTCAGGTGTTAAGGTTAAAGATTGAGAATGAAAAGATGAAAAGATGAGAGGTTTTGCTGATTTGGCTATGCTGCACCATTTTGGTCATATCTCCCTCATACGAACTCGGATTGAGGTGATTCAGGTGTCCAAACAATCGTCACTCAGAGCTCTACAATTTTCCAGAAGATAGTCAGCTGAAAAAAAAAATGGCTCAAAGCCGATCTGCTAAGGTTAGCCGAACGGCTTTCTTAGTTCAAATCCATGTCCGCAAGTTGCCCTTGTCTTAGCTGTTGTTGGAGCTTGGTAGCAGATCTGCTTCACCTTCTGAGCCGATCTGCTTCACCTTCTGAGCCGATCAGCTACCACTTTTAAGCCGATCGGCTATGCTTTGGATCTAAGATTGGTACGATGTAGTTGATGTGCTGTGTGTTTGTGATTGGTCATGCATTTATTGCCAACCGTTTTTCTCCTTTTTCAACTCCCATTTTGAATTAAAAAAAAAAAAGAAAGGAAAAATGGGGGTGTTTGGTTTGGCCAGCTTCAACATTCATATATCATTTATCATCACCATCTATCTCATACTCACACACACATACAACACACCCTCATTCCACTCTCTTCATTTACTCCATTCCACCACCATCTCCATTACTTCACTTTAACCAACAAAAATCATCATCATTTACTCTCATTCTCTAGCATTAAATTAGGAGGTTGTGAGGGAAACATCAAGCAACACCACTTGGAAACATTTGTGTAACAACTTTGGTATAATCTCAATTTAATCTAATTTCTAGTATTTATGATATCTTTGATTATGAGATTTATTTGCATGATTATTGTTATTATGAGTAGCTAGTAGTTTTATGCTTGTTTGGATGAAATAGCTAGTTGATTAGGGGTGTAACTTTTGGTGTTAATTTATTCTTGAGTTTGTGAATCATCCATGAACTTGTATGTGTTGGTTTGTTGTTGTTGTTGTTAGTAAACTTTCGGTATTTTAACTAAGCAATTGTAGCGAATGTTCTTTGCTTAGTAAAAATACCTAAATAAGTTGTTTGTCATTTGTGGAACAAAACATTTGGTGAATGCAACAACAATAAACTATATATATACAAGTTGGCGATTTTAGCGAATGTTTGTCGTGTGGATGATTTGGAAACTTATAAAATCTTAATTTATGTTTAATCGGAGAACCTTGCGTGATAGAGCTTAATCTCTAGAATTTGACCATTTGGTAATTTACTAATTGATATAGCGAACGTTTTCAACCAAATAAATTGCTATTAATTATTTGTCTGTGAACGATTGAACAAATTGCGAATGTAATTTGGAATGTGTCAAATGATTTAGCTAAATCGTGCAAGTTTGTAACCATGGCGAACGTCAGTTACTTGATTAAATCATAGGTTTGTTGATTGAAGTTAAACGGTAGGTCTTAGCGAACGTTGAGCTTATGTTTGATGAATGTTACCTTAGCATATGTCTTAACCGGTTATAATTCTACACCCCGAAATCACTAGTGAAATAATCCAAGCAAGCATTGTTTTTAATATTTGAAATTTCCAAACAATTAATCCGACTCTTAAGAGTCCAATTGCCTAGTTTAACTGAAATTTGTAGTTTTAAGCAACGTGACAATTCGGTCACACCAAACCAAATTTTATTTTCACTTTCTAAATTGTTCACACTTGACTTTGACATCTTAAACCTTAGTTCCCTGTGTTCGAACCCGAACTTGCCAAACTATACTACTACTCGACAAGGTCCACTGCCCGGTTGTGTTATAGTCTAATTTCGGTAGTTCTTTTTGTTCACTTTCAACGATAAATTTAATAACTGGATTTAGCACATCAAGTTTTTGGCGCCGCTACCGGGGATCTTGATTTGTGATCTTGATTTAAGTGTGATTAATTGATCCTTTCTAGAATTTATTTTGGAAGGTTATATTTTGTTTGTATTGCGCCGGTGCGTTGATAGTTTTATCTTTTGTGATCCTTCAGGTTTGATTTGGTAGTGGATGAACACAAGGAGCTCCGGTAAAGAGCTTCTAAGTCCCTTGTCCAATCCGGAAAAGACCAAAAGGAGCAAACGAAGGAGGAAGCCAAAGCAAAGATCATCGGAATCATCTAGTAGTCAAACGGATACCGATACATCTTCGGGAAACACCGTTGAGGTGGAAGAGACTTTTGTGGAGGAATTTCCATCACCCGAAGAAGATCCTTCAACACCTTCCGAAGGTGAAGAAGAGATGGCGGATGAGGATGATACCCCCATTTTCTCACGGACGAGAACCGTGGCGCCGACACCTAAGTCGGCCATACGGGTTCAAGATATTGAAAATGATAATTTCTCTTTGAAGGGGCATCATATGCAACTCATTAGAGATAAACAATTCGACGGAAGGGTGCGGGTCGATCCGCACCAACACATTGCTAGCTTTCTTGAAATCGGGAGCTATTTCAAGTATGGGGCGAATATGGATGAAGTGATTCGCCTACGGACGTTTCCTATGTCACTTTGTGGTGAGGCAAAGATTTGGTATCAAGAATTGGAACCAAACACCATCACTACTTGGGATGAGATGAGGGAAGCATTCGTTAGACGATTTTATCCTCCGGCTTTGGCCAAAAGACTTTTGAATGAGATTAGAGCCTTCAAACAACAAGAAGGCGAAACTTTGGTAGAGGCATGGTGTCGGATGAAAGAAATGTTGAGGAATTGCCATGGTCACGATTTGAAGAAGAGAGAAATCATTGTGTTATTCTACAATGGTCTTAACTTGGATTCGGCAAGTATTCTTGATGCCTCGGGAGGAGGTCAATTCCTCTACAAGACACCGAATGAAGCATGGAGGGTTCTTGAAGACAAAGTTATCCAAAGCTTAAATTGGGCTAAGGATAAAGGAGGAAAACCGGTTAAAAAGCATGTTGCTTTTGTGGAAGGAACTAGTAGTGGAGGTGGAAGCTCCAATGACTCAGCCATGATGAAAGAAATCAAGGCTTTATCTTCTAAGTTTGATGCACAATTCAAGACAATCAAAGGTGAAATCAAAGAGCTTAGAGATGGTTGCGAAAATTGTGGCGGAAATCATGCCACGGCTAATTGTGCACAAGAAGATTTGCCAATGGCGGGAGATGAGGAAGATGTAAACTTTCTCCAACAAGGTAATTACCAAAGCGAGAACTACCAACGAGGTGGTTATCAAAACCGAAATTTGGGAGGTTACCAAGGAGGAAGCTACAACCAAAACAACCGATTTTCTCAGCCAAATCAACCTTACAACCAAAACTCCAATCAAAATTACAACCAATCCCAAAACCAAAATTACAATCAAAACCAACACCAAAACCCTTCAAGCCACAATAACCCACCACCGGTTAAAAAACAAGAGCCAACCCTATCGCCAATGGAGCAAATGGTGAAAGACTTCATGGCAAAACAAGATGCTTGCACCGAAAGGTTGAAGACCCAAATGACTAACATAAGGTTAAGCGTGGAGCAAGGTCAAAAGAACCAACAAGCTTCTATTCAAGGCCTAGAGAGGAAGATGGATAGGTTGTCCGAGGGGCAAAGTAGTAGGCCAACCGGTGGCTTACCAAGCAACACTCAACAAAACCCAAGACAAAATCCTTCATCCTCTAGCGGTTCCAAACCTTACCAACCACCACCCGCGAGAAATGAGCATGTGAATGCTATAACCACAAGAAGCGGGAAGGAACTCCCACCACCACCTCAAGCTAAAGACAAAAATATTTCTAACTCTTTTGTGCAGGAAATTGAGAAGAAAGAAGGTGAAGAGAATGTTGAGGCGCCTACACCAACGGAGACGCCGGTGTCACCTACACCTGTGGTAAAAGCTTACAAACCAAAGATCCCCTTTCCTCAAAGGTTAAGGAAGGAAAAGATGGCGGCCCAATACGGGAAGTTTGTAGACATGATCAAGGGCATCCGGATCAACGTGCCTTTGGTTGATGTACTAGCCTGTATGCCGAACTATGCCAAATTCATCAAGGATTTGGTGAGCAACAAAGAAAAGCTTTCGGAAGCTTCGGCTATGTTTTTGAACGAAGAATGTTCGACAATTGTCCAAAACCAAATTCCACCGAAACTTTGAGATCCCGGGAGTTTCATAATCTTGTGTAAATTGGGTAAAATTATCACTTGTGATGCACTTGCGGACCTTGGAGCTAGTATAAGTTTGATGCCTTATTCATTGTATGCTAAATTGGCTCTAGGATCCTTGACCCCCACTCGCATGAGCATTAGATTGGCCGATAGATCTTTCCAATATCCCGTTGGGATTGCGGAAAACATGTTGATTGAAGTTGGCCAATTCACCTTCCAGGTAGATTTTGTCATCCTAGAAATGGAGGAGGATAGTAAGGTACCATTGATTCTAGGAAGGCCATTTTTACATACCGCGGATGCCATCATAGGAGTCAAAGACAAGAAATTGACCTTAGGAGTAGGTGACGAAAGGATTGCCTTCACGGTCGACAAGGCCATGAAGCATCCTTATTCTAACGATGATTCTTGTTTTAGAATTGATGTGATAGACGATGCGGTGGATGAAGAATTGGAAAGCTTGCTTGGATTGGAGTCGGAGCTTGTTGACTTGCTAGAGTCAAATGTTGAAGGAATGACCGAGGAGGAGTTGGTCATGAGCATGGAAGAGACAAATGATGAAGAAGAGCTCGATGGTGAGGAGGCTTTTGAAGAGCTCACTAAAGATGACCAAATGAGGATCAAGACATCTTTGGAGGATCCACCCAAAGACTTAGAGTTGAAGGAACTCCCTAGCCACTTGGAGTATGCATACCTTAAGGAGGAGAACCTCCTCCCAGTAATAATCTCTTCATCCCTTGTGAATGATGAAAAAATCAAATTGTTTAATGTACTCAAGGCTCATAAAGGAGCTTTCGCTTGGCGAACATCCGACATACCGGGAATAAGCCCATCTTTTTGCAAGCACAAAATTAATTTTGTTGATGACTTTAAACCCGTTGTCCAAAGGCAACGGAGGCTTAACCCGAATATGGTGGATGTAGTCAAGAAAGAGGTAATAAAGCTTCTTGATGCGGGTATTATTTACCCCATTGCGGATAGCTCTTGGGTGAGCCCGGTACATTGTGTGCCGAAAAAGGGGGGCATGACCGTTGTGGCTAATGAGAAAAACGAAATGATACCCACAAGGACGGTCACGGGTTGGAGTGTATGCATTGACTATAGAAAATTAAATGATGCTACACAAAAGGACCATTTTCCCCTCCCATTTATTGACCAAATGCTTGAAAGGCTAGCGGGAAACGAGTTTGATTGCTTTCTTGATGGATTCTCGGGATATTTTCAAATCCCAATAGATCCCGAAGATCAAGAAAAGACCACTTTTACTTGCCCTTTCGGCACTTATGCCTATAGGAGGATGCCTTTCGGTCTTTGCAATGCCCCGGCCACTTTCCAAAGATGCATGATTGCCATTTTTCACGATATGGTTGAAACCTCCATGGAAGTCTTCATGGATGATTTTTTGGTTTTTGGCAACTCATTTGAGTCATGTTTAAACAATTTGGATAAAATGTTGGAGAGATGTGAGAAAGCCCACCTAGTGTTGAATTGGGAAAAGTACCATTTTATGGTACGTGAGGGTATTGTGTTGGGACACAAAGTGTCAGGGTTGAGAATTGAGGTTGACCGGGCCAAAATTGATGTCATTGCTAAACTACCTCCACCGACCAATGTTAAGGGCATTAGGAGTTTCTTAGGTCATGCCGGTTTCTACCGTAGGTTCATCAAGGACTTTTCCAAGATAACGAGACCAATGACCAAGCTTCTTGAGAAAGAAGTTCCTTTTGTGTTTGACAAACCGTGTTTGGATGCCTTTGAGACACTCAAGGACCAACTGACCAAGGCACCTATCATAGTCTCCCCCGATTGGTCCCAACCGTTTGAGCTTATGTGTGACGCTAGCGACTTTGCCTTAGGAGCAGTCCTAGGACAAAGAATTGATAAACATTTCAAACCCATTTACTTTGCTAGCAAGACCTTGAATGGGGCCCAACAAAATTACACAACCACCGAGAAAGAATTGCTTGCCGTAGTTTACGCCTTTGACAAATTTAGGCAATACCTTGTTCTTTCTAAAACCGTAGTTTTCACCGATCACTCGGCCCTCAAATACCTCTTTGCCAAACAAGATGCTAAACCCCGTCTCATCCGTTGGATTCTTCTTTTGCAAGAATTCGACATTGAGATTAAGGATAAGAAAGGAGCCGAAAACCTTGCCGCCGATCACTTGTTAAGATTGGAAAATCCACATCTTGACAAGCAAGGCGATACTAATATTGATGATTCCTTCCCCGAGGAATTTCTTTTGCAGGTTGGTAATGAAAATGAGGATGAGGAAGCACCATGGTATGCCGACTTGGCAAATTACTTGGTTAGGGGCATTTTAAGGAAGGGCATGAGTCATCAAGAGAAAAGCAAATCTTCTCTAACTTGAAGCATTATTTTTGGGAGGAGCCAAACTTGTTCCGCGTTTGTGCGGATGGAATGATTAGAAGATGTGTCTCGGGCGGAGAGACAAGAGAAATTTTGGATGCTTGCCACCATGGACCTACCGGAGGTCATTATGGTCCATCGGTCACTGCAAAGAAGGTCTATGATGCGGGTTTTTATTGGCCGACGATCTTCAAAGAGGCTAACACTTTATGTCAAACTTGCGATGCTTGTCAAAAAACCGGAAACATCTCCAAAAGGGATGAAATGCCACAAACAAGCATCCAAGTTTGTGAAGTTTTCGATATTTGGGGCATTGACTTCATGGGACCATTCCCGCCATCTTTTAAAAATGAATACATCCTTGTGGCGGTTGACTATGTATCGAAGTGGGCGGAAGCTAAGGCTTTACCGAAGAATGACGCTTGTGTGGTCATTGATTTCTTGAAAAGCCTATTTTGCCGATTTGGGATGCCCAAAGCATTGATTAGCGACCGGGGGAGCCACTTTGCTAATGCTCAACTTGAAAAGGTGCTCAAAAAGTATGGGGTGAATCACCGGTTCTCGACTTCCTACCACCTACAAACAAGTGGCCCACTACAAGAAAAGTGGCTTTTTAGGACGAACTTTTTTGGCAAGGCTAAAAAACTGTGCCAAATACATGTATTTAGAACGACTTTTGCTACCGTGCCAAATAACTACGCATTTGGAACAAGAAATAAATAGCCAACCCAAATAACTAAGTATTTGGAACGGTAAGGAACATATGTGCCAAATAACCTCGCATTTGGAACGGCGGATAAAGAGCTGATCCAAATAACTATGTGTTTGGAATGGTAAAGAACATACGTGCCATTGTGCCAAATAACCTCGCATTTGGAACGACACATAAAGAGCCAACCCAAATATTTATATATTTGTAACGGTGAAGAACATATGTGCCGAATAACTATTCATTTGGAATGCTGAAGAAAATATATGCCGGAGCGACAAATAGAAAGTCGACTCAAATAATTAAGTATATGGAACAATTACGAACAATCCGGAAAATAATTAACTTAGAATCGATTTAATAAGGTTATTTATTTTGCAATCTAAATCTAAAATATAAATAAACCAAAATCACATGGAGAAGTTTGGGCCCTTCGATGGGTTTTCCCAATTTGATCCAATGGTGTATGATTTAATTAGATTAAAAATAATAATAATGTTACAATTTACCCCATCAAATAATAATAAGAAACCATCTTAAATTTAATCCGTCCCTATCATCAATCCGTATGCCATCAAAATAACGTACGCCATCAAAATAATTTAATAACTAATTAAGTAATAATACACAACGAACCCAAATCAAACCCAAATACAATACAAATTTAATGATATTATAAACATGGGATACAGAAGAATCGCATTCTCTATAAATCCAATACAATAAAAATACTAAACTCATTTAGTAATCACTGGTGGAAGTGTGGAACAAGACCAGAAATTGTAAAAGCTTCATTCCACACGTCGTACCTCTGGTAGCACTACAAAAGAAACAATTATATATGACAATTCAATTTAAAACACATGACAATTTGTATTATTACATGATATAATAAGATGATAAATATATTAGTCACCGAAATTTTAGATCTTGGACGTGGATACTACCAACTATTTAATCTACTTATAAGTTTCAATTGGTCTACCCGCGCTGTCGCGGGTCTTAAATCTAGTATTATATAATTATAATTCTGTAAGTATATATGGTACCTTAATTAACCATAATATTAGAGGATGTCGATAATATGTTAATATGATCGATCATGACATAACTCTGATAGGTTATAAATTACTTATATGGTTCAATATTGAATTATTAAGTTAATTATTTTATAGACAAAATATAAGTATGTCATGAAATGTAATCATTTATTACAATTTATACTACTTTTGTTTTTGAAAATTGATTTGTACACCACTAGTTTTTAGCCATACATCACTAAACATGCTTTACGATGTTGTACAGTTAACACCTTATAACATGTTTGATAGTGTACGACTATAAAGAGTGGTGTACGGACCACTACCCTTTTTCTTTTAGTATCATTCAAGTTATTAGATCACTCCCAGCAGGGGTTTCGTCACTTCTTTCGTCACTTGTGCTAGCATAGCGCCACATCAGCGCACTCAAAAGTGACACACAACTGATACAACCCTGCCAATAATCCTTTCATAACTTCAATTTCTGAGAATCACATTTATCAATATACCTTCATTAACATACTCTAAACAAAAAATAAAAACCAAAAAAATAAACTGACACACATACACTCTCGTCAGCAGGGGCGGAGCTAGGAAAACTATACAGAGGGGGCAAAATTACAATTATTTTTTGCTTCTTTATAATTTTGATGGGGTAAAATCTTAAAATTATCATCAATACCTTAAAACATTTTTTTTTACGTAATTTCAGAACTTTTGTGGGGGCAGCTGCCCTCACTGCCCCCATTCTAGCTCCGCCCCTGCTCGTCAGTATACCGACGGAACCACAACTGACGAGGCAAGTGACACGGCGGTGCCAAGCGTGTCACTTAGATGACGCATGTCGGTTTGTAAATCGACGAATGCGTTGTTACTAGTCTTAATATTAAAATTGCATATTTGTTAACACAAATTAAGGTCCTAACAAGATACATATAGTGAATTATTTGACAATCTATATTATTATTATTATTATTATTATTATTATTATTATTATTATTATTATTATTATTATTATTATTATTATTATTATTATTATTAATCATTAATAATAATGATAATATTATTATTGAGTAGGGTTCAAATGAGTACATATTAATACATCGTTTTTTAATTTAAAAAATCAAGTTAAATTAAATTTTGGGCGGAGGGGTAAAATGGTAAATGTGCCATTTAATTAATTAATTGCTTTTTCCACTTTTGTTCAAAAAAATCACACAGTTACATTCATTCTCTCTTGTTCCTTTGGCTTTCTCTCTCTGCGATTCTCACCCAAAACCCTAGAAATCCAATTCCTTTAAAAAAAAATCAACAAATCATCGATGTTTTTCCCTAAAATCATCATTTTAGTCATCTACATCCTTCGATTTAACTTTCTATCTGTTCCTTTTTTACCGTAAAATCATTTTGTGAAACCCTGGTTTTCAAAATCGTTCAAAAACGATATAGCACGGATTTCTATAACCAGCGTACCTTCGTAAATGGATATTCGTGATGAGATTGCGGCAGGACGAACATCTTCACCTCCGATTGATGCTCTACCTATCACATCCGTACCACTACGTTAGTATTTCTTCGATTTTTGTTTTTATATAATTTTTTCTTTCAATGTATTTACATTTGCACTATAGGTTGCTGTTTTGATCTTGTATTTGCATGTTATATGTTTAGATGTGACTGGATTGAAATTAGGGTTTTACTAACACACGTGTTAGTTTTGTCTAATAAGTTTTTAGTTTATGCAAGTTGTAACACCCCGCAAATTCGAACGCGATTATTAACGTTAATCACTTGCATTATTAGGCTAATTCCCTACTTGAGTGAATTCACAACACATTTTAGAGGTAAGTCTAGCATAGCCCAACTAGATAATACGCGTAGTATTACTTATTCGTAATTAGTTGGGATTACGTACTGAACAAATTGAAAACAAACGCGACAAAAATATACGACTATTGGTGAACAAAATTATTTAATAAAACGAGATTATTAAATAACGTAGTAGCGAATAAATATTTTGTCAAAAATATTTACAAATCATTTTATAAACGCAAAACGTTTAATTCGTACAATTTAAATAAAACAAAGTTTAAAAATTTTGTTTACTAAATTTATTGGGTTTCATAAAAAGATCCTAATTAAAAATAATGAAAATGTAATTAAAAACCTAATAGTTAAAATAAAATAACATTTAACGATCGGGAAAACAAACACGGAACGCAAACACGGAGGCAGAAAGTGGAACAAAACCACCTCCACCTCCCACTTTTCTTTCATTTCTTTCATTTTTTTTCTCTCACTTTTCTCTTTTTCTCCCTACTATCACCACCACCAACCAAATACCACCACAAAAACGCCACAAAACTACGCTAAAACGACGCCGAATCACCCTACTCCTTTGGAATAAAACGACCACGAGACCACGATCTATCTTTCCATCTTTTCGGATTTCAAATCCGACACTCGTAAGTTTCCGACAAATCCCGTAAATCTTTAGATTTCGAAATTATAATTGATATTTCTTGTTTAATATACTTAGATTAACATGTTTTAGTGTTTTATGCATCCAAAAATGTCCAAAATCGCCCAAAAACTCGTTATTTTTGATCTGTTCGTCGAACAGGCGACTACGTCGCATTTTGCCCAAAAACAGTACTGCGACGTAGGCCTTTACGTCGCATAATCATCCCCACGTCGCAGATAGCGACGCAACCCGTTCCGTCGCATTAAATTGCGAACGTCGCCTATGCGACGCAACCCTTGACGTCGCAAAAACCTGAATGCGACGTAGACCCGTACGTCGCACCTTACGTCGCACAAGTCAGAACCCTAAAAACACACTTTAAAAAGTCAAAGTTACTGTAGAAAAGTCAAATTTTACTGTAGCAGTACTGTAGCAAATGAGATAATGACATTTTTGAACTATTGTTTCAAAACATCACCAACGAGTCGTATACGTTTTCACAAACATCGAAATGCAACTTAAACATTTAAACGAACGATTTGGACGTGGCTTGATTGTACAAACACTAGCATGGATGATTAGTTTAGATATCCACATACTTATTAAATCTCGTACGTTTAGGACGTTAGGAGATTTCAGACTGTACTTGGGCTTAGGTTTGCTAGCACTCGCACAACTACTTAAACTCAACAGGTGAGTTCACAGCCCCTACTTTTACTGTTTTAACTGCTTTGAACAGGGGTGGAAAACATAGTCAAACACTTTTATACAAACATGGTTGTATACTATTTTACTCAAACAAGTGGAGTACATGGAACTGGTAAACTGATAAACAAACTGACGATTTCTACATAGTATGTAACACTGACCGCACGTGGTCCAGGTACGGGTCTTAGGGGAGGTGTTACATATTATTTTCATACTACCAACGCTGTAAACACATAAACAAGTTTTGAGAACGCTGGAGGATAACCAGCAACACTTTATATAACGGACTGGGTAATGAAAAGTCCCTACTTGACATGGGCAACACTACTGAAAAGTCCCTACTTGACATGGGCAACACTACTGAAAAGTCCCTACTTGACATGGGCAACACTATTGAAAAGTCCCTTCTGACATGGGCAATGGGTTTCCTACTAACATGGACCCACCAAACGATTAGGATTGTAACACTGCCGCACGTGGTCCAGATACGGGTCTTAGGGGAGTGTTACACCTACGAACAACTAATAGGATACTTACATTCCTACTATAACTTGAACTATATTTTTGGGCAATATCCCAACAAAACATATCTACGATTAGGATACGTATAATCCTACAAAACATACTTGAACACAGGATACTGTTTTTCCTACAACTAATAGGATACGAACATTCCTACAAACAACTATTTGAAAACATATTTGGTGTTACGAATACTATTTTTGGGCGACATTTCCACGATACGTTATAAACAACAGTGGTTTATCACAACTGAACTTGCAAACATAACACCTGTGAATTCACTCAACCTAGTTGTTGACTTTTACTATGTTTTTCAGGGAATTAGTTGCGCATGTAAGAATCGCCAACACATGGAGAATTAGGCGACCCGTGAAGCTTTAGGATGCCAACATTTTTGGAAAAACATATGGATTTCTCCAGTATAACTGAAACTATTTTGTCATATTCTAGAAATCCACTTTTGTATACTTATTACTTTTAACTTGTACGATTCGATGAATCGTAAATCTTGTAATTAACATTTTGGCATCGTAATATATTATGTTCTGTTGTAATCATAAGCTCTGATACGTATGCACGCTTTATTATTGTGACACCCCAGTACTTAAACTAAACGCTTCCGCTAAACAAATTTGGGGGTGTTACACAAGTGCTATTTAGGTCTGTTATGGTTTCAAATGTTTATTGGAAAATCCCCAAAAGACTAATTAAAATTGATGTTGATTGTCATGTTTACTCTCATGTCTTCACTACCATGCTTTTTTATAGTTACTTGCATATGTGTTTGGTTATATCTTTTTTGTTTTGTTGTCTCTGAAATGTGAGTACCTCCATAGTTTTTACACCTTTTTAAGCTTAGCATCATATTTGTTTTGTATGCTGTAACACATGTGTTTGTGGCTTGAATCACACATACTAATATACATTATCACATATGTTAGCATTCTGTTGTAGTTATTATTTGACCATTAAATAATTTTCCTTACAAATTTTTTGAAGTGTTATCATAATCTGTTTTACACATTTTTTTCTTTTTGCTTTTGGTTTTTGCATATGGATCATTATCATGGTGAGGCTTCTTCAAAGTTTGTTTGTGGACTGGCTGAGGAAGGTAGTATGCAGAACCTTCAGCTTTTGCGTTTGAGGATAAAGTACGCTGCTAAGATGTTGATGCACGAACAAAACATTCACAGAAAACGTGTTAACTCGTTTGTTGATCATTTCGTGCATTCGTACTCACGTGACAAAGAATGTGAAGATGATACATCGTAGTTTGGCTTTGGATTTTAGGCTTTTATGTAATTACAATTGTTCATAACAGTATGTAGTTATTATCTTTTGGAATCAGGGGGTGTTAGGCACCATGTACTCAACTACATTTTGTTGATAATAGGGTTTTATCATATTTTTTTTTGAATCTAAGTATGTCTGCTATGATGCAGTCAAGTACAATTGGTTATATTACTATGGTTTATATTTTTTTGTGGAATTGTTTGTCTGTTTGCATATTTTATCACATCTCTTTTTACTTATAATGTATGTTGCAGAACCCTAACATTTGTGTTACATCCACTAACACTTGTGTTAAAAATGCTAACACTTGTGTTACCAACCACTAACACATGTGTTAGTTAACACTAGCACTAGTGTTAGTCACCCATAACACTTAGGTTACTACCACTAACACATGTGTTACCTGCAACTAACACATGTGCTACGTGCTTCTTACAATTGTGTTACCTGCCGCTAACACAAGTGTTAGACAACACTAAAAATTACTTGTTTTACCAACCACTAACACTGGTGATTGCTCAGAAGGTGTTTAACGAAATGCCTGAACGAGATACAATTAATTGGACTAGTTTGGTTAAAGGGTATGTGATGTGTGGCGAGATTTTAAAAGCCGAGAAAGTGTTTGTGAAAATGCCTGAAAGGAATGAGGTGTCGTGGGCGGTGATGATTGCGGGTTTTTTTTTTTTTTTTTTTTTTTGTAGCACTAACACTTGTGTTAACTGTCACTTACACATGTATTAATTTTCACTAACACAAAGGATTCGTATTACTAACACTTGTGTTACCTACCACTAACACTCATGTTACAAGAGGCTAACACTCGTGTTACATGCAGATAACAAATCTGTTACCTGCAACTAACACATGTGTTACCTGCAACTAACACATGTGTTATGTAACACCCCCAAATTTAATGATTTGCGGAAGCATACTTGGGTGTTACTAATCAATATACAAAGCACAAGATATACAGTAAACGACCTCTAAATGAGACGTTGTAAAACGATTTCATAGAAATAAATGTTTGAAAACTTAATGTTTTCGTATACAAAATGTAGTTTCCTAGAGTCCACGCGTATGGCGGGAGATTCTATTACATAATCAACATGTACAAAAGATAATGCTGAGAATCTCCGTTAATGCAGTTTAGTTGAAATCATGCGACTCTAGCTATGCCTCGAAGTAATCCTACTCCGTCTGTGTACCTGAGAATACATGCTAAAAGGGTCAACACGAATGTTGGTGAATCTCACAGGTTTGTAAGTAATATCAGTTTTGAACACAAGATTTCATCAGTTGTGCCCGCAGGAGTAAATCAAGTATTTGCAAATCCAGCAAATGTAAAGTAAATAAGTTATACCGTTGCCATGAGGCTCATAATCGAAGCTTAACCCGTAAGTAATAATTTTGCTCCTGTGACATGCTCGTAACTGAGCAAGCATAAGTAACGAATAATAGTCGCCCGTTTATACAGAACGGTTCGTGGTAGCGCTACTACCCCGGGCGGGGAGTGTCATTTCCCTAATGGATCCATTAACTAGTGTTCGCGCTTAAGTCCATAACTAACGATATATGATGGAGAGACTTCAGTAAAAGTAAGTAACTCATGCAATCCCGTATAGTAAAATGTATAGTTCGTACTTGTGTTCAAGAAAAGTAAGCAATGTATCTCACCCCGTATGTAAAACAGTAAAAGTGGGGCTGTAAGACTCACCTGAGTCTTGTAGTAAGCAGTAGAAATTAGCAAGTAGTAAGTAAAGCAAGTAGGTTCTCCGAACCCATAATCCTTTAAATGCCTAGACACATAGTGTTAGGTAAGTAGATGTCTCGCAAGACCACCTAGAATAGTTGTACACGACTAGTATGCCCGATGTTTGTTTAAGTGTTCGTAACCGTAAGTCTTTAGAAAACATGTTTGGTCCGTTGGTGACGGTTGATATTTGTAATTTCAAAGTATGATAATTGTGTTTGAAAGATTTTGTAATGAAACGACGGGGGTCCGGGGGCAGCGCCCCTGGTTAGCGGGGTTCCAGGGGTGGCAACCCCTGGCGGGGTCCAAGGGGCTGGCCCCTGGTTGGGGTCGAGATGCCAAGTCAGCTCGAAATTTTTTTATTTCTACTAAATTGCTTTGGTGAAAAACGCATCTGGACTTGAATTTGGGTGAAATCAAGTGTTAAGATTTAGGTCTCGATACTTAGTAAAAATGGTTTGAAACTCTCTGTTTTTAGCGTCACTTATAGCGACACTTAAGGTTCAGGCGACACTTAGGAAGTGTCGCATAAAATTGCGAAATATGAGTTTAGGGCGTCACTTAGGGAAGTGACGCATAAAGTGGAAACACTTAGGCAGTGACGGTAACAAGTGTCGGTTTAAGGTTCTAGGCCTCACTAGAGTAGTGTCGGGCAAGAGTGTCGTATAAAATTAGATTTCGATCATAGGCGTCACTTAAGCAAGTGACGCTAGTATTGACGGATATTGAAAATGCGTCACTTAGGTAGTGACGGGAAAAGAGGGCTTTTAGCGACACTTAAGCAAAATTAGGGTTTTTAGCGACACTCAGTGCGTCACTTAAGTGACGCACGAAGTGACGCTTCGTTGCGTCACTTAGGTCTGATGACGGGTTTTTGAGCCAAAAACGAGTTTTCCGGTTTCCGTTGGGTCCGATTCTTTTACCCAACCCATATAAGGACATTATAAGTTATTATAAACAACAAACAAGTAAAAATGCTAAAAAACCGAGAGATGTCGGGATTTGTCGGAAACTTACAAAATGGCGAATCGAGATTCCAAAAATATGAAGTTGTAGATCGTGAAGCGGTGATTCTTTTGTTCCAAAGGAGCGAGTTGATTGAAGGTCGTTTGATGGTGTGTTTTTGTGATTTAGTGTGAATGGTGGTGGAGGTGGTGTTGGATGAAAAAGAAAGAGAGAGAGAGAAAATATGAGATGATGAGGATGACGAAAATGAGGTTGGGGTGCCCCCCCCCCCCCCCCCCATTTTGGCTGATTTGGGTGGGGTCCACTGGTGTGGGCTTCACCCATTATTCGTTTTTGCGGTCACTCTCCGCGTGGTGTTCGTTTCTACGATCGTGTAAACGTTAAATATTTATTATATGCATTAATTATTCATATTAATTTACGAATCTTTGTTTAATAATTTAGTTGAATTATTTGGTCAAATCTTTAAATAAATTGGTTTATTTTTGTTTTTAAATTGCGCGTTAACTATTTTAATCGTGTAGATGTTTATTTGTACGATCAGGGCAATTTGAAAGTATTATTAAAATACTATTTCGAATACCATAGTGTTTTTAAATAATGTTTCATGTTCAAATTTAAAATGTTTCACCAACGTCCGTATTTAACTGAATCGAATTACATTCGATTGAAAACTGTGTACGATCTAATCCAATCGTGTATTCTTATATATTCATCAATATATATTTTGATACATTAATTAGCCTAACACAGAACTAATTACATGTATAAATCATGGAATTAGGCACTAAATACTAGTCCTAATTTGGCGGTTGTTACATGTTACCTGCAACTAACACATGTGCTAAGTGCCATTAAAACTTGTTATTTATATGAATAACACTTGTGTTACCTTCTAATAATATATGTGTTACTATCACTAAATGTGTGTTATATGACACTTGTTATTTATATCACTAACTAGTTATTTATATCACTAACACTTGTTATTTATATCACTAACACTTGCGTTACCCGCTAATAATACATGTGTTACTACCACTAACACATGTGTTATCTGACACTAACACTTGTGTTACCTACCAACTGGTGGTAGCTACCACTAACATGTGTGTTATCTGACACTAACACTTGTATTTCTTTTTGATAGTCATTGTAACACATATAATATGTCTTAAAGGACAGTAATATGTCTTAATGGTTCACGTTTTCAGCATCCACTAATACCAAGAACTAACACATGTGTAAAGACCACTAACACATGTGTTACCAATTATAGAAACACATAGCAGAGACAAGTACTACTTCTCACATAAGAATGCTAATAAATAATAATAACAAAGAAATCATAATATCAACTGTATGTAAAAAATAGTATTCAACAAGCAGTTTCAAAAAAGTAATTGAAATGTTAACCAACACTAAATGTTATCCACTTTTTATATCATCCACTAACACATGTGTTACTGAACGTTTAACACATGTGTTAGTTAATACGGAAACAATCACTGTCTATTTTTCGTTAGCCTGTTCTTCTGCTATCTTTCCAGCCTCTGCTTCTTGTACACTATTGTACTCTTTAACCTCTTTTGAGTGGAGCTTCTAACTCCAAATCTACCCGCATGCGCATATCTAAAATAATATACGTATGCATCATCAAGCTCTTTAAAAAACCTGTCCAATGTGTGGTTTCAAGTCTTCCGACACCTCTGGTATCCATAGTGTAGTCCCTCCCGGAGTTTCAAACTCATTTGAAATGCACTACATGATTGTCGGTGTAGCTAGTGGTCCTGTAAAAGTGTTTTGCAGTTATATTAGATTCTAAAACCATTAACACATATGTTAGACAAGACTAACACATGTGTTAATCAACTACTAACACATGTGTTGGTCAACTTCTAACACATATGTTAGTCAACTACTAACACAATTGGTATTCAAATTACCTGCAACCTCTGCATTTTCTTTATGATCCTGATCATTAACTTCAAACTCTTGTATTATAGCCATCTCGTTCGTACTGCACTATCATAAGTTTCGATTTTTTACAGGCACCACATTTGTTACTTAAACATAAAAATTCAACAACTAAGACTTGCCTTATCAGCAGCGTAACACCGGCGTTTACGACATGTGTTACCATTTAGTTAACTAACAACAAAACAGATAGACCACTGATACTGTAACACTACTACTAGCATATATGTTAGTAACACATGTGTTACTTAATTTTTAAAAATCAACAGCTGGAAATTGTTTTTGCAAGTCTTTTTTGAGGAATTATGTCAACTAACAACGAAACAGATAGACCACAGATACTGTAACACTACTACTAACATATATGTTAGTAACACACTAACACATGTGTTAATTTTTAAAAATCAACCGCTGGAACTTGTTTTTGTAAGTATTTTTTGAGGAATTATGTCAACTAACAACACAGATACTGTAACGCTACTACTAGCATATATGTTAGTAACACAGACTCTGATGATCATATTACGATTCTCTGCGCGGTGATTTGATTATGCGTTTTTTTAAAAAATTAATCAGTGAATCATCGAAAATCATATTGTTATTGCAGTTTTCGTCAATCAAATCGTAAAGTAATGACGTTAAAATCGTGAAAAATACGATCATATAAAATCGCGTTCACATAAAACCTAATCGTATTATCACAAATCGAACATTCATTTGTTGAATTGAAGAATTTCGAGTGGAAATAACGTAAATCTTACCTTCAATTTTGATTTATGTGCGATCAATTTAGATGTAAAACCTGTGTCGGATCGAATGGAGAATGATTGCTGCGGATTGAAGAATTTTTGTGTACGTATATGTTTGTCCGTATGTATCTATATTTTATATTTTTTGTTTTTTAGTAATTATTTAATTAGTATTAAAAATAATGTAGGTTGACAAAACTACCCCTCCACCCCTAAATAAAATGAAGCAATGTGATTGGTTCCCCAATTCTCACTTAAATTGACATTCTCATTTGAACCCTACCCTATTATTATTACCTAATAATCATAATTATAATTATAATTATAATTATTATAATTATAATTATAGATGAAATGAAATATGATAACGTTAAAATAAAATAAAGGTCCAATTTGATTCAAGTTTAGTTAAATGGGCCGGCCAAAAAAAGAAGCGCTAATATTTGATTTTTTACCAAATTAAAACTCGCAGTTATTATCCCCAATATGTGGCATCAGTTATCAATTAGTAGGTTTATCTCCCAAATCACACAATCGCCTCTCTGCGCTTTCAAATTGTTGGCTCACACGGTAGGATCTGCGTTATTTTATCAAGGTAATCAATACTTCATTTTACAGGGATTCATCTTTCTTTAACCAACAGGTAAGGATCTTAAATGTTTTTATCTTACAATATCTTAACCCAATTCATATATGACAAGGTTCGTGACTTCCAGTTAGACAGTTACGAGTCATTGATTTTGTAGTTTGTAAACATCTACCCTTCACAAATGATCATGAAACCAATGCTAATTTGCTTTGATTATACTAGAATTGATATGGAGGTCTAATAGTCGATTTTAACCTATTATTATTAAACGTTAAAATGCCATTTTGTTAATCTTTATTAATGTGCTGAGTTGATGTATTATGTGCACAAGATGGATAATTTGGCAGAGGACTATGTGTTTAACTTTTGATGTTATATCAATAAGTTTGACTCGAAGCCTCAGTCTGTTAGTTTTATTTGCTTCTTTTTTTTTTTTCTGATCCGAAAGTAAAAATACTCACAAATTGCAATGAAAGGCGTTTGTTGTCTAAGGAAACATGGATGGAGACTTGTTTCACAACACTTTTCATCTCTATTAGAGTCTGCAATTTTTCCAGCAATAGTAATGGATGAAAAGGTTCCATATCCCACAGTTATATATTCATAATATAGCCTGCCTATATATATAGGTTGTGCATTGCCTTATAAATCAAAATATCAATTGCAAGTTAGAGTAATGTAATGTGTACACATAAATAATAATTGTTATCTTCTTCAGGGAACATCTGCATGGTGGGGAGAAGATTCAGATGAGTGCTTCAGAAAAGTTCTTCCTTAATAGGTTTGTAATAATCATGCTTGCAGAACTCTCTAGTTGTGACTTCAGTGACTTCAATCGTATAAAAGGTGAAGAAAACGAACAATGAGGTTGCGGTTCTATGAGAGTTGGTGCAAGTTCCCTATACCATCTGAAGTAAATTTACCATGAATGAAAACTATAATTGAGTAAGTTCAAATCCTTCAATAACCAAAATTTTTAAGCTTTTATATGTGTCCTACACTCCTACATGAATTCACTTATCTTGATTTTTATTCTTCTTCCTGTTTTTTTTTTTTTCTTTTTTTGTGAAATTTGTTATGGTAGGTACAAGAGACTATTTATTACCTCCAGTTTTATCGCTGTTAAAGATCATCAATGGACAGCAACACAAGTGAATCTGACTAATCTTTCAAAAGAGCTTACATGAGGCTGATCTAACATGCAGTACTTTGAAGAAGTTCATCAATTAAGTGTTGAGTTTTGTATGTATGTACTTTAACATTTAGACTTGCTAAGGTTAGTTAGACTTGACCACTTGGGTGACTTTTTTAGTTGGGTAATTGTAAAAAGGCAGTTGAAACTAGTCCGTTGTAAATGCTATTGTACATTTCATGTGTTATATTGATTTTATTAATAATGTTGATTTGAATTTATCCTTGGCTATTAAGTAGAGTTCAATGCATTAATATTTGCTACCAATGGTAAAAGGCTACAAATATATTGTTTGGGAACAACACATGCCAAATGCTATCTTGTAGGAGAGAAAACCATGCCAAATACTTTTTGGGTAGGCTAGTAAGACCTTGCCGAATAAGTTTTGGAAGGAGGAACAAACACCGTTCCAAAAACTTTTTGGCAAGGGAGGTAAGACCGTTACAAATATGTATTTGGCACACGAAAACATATGTCGTGCCTAATGCTTTCCAATTGGCACACATGTACAAAACCATGCCAAAAACTATTTGGTACGGCTTTTCCCCGACCCAAATGTATTTGGCACCCTCGTATTTAAGACGGAGTCAAAAACGTGCCAAAGTTGTGCCAAATAGTATTTGGCACGGTTTTTCACGTATTTGGCACAGTTTTTAGCCTTCCCAAATACCTATTTTTCTTGTAGTGTGGTCAAGTCGAGAACATTAACCGTGCTTTGAAAAGGATTCTAGAGAAAACGGTGAAAGACAACCGGGCCATATGGTCCAAGAAGCTTGAAGATGCATTGTGGGCATTTCGGACCGCCTACAAGACACCGATAGACACAACCCCATACCGGTTACTTTATGGCAAAACTTGCCATTTACCCCTTGAAATTGAGCATAAAGCTTATTGGGCGCTCAAGAATTGCAATTTGGATTTGATTGAAGCGGGTGAGAAGAGGATGTTACAACTTCATGAATTGGATGAGCTTAGGTTACAAGCATACGAGAATTCCCGCCTTTACAAAGAAAGAACCAAAGTATTGCACGATCGAAAGCTCAAAACGAGAAAAGAATTCAAGGCGGGTGATAAAGTGCTCCTTTTCCAATCTCGTTTCAAGTTGAAACAACCAAAGTTCAAACCAAGGTGGACCGGTCCTTATACGGTCAAACACGGTTATCCGTCAGGATATGTTGAACTTTTCGGTTCGGATGGAGGAACTTTTATTGTCAATGGTCATCGGTTAAAGCTTTATCACGAGGAAGAAGTTGATGGCGAGTGGGAGGAGCTCGCAACTTACCCCAAGGACAAATGAATTCGGGGTCGAGTCTAGCTTGGACTCGTTAATAAATGAAGCCCGATTCACGAGGAAACTCATGTCTATATCCTTTTTGATAGATTAGATATTTTTGCCTGCCTTATTGATAATTTTTGAGCTGATTTCTGGTGTTGCGATTATGTGTTTAAATGAGTGTTTATGTGTTTATGTGCTGCGGTTGCTGAATTTAACTGATGAAGCCGATCGGCTTCCTTTAGCCGTTCGGCTATAGAGCCAAAACCGATCAGCTTCACTTAGCAGATCGGCTAACGCTTTGAAAAACCATCACAGAACTTGAACCTCAGATTGAAGGTGCATTTCAACTGGAAAAGCCGTTCAGCTGGATCATAGCCGTTCGGCTAAATGGCCAAAACAGATCGGCTATAGTTAGCCGATCGGCTAACATAGTGCAAAACCTCTACAGAACTTCCTCCTTCGTTATGATGTGCATTTAAAGGGTCAAAAGCCGTTCGGCTATAGTGTTTAAGCAGATCGGCTAAGTTAGCCGTACGGCTGTGAGTGTGAAGCCGATCGGCTATGGGGTTTGGTCTGGCGATTTATTTTAAAAGAAACAAAAGCTTTATCTCTTTCACATACAACACAAACAAGCAGCCGATTTTTTTTTTCCTTTTTCTCTCTCAAATAAAAACGAAAAACTCCCATTAATCTTCACTAACACTCATCTAATTCTTCATATCTTTCACGATTTCAACAAATAATCATGTCTAGACAAACTAAGGTATTTCATGTCTCCATTTAATCTTTCCA
Organism: Helichrysum umbraculigerum; assembly: GCA_949592205.1. Taxonomy (NCBI): domain Eukaryota; kingdom Viridiplantae; phylum Streptophyta; class Magnoliopsida; order Asterales; family Asteraceae; genus Helichrysum; species Helichrysum umbraculigerum. Next base: position 56,406,172 of record CATIUR010000001.1, on the reverse strand, counting down.
CTAGTGATTTTTTGGGATGAACATCTTGAATCCGGGTTTGGTTTGATTCAAGTGTGGGGATGAATTCCTTTGTGATTTTGTTGTCTATTATGCTTGATTCACACATATTACTTAGTTTATACCATGATTCCTTGCTTAAATTGCTCGATTTAGATGATTTGCAAATTAGGGTTCATATGCTAATTTGGGGGTAATCCGAATTTAGTGATTTATGCTTGATGTTTGGTGTTAATTGTAGTGTAATTCGTGTTTGCTAGCATAATGTAGTTAATTGGTTGATTGATTTCCATTTGTGGAGTGACTTAGAAAATTAGGGTTTATGTGAAAAATTGGGGAAGAAAGAGTTGACTTTTCTGGTCAAACTATTACTTTGACTATGACTTTTTGAATTTAACGTTTGATTGTAAGACATGCCTTGATTCAAATTGAGTGATCCTTTTTGCTTGATTCAAGTTATGCTTGATATTAGAGTTATTTATTTATTTGAAAGTCACTTTGTTTAGCATGGAATTTTGATTGTAAGGCTTGCTTGAGTTGGAATTATATGTCATTGGCATTATTCAAGCTTTGTTTGATATTGGATTACTTGCTATTCTTTGTAAGAGTTGAGTTATGATCGGTAATTGTCGGTTTGAGCTATGCTTGCATTTGTTGATTGTTTGCTTTGTAATGCGGTTATTGGCTTGTGTGCTTGGTTATCAGGGGGTGTGATTGTGTTTGACATTGATCGCTCATTTTGTCATATTTTTGCTAACTCTAAAACAAATTTGGAAATTTTGTATCTTGTTGTGTTGTGTTGTGTTGTGCAGAGAGGCAGGAATACCCAACCTGACACTTATGAACCTTAGTTTCCTGAAAGTATTTATGAGGGTTTACTGCCTGGAGACCGCCACCCTCATTTGATTTTTGGGCGCCATACGTATCACTACCTGGAATACATCGAAGCCTTATATAAAATTCATAAAAAGGAATGTGAATACCCTCGGGAAATCAACTGGAACCCGTTGGAGGTTGTTGGGGTTGCTCATGATATTCGAAAGACTTTTACTCAAACTGTGAAATTCGATGATGAGGCTTTTGGTGTGAATGACTTTGAGAAGCTTCTCAGGATTCAAGAAAATATCTACGAAGAGTTGGTGATGGAATTCTTGGCAACTTTAGAAATGTTCATTATCAACAACGTCAACGATAAGTTTTTGAGTTTCAGACTTGGTGGGGCCCCTAGAAATTTATCCTTGAAAGAGATTGCGGGGTGTCTGGGGATTTATACGGACGAGGAATATTCTTCCCATTGGATTGATAGGTATATAATGACTGGGGCAAGGTTGGATGAGGGGCAGTGTGATGCTGAAGTTTGGGCAACGCTCAGTACGTCACGATATCTTGGGGGAAGAATTTGAATAAACATCTTACATCCCCCAAGTATAGGGTGATACACAAGATGTTAGCAAACACACTAACTCTTCGGGGAAGCAATAGGGAGAAGGTCACCTTGATCGACTTGTGGTTTTTGGATAAGTTGAAAAGTAGGGACAGGATCAATGTTCCATATGCAGTGGGCAAGTACCTTCACGCCTATGCTAGTGGGCATAAGCCCAATTCCAAGCATTGTGGTGGTCATCTCATCACCCGGATCGCCAAGGGCTTAAAGGTCAGTTTGAAGCCCCGAGAAGTTCCCGCCTATACCTTAGTGGAAAACGATACCCTTCCAATTGGGGCCGAATCCTATGCCACGGCCCACATCTTGAGAAAGAAAGGTGGATCTTATGTTGCTTATAATCCCACTCCTCAAGAGGCGGCCACTGTGTCTCAGGTTGGGGCTAGGGGAAAAAGGCTGGTTACCATTGAAGATTCTGATGAGGAAGAAGAGGCGGAGCAAAAAGAAGAAGAAGAAGCTGCAGCTAATGTACATCCGGGTCATGGTTATTCATCTCATTCTGGAGAGCCTGCTTATTGGAAAAACTTTATGAATGATTTTGGAGAAATGAATTTGGATCAGCAGAGATTTCATGAACAGTCCCAGTACGAGTGGGGGGTCAATCGGTATCAAAAACGATTGGCTCATTCATGATCATGAGCGGTTGGGCCGCCACATTTCTGACCATGTGCCAGTCCCTTATCATGAACCACCTCGTTGGGGCGAACCTGGAGGTATTCTCCCTGCCCCTATCTATGATAGAGATGCTGCCTTAGTGGAGCTCCAGCGACATCAGGAGCATATGCACACATCTGATTTCCACCAGCAGCAGCAAGATTGGGGCACTTCTTGGTCATCTCCATCGCAGCCTAACACCTAGACTGCTCCTGAGCCCTCCAACTGGCAACAAGAGGCTCATCACCATTGGCTTTTTGGATCTCCATTACCTTATCCGCAGCAGCATCAGCAGGATGATCCCACCCAGGACCCGCCCCATGGTGGGGGTTGGTAGTTGGGCATTGTATTTTTTTTTCCTGGGATTGTAAAACTCTAAACAATATTTTTATTCTGCGTTATTTTTATTTTTGGTTCTTTGGATGACTAGCATTCATTGAGACATTTTTATTGTGATTATTTTTATTATCATGGTGGGCTTGTGTTTGGTGTTTGTTTGTTTGTTGCCCATTTGTAGCATGCGGAGCTGGAGTGGATATCTACAAGTCTATCATGAGCCAGCTCCTCCTTCTCACCTTCATGCAAAACCCCCGGGGAAGTTCTCGTTTCTTTTTACCTCTGCACTTTTGCTAATTTATTGATTATATTTGTATTGGGGGCAATGCAAAACTCAAGTGTGGGGAGGTATTCACTTGAATTCCATTTCTAGTGAATTGTTGTTTCTTACCTTTCATTGGGTTTGTGAAGTCTATTGGCTCTCCAATCGAACTTTACGAATCCCATTAACGGGCTATTGGTCACTTATTGGGTCTGTTATTGATCTTGGGTCCGATAGTTTTTTTGCAAATTCCAATGAAAGACCGGGAAATGATAATTTGCTAGGGGTGTGCTTGTCCTTAAAAGATTGATTGCTTTGAAAATCTTAAACTTTTAAAATTAATTAAAAGTGAATTAATCTTTCCTCTTGCAACTTAACCTTTTGAGATGTGTCATAAAAGCAACCTAATAGGGTGAATTGCATTACTAGCACACTTGTAGCCTCCACTATGAAAATTGTGAGAAATTTGAGCCTATTTGAGAAAAACACTTATCTTTAGTGTTTATATTGAGTGATTGCTATGAGTGTGCCGGTGATTGTAGTTTGTTCTAGAACTTGCCTTAGAGATGCATTTTGAGACCGCTGTGGGATCACATAAATGTGATATAGGCGGGGTCGAAGACGAGGAGGTATTCTTAGGAATTTTTGATCTTATTTTGCTTTAAAACCATTTATATCCAGTTTACACAGGTCGTTAGCACTCATTTTTAGTGCTAAGAAACCCCTACAAAACTTCCACATTCAATCCACTAATTATTAGCCTTGTTTTTGTGTAGTCGATTCCCGAACCATCACTTTTCTAAGATGTTGCCTACTTGGAACTTATGATGAATTTTACCAAAATGTGACTTAAATCGTTTTGAATTGGGATTCTAGTGTTAAGTTCTATGATTGAGATTGGAAACAATTAAATGAATAGAAGTTAACTATTGAGCTTAAGGTTTATGGTTGGGTGATTGTGGTCAACTAAATGGCCTTTGGATTCCTGAATAAGTAGTTCCCGAGGGGTGTTCTACACCTAGCCACCAAAGGCCTTTATCCGGTCTAGGATGGTTGGTCCGAAAGTTCATTACACAGGATTCATAGAAAGTCATAGAATGCAATCATACCAATAAAATGTGAAAAATCAATTTGAGTTATTTGTGTGCAATTGTTGAAGTATAAGTTATAAATGAGAACAAGTAATAATTTGAATTGATTTAGCACGAGAATCCTAAGTTTCATCACTGTCACGTGTTTAAACCAATAGGTAACATTTCCACATTTTTATCGGGTCTTGACTACCACTTTTCACCAATTATTGTGTCCATCATAGCCCATTCCATAATTAGCCTACATTTGTTACAACACATGCTAGAATACCTCCTTTGAGATCTCACTTGGTGCTCACGCCAAGTCGGTGGAGATTTGATCCATTTGCAAGCCTATGGTAACAATGCATCACGACTTGGCTTGATTGAGTGTTACATTGCTTACTTCCTTACCCTGTAGTCTTATAGGTTGAGAGTGAGTGACTAAACACTTATCCTTATGTGAGGTGCTAGGTCGTGCATTCGGGCTTGACAAACTAAACATCTCGAGTTTCTAATGCTTATACATATGTTGCTAGCCTAATTGCCTTGGTAGTTTGTGTTAGTATTGTTTTGGTAAACTTAATCTTCACTTATAATGTTGCAAGAGTGGGCTTTGAAATGGTAAAATGATGGTTTGCTTGAGGACAAGCAAAGTTCAAGTGTGGGGATATTTGATATCGCTCGTTTTGTACATGTTTATCTCTCGCGATATCATCATTTTTGTACTTGTTTCTAGTCAATTTCATGAACTTTCGGTACTTATTTAGTTTGAAATTGATCTCAGGTGTTAAGGTTAAAGATTGAGAATGAAAAGATGAGAGGTTTTGCTGATTTGGCTATGCTGCACCGTTTTGGCCATATCTCCCTCATACGAACTCGGATTGAGGTGATCCAGGTGTCCAAACGATCGTCACTCAGAGCTCTACAATTTTCCAGAACAGCTGAAAAAAAAAATGGCTCAAAGCCAATCTGCTAAGGTTAGCCGAAAGTCTTTCTTAGTTCAAATCCATGTCCGCAAGTTGCCCTTGTCTTAGCTGTTGTTGGAGCTTGGTAGCAGATCTGCTTCACCTTCTGAGCCGATCTGCTTCACCTTCTGAGCCGATCAGCTACCACTTTTAAGCCGATCCGCTATGCTTTGGATCTGAGCTTGGTACGAGGTAGTTGATGTGCTGTGTGTTTGTGATTGGTCATGCATTTATTGCCAACCGTTTTTCTCCTTTTTCAACTCCCATTTTGAATTAAAAAAAAAAGAAAAGAAAAAGAAAGGAAAAATGGGGGTGTTTGGTTTAGCCGGCTTCAACATTCATATATCATTTATCATCACCATCTATCTCATACTCACACACACATACAACACACCCTCATTCCACCCTCTTCATTTACTCCATTCCACCACCATCTCCATTACTTCACTTTAACCAACAAAAATCATCATCATTTACTCTCATTCTCTAGCATTAAATTAGGAGGTTGTGAGGGAAACATCAAGCAACACCACTTGGAAACATTTGTGTAAGAACTTTGGTATAATTTCAATTTAATCTAATTTCTAGTATTTATGATATCTTTGATTATGAGCTTTATTTGTATGATTATTGTTATTATGAGTAGCTAGTAGTTTTATGCTTGTTTAGATGAAATAGCTAGTTGATTAGGGGTGTAACTTTTGGTGTTAATTTATTCTTAAGTTTGTGAATCATCCATGAACTTGTATGTGTTGGTTTGTTGTTGTTGTTGTTAGTAAACTTTCGGTATTTTAACTAAGCAATTGTAGCGAATGTTCTTTGCTTAGTAAAAATACCTAAATAAGTTGTTTGTCATTTGTGGAACAAAACATTTGGTGAATGCAACAATAATAAACTATATATATACAAGTTGGCGATTTTAGCGAATGTTTGTCGTGTGGATGATTTGGAAACTTATAAAATCTTAATTTATGTTTAATCGGAGAACCTTGCATGATAGAGCTTAATCTCTAGAATTTGACCATTTGGTAATTTACTAATTGATATAGCGAACGTTTTCAACCAAATAAATTGCTATTAATTATTTGTCTATGAACGATTGAACAAATTGCGAATGTAATTTGGAATGTGTCAAATGATTTAGTTAAATTGTGCAAGTTTGTAACCATGGCGAACGTCAGTTACTTGATTAAATCATAGGTTTGTTAATTGAAGTTAAATGGTAGGTCTTAGCGAACGTTGAACTTATGTTTGATGAATGTTACCTTAGCATATGTCTTAACTGGTTATAATTCTACACCCCGAAATCACTAGTGAAATAATCTAAGCAAGCATTGTTTTTAATATTTGAAAGTTCCAAACAATTAATCCGACTCTTAAGAGTCCAATTGACTAGTTTAACTGAAATTTGTAGTTTTAAGCAACGTGACAATTCGGTCACACCAAACCAAATTTTATTTTCACTTTCTAAATTGTTCACACTTGACTTTGACATCTTAAACCTTAGTTCCCTGTGTTCGAACCCGAACTTGCCAAACTATACTCACTTGAATTCCATTTCTAGTGAATTGTAGTTTCTTACCTTTCATTGGGTTTGTGAAGTCTATTGGCTCTCCAATCGAACTTTACGAATCCCATTAACGGGCTATTGGTCACTTATTGGGTCTGTTATTGATCTTGGGTCCGATAGATTTTTTGCAAATTCCAATGAAAGACCGGGAAATGATAATTTGCTAGGGGTGTGCTTGTCCTTAAAAGATTGATTGCTTTGAAAATCTTAAACTTTTAAAATTAATTCAAAGTGAATTAATCTTCCCTCTTGCAACTTAACCTTTTGAGATGTGTTATAAAAGCAACCTAATAGGGTGAATTGCATGACTAGCACACTTGTAGCCTCCACTATGAAAATTGTGAGAAATTTGAGCCTATTTGAGAAAAACACTTATCTTTAGTGTTTATATTGAGTGATTGCTATGAGTGTGCCGGTGATTGTAGTTTGTTCTAGAACTTGCCTTAGAGATGCATTTTGAGACCGCTGTGGGATCACAGAAATGTGATATAGGCGGGGTCGAAGACGAGGAGGTATTCTTAGGAATTTTTGATCTTATTTTGCTTTAAAACCATTTATATCCAGTTTACACAGGTCGTTAGCACTCATTTTTAGTGCTAAGAAACCCCTACAAAACTTCCACATTCAATCCACTAATTATTAGCCTTGTTTTTGTGTAGTCGATTCCCGAACCATCACTTTTCTAAGATGTTGCCTACTTGGAACTTATGATGAATTTTACCAAAATGTGACTTAAATCGTTTTGAATTGGGATTCTAGTGTTAAATTCTATGATTGAGATTGGAAACAATTAAATGAATAGAAGTTAACTATTGAGCTTAAGGTTTATGGTTGGGTGATTGTGGTCAACTAAATGGCATTTGGATTCCTGAATAAGTAGTTCCCGAGGGGTGTTCTACACCTAGCCACCAAAGGCCTTTATCCGGTCTAGGATGGTTGGTCCGAAAGTTCGTTACACAGGATTCATAGAAAGTCATAGAATGCAATCATACCAATAAAATGTGAAAAATCAATTTGAGTTATTTGTGTGCAATTGTTGAAGTATAAGTTATAAATGAGAACAAGTAATAATTTGAATTGATTTAGCACGAGAATCCTAAGTTTCATTACTGTCACGTGTTTAAACCAATAGGTAACATTTCCACATTTTTCTCAGGTCTTGACTACCACTTTTCACCAATTATTGTGTCCATCATACCCCATTCCTTAATTAGCTTACATTTGTTACAACACATGCTAGAATACCTCCTTTGAGATCTCACTTGGTGCTCAAGCCAAGTCGGTGGAGATTTGATCCTTTTGCAAGCCTATGGTAACAATGCATCACGACTTGGCTTGATTGAGTGTTACATTGCTTACTTCCTTACCCTGTAGTCTTATAGGTTGAGAGTGAGTGACTAAACACTTATCCTTATGTGAGGTGCTAGGTCGTGCATTCGGGCTTGACAAACTAAACATCTCGAGTTTCTAATGCTTTTACATATGTTGCTAGCCTAATTGCCTTGGTAGTTTGTGTTAGTATTGTTTTGGTAAACTTAATCTTCACTTATAATGTTGCAAGAGTGGGCTTTGAAATGGTAAAATGATGGTTTGCTTGAGGACAAGCAAAGTTCAAGTGTGGGGATATTTGATATCGCTCGTTTTGTACATGTTTATCTCTCGCGATATCATCACTTTTGTACTTGTTTCTAGTCAATTTCATGAACTTTTGGCACTTATTTAGTTTGAAATTGATCTCAGGTGTTAAGGTTAAAGACTGAGAATGAAAAGATGAAAAGATGAGAGGTTTTGCTGATTTGGCTATGCTGCACCGTTTTGGTCATATCTCCCTCATATGAACTCGGATTGAGGTGATCCAGGTGTCCAAACGATCGTCACTCAGAGCTCTACAATTTTCTAAATACCATCATAGACAAAAGGCACAGACCTAATAAATGTAAAAGAAAAAGTCTTGCATTTCATATGGCAATCTTTTGTTTGTTTATCTCCTACTAGGGTTGAGAACAAAACCGTATGCATAAGTTTAGAAACTACAATTAATGGTATTTAATTTAATAATCAAATAAGAAAAGACTAATATACCCTTTGACCTTGAAATAAAATGATTGGCCAAGATTGTTTCTCCCATTTCTCCACAAAATAATCCATCTTTTTAGATCCTCCAACTATATATATATATATGTATATATATATATATGTATATATATATATATATATATATATATATATATATATATATATATATATATATATATATATATGTATATATATATACATATATATATATGTTAGTTGCTGGTACACATTTGTCACATCTCTGATCGAAGAGAATAAAACGCTGATTTTTATGGTGCAATTTTTATTATTTTTTGACTTACCGTTTGAGAGATATTTAATTTAAAAAATGTGGATGAGAGAGAGTAAAGTGACACGTGGCACATTACTGTTGGTTCCCTTATTCTCAACCAAAGTAGCTGTACTCATTTGAACCTTATTCATATATATATATATATATATATATATATATATATATATATATATATATATTGATGATCCCAGCTAGAGATCTTAGTATGTATTACTTTGATTAATTATTAATAAGCTTGCGGAATAGTTTATTAATAACTTGAAGAACAAACTTGTATATAACAGAATATCTAACCAAAAGCTTCAATATTATTAATAATACGAACACACAATTGTGTTAGGGTTTACAACCTTGAAGCTAATAACTAGAATGAATTGTATCTTCTAGGGTTTCACAGGATCTCTATTTATAACATATAGAGTCCTTTACAGAATCAAACTATTATGGAATCATATCTATTCCATAATTCTCTCTAACCGACTATATCTAACCAACAGTGGTTATCTATATTACTAACAGGGGTAGTACTCATATATTACTAATAGTGGTTGAGTACTTGATACAAAATACAAATTACACATTCAACAGTGGCACTGTTAGACTAAAACTAATTGACAGTGGCACTGTCAATACAAAAACTCTAACAGTGGTGAACTTCTTCTAACAGCGGCAGCATACTTATACTCTGAGCAGATTCAACAGTGGCTCAGGTCTCAACAATCTCCCCCTAAACTTGATCATTCCCAGCAATGAGTCAAGTTTCTTCATCTTTCTTTTTATCTTTCTGAGTTTGATTCTGTTTTCTCCTTTTCTCCTCTTCTCTTCTTCTTTCCAACTCAATTCTTTTATGGAACTGATTGAGCACCATATATAAAGCATTGAATGCTCCTTCTGATATAACTGTAGTTTTCAATTGAGATGCAAGCACATTTCTTAGAGTCTGAGTTCCCAGAACATATCTTCTTTCATCAAGCATGTAGATTGACATTCCACTTCTGAATAGAATCATATGAACTCCAGCTCTAACAAAATGTCTCCAAGTATTCACAGCATCAATACAATGTAGGAACAAATTGATGAATGGCTCAGGCTCAAACAGCATATTCAGACATCTTCCCAATTCTCTTTCCATAATCACCAATGAAGCCTGTCTATCTCCTTGACTGTTTAGCTCATACAGATCTAGAATGTCCAATCTATTCACATTCTTAAGCACATCAGTAACAGATGACAAGTAGTGCTTATCCCCATTCTCTCTAATAATCTTGATCTGTTCTTTATCACCATCAGCAACTTTTGATTTAATTCCTTCCCATTCAATTATCCTTGATGATCTATCATGATTGATGTGAATATTTTCTTTATAATCCTTCACTTCTTTGATATATTTCTTCAACTCCTCTGCATCTCTCTCTAAACCAGAAACTACATTATCAGAAGTAAGAACTCCATTCCATCTGCTCTTTATATTTTGATCAGAAAGCCTTTTTAACTCTCTTTCCTTGGCTTCTATCTCCTCTTGCTCTTTCTTTTCAATTCTCTCTTCCTCCTCTCTCCTCACTTGCTCAGCAATCTTCTTTCTATCCTCCTCCAACTTTTTCTTAATGAATTTATCTTTCTGAATCCTTTTCTCAAAATATTCCTTCTCCTCATTCTGATATTTTCCATATGCTCTTTCCAGTTTCTCTACATTCCATCCTTCAAGCACAGTTCTTGGTGCATACCTATCACCAAGAATTTTGAGTAAATCCTTTTTCCTCTGAGCTGCAGTTGGAGGTTTGTTCCTTTTCTTTTCAATCTCAGCTTGTCTTTTCAATCTTGCCTTTTCTTCATTAGCTTGTTTAAGCTTTGCAAACCCTGGATCCAAACCATCTTTATCATCCTTTCTGTTGATCATATCATGAATCTGTCGAGCAGACAAACCTTGACCTCTTGCAGCCATATCATTCAACATATGTGCAGCTTTTTGTGATAAGGTCACCACACTTGAATCTTCTAGTATAACATCAACATCATGACCTTCCTTTCTTTTAGACTCAACTGCCATTCTTAACATTCTCTCATCATGCTCCTCCTGAGCTCTTCTAGCCTCATCCAAATTAATTGGAGGCTCTACAACCTTCTTAATCTTTTTCTCTTCTTTCAATTTTCTCTTACCTTTGTCTTTTGAATCAATCTTTGGAAGATCAGACTTAGGTTTGGGTGTTTGAGTAGGCTCTCTTATTGTAACAGGCACTTCTAGAGCCCTAGCAGTGGTCATTGCTGTAGCAGTGGTGTACACTGGAGTAACAGTAGGTGTACCAACAGTTGTAGGAATATTTGAAGTACTAACAGAGGTTAATACAATAGTGGTTGAAATTGTAGTAACAGGGGTTGTGATAACAGGGGTTGCTGTTGAAATTGTAGTAACAGGGGTAGAAATTGTAGTAGCAGGGGTTGCTTTTGAAGCACCAACAGTGGTAGATACCTCAACAGGGGTAGATACCAAACTACTAGCAGAGGTAGAAACACTACTAGCAGTGGTCAAACGTTGAGTTTCAACAGGGGTTTGTACCTTAGCAGAGGAAGACTTTCTCTTTGGAATTGATTTCTTTCTATTATAAATCTTCACTCTTTCTTCCTCTTTAGCTTCAGGTTTTGACTCTATCAACTCCCCCTTACCCTCTACATCATCAGTTTCCATCTTCTCTGTTTCAACAGTTTTATCATCACTCTTTTCTTCATACACCAACATATCACTAAAACTTACTCTTCTGCACATATCAAGATTAGCTCCCATAATATCCCAGATATACAGATTAGCCACAGCCTTAAAAGGTAAATCTTTGTTTAATGGAAAAACATTTAAAGCTGGACCACTTGGTGTATCATCATCTGCAACATTTTCACCAACATACACCACCATTCTCCTATCATTCTCAGCATCTACCATATGTTCATCCATGTCTTCATTAACCACATAATCTGAGACATTTAATTCATCTTCAGCAACTCTATCACTCATCTCTACATCAGCAGGTATATCCATGAAACTGAAATCATCTGCACCTCCAGTATCACCATCATTGTTGTCATCAGAACCATCATGATCATTCTTATCTTCAGGCATATCATTCTGCTCATGATCATCATCTTTATTCTCCCCCTTGCCTGAAGAATCCTTAGCAGGCAACAAAACTTTAACAACTGCATCTTCAACAATTGACAACCTGGTTTGTAAATCAAAAATTTCCTCCCTCTGCTTCTTAATCAACTCACACTGGGCAGCCAACATAACCTGCTGCTCCCTTCTCAAAGCTCTTTCCTTTTCAAACTTAGTCCAAATCAGTTTGACATCATGTACCAAATCATTAATAGTCAATTCCCTAGTTACATCACTAGCCTCATCAACATTGGAGTGTGACCTCCTAGATGAATCATCGACTACATCTGCCACTGCAGATGTCCCTTTGGTATTGGTACTGGGACCTACATTTGAATCATCACCCATAGGTTCATCAAATATAGTTGCCTCTGGTTGGGTCTGATTGATGTTACCACTTTCCTGCCCTGCCAGTGGGCTAGAAACAGTAGTGGCAGCCCTTCCAGAATGAACATTTTCATCAAGTATGTTCACCTGTTGTGGTGGATCAGTTGACTGAGACTGTGGAGAAACAGGAATCTCCATAGCCTGTTTAGCCTTCTTGGATTTCTTGGCTTTACTTTGGGTAGGCTTTTGGTTCCCTTATTTTCTTTTGATGCCACCTCCTGATGTGTGTTCAGAATCAACTTTATGTTGTTGGCCTGTCATCATTTGGTCCAAGTGATGTTGGTAATACACCACCAGTGGCAGAAGGAGCAACTAACATTGTAGAAAATAATGCAGTTTCCTTCTTTGAAAGAGCATTTTGATACTGATTCATGGCTTTAATAGTCCTCAAGGATAGAGTAGAACTAACTATTACACTATCCTCTGCTTGCAAATTTGACAATTGAGTATTCAATAAAAGCTGAACAAATCTAGGGTACATGATGAATGTATCACCCTTTACATTCCTAATCATATTATCCAAGATAAACTTAGACATATTATGCCAAGCAGATAATAGGATATGCAATACTAGAACTAAATTCATTAAAACTAGTTCTCTTTTGAGACAAACATACCAGAAAAGTATGAATGTAGAACTTCCATTGAGGACAGAACCATGACTTCAAGAAAGTATATTCAGATCTTGCTTTTCCAGAACCTTCATACCCCATATCCATTATGCCTTTAAACAAATCATCTCTTGATAATTCCAGAATGCCTCCTTCATCATCAAACTGCAGAAGTTCTCTAAGAACAATCTCAGTCACCATTACCTTCTTACCCTTGACAGTGGAATGAATGTGAGTAATTCCATTAACATTCCCTTCCTTTGCATTCTGCCAGAATTCTTGAATATGAGATCGTATCAATCTTGGAGCGACAGTATGGGCATAAGTAACTGGACAATTACTCAAGAAATCGATAATAGGGTGAAAATACTCATCGGCTAGTTCTTTATTCAAGAAAGCCCTCATGTTGTGTTCAGAATGAACACTTAGCGTAGAAGTACCAGAATCAGATGAAGATGACGATGCCATTGATGTACTTGATGAAAGAACGAAGAGCGGTTTACAATAAACGAGAGTGATTATTAAAGGGTTTTGAAAATTTTGAAAGCGTAATTGAAAAAGTGAAGTTATTTGAGTATTTATATGATGACAGTGCCAAGCCCTAAAAATAGAACTAACAGTGGCACTGCTGGTTATACCCAGCAGAGGCACAATTTACAAATAAGCCCAACAGGGGTACCTCACTTGGTCAATTATAGTCAACCCTTTTTAACCATCAATCAAAGCTAACAGCGGCTGATAGTCTAGCAGGGGTATCCGACCAGGGAAACTCCAGCTTAGAACTAACAGGGGCATAAACTTAGCTTTACTAGAAAACGAAATTTTTTATTTTTTATTTTTAAACCAATATAAGAAGCAACAAATAAAACATTAGATTCCAGCTCAAGTGATGTCTCTTGACAGTGGCTGAGTCCTGCAATATTAAACTAAGAAAAACAACCAGCAGGGGTTAAACTACACAAATATACAGCAGGGGTTGAAAATACATTGACAGTGGCAGAAGTAAACTAACAGTGGCACCAACTGTTATCATGATTAAGCTAACAGTGGCAACACTTGACCCTGTCACATACAATATACTTCACCCCTGTTAGTATCAAATCCAGACCAAAACACTAAGTGAGATTGATCATACCAATATTAGTTATCAAAAATGTAAATCTTCCTACATCAAATGCTTTTGTAAAAAGATCTGCAAGTTGATTATCAGTATGAATTTTAAAAATATGAATCAATCTTTTATCATAACAATCTCGGATAAAATGATATCTGATCTCAATGTGTTTGGTTTTTGAATGCTTAACTGGATTTTGAATGATACTAATAGCAGAGGTATTATCAATATAAATAGGAGTGTTCATGAAAGTCAAACCATAATCCAACATTTGATTCTGAATCCAAAGAACCTGTGCACAGCAACTTGATGCTGCAACATATTCTGCTTCTGCTGTAGAAGTGGAAACGGTGGTCTGCTTCTTGCATTGCCATGACACTAGCCTATTTCCAAGAAATTGACATCCTCCACTTGTTGTTTTTCTATCCATGTTCTCACCACCATAGTCACTATCTGTGAAAGCCTTAAGCTCAAAATCTGATCCTTTAGCATACCAAAGTCCCAAATCTGGTTGACCTTTCAAGTATCTAAAAATCCTTTTCACAGCATACATGTGTGACTGCTTTGGATTGGTTTGGTACCTAGCACAAAGACACACTGCAAACATAATATCAGGTCTAGATGAAGTTAAATACATCAAATAACCAATCATTGACCTGTACAAGTGCACATCTACTTCCTCTCCATCAGGGTCAGAATTAAGATGTTTGTGTGCCTCCATAGGAGTGCTAGCTATCTTTACATCTTTATAACCAAATTTATTCAAAATATCCTGCACATACTTCCCTTGGTTAATAAAGATTCCATCTGCCTTCTGTTTAACCTGCAATCCTAAAAAGAAAGTGAGTTCACCCATTGAACTCATCTTGAATTTCTTATGCATTAATCCCTCAAACTCTTTGCACAATGAATCCCTAGTGGACCCAAAAATAATATCATCAACATAAACCTGTACCAACAATATATCTCTCTGAACCCTCTTGGTAAACAAATCCCATACATCTTGCAGTTTAAACTGCAACAATTCTTCTTGCATTGACTCTATCCAACTTGGATCTTTGAGAGCTTCCACTGCCTTCTTTGGTTCCATCTGAGAAAGAAAACAAACATATAGTGAAGTATGTAAATCTTCTTCTCTTACCTTTGACTGCTGTCTGGTCAGAACAGATGAATCAATATCACCAATGACCAAATCCAAGGAGTGATCTTTGTGAACCAGATACTTAGACATGGATGTATCAAGTAATTCTCTTTCCAAATTAGGACCCAAAAGATTATCCATCTCTGATTCTGAATAAGAATCTCTTTCCTCTCTTTCTTTTGAAGGCTTTGGAGTTGCTTCAGAATCTGACAAAGAAGTCCTTTCCAAAACTTGAAATGGAGGACTTTGTTCAAAATACTTAGAAGATTCATGCTCTCCTTCTGAATCATGCTCTGAATCTGTATGAGAACTCTTTGAAGTAAATGGTTGATGATTTATTGGAGTTGAACCAGCTTCATCCTTGTTTGAACCATTTTTGCCAGTTGACCCACTTGTATCATCTGAAGGTTCATCTTGCTCTGATTGGAAAGCTTCTGGAGGATCTGGAGACCAAATAGGAAACAATACATACTTCAAGTCATCCTTTTTAGTCTGACTTGAGCCTGAAAGCACATCTTCACCTGCATCATTACCTGCATCTGTACCTGCACGAGTAGACAAATCTGGATATCTAAAAGCATGGGTTAGTGCATCAATATCAAACAATACTTCTGGACCTTTTCCTTCTACATTTGATGTATTTTCATTAAAGGTCACATCCATGGTCTCATCTATGATCCTAGTCCTTTTATTAAATACTCTATAAGCCTTGCTTTGAATAGAGTATCCAACAAATACAGCCTCATCTACCTTACTCTGAAACTTACCGAGGTGATCCCTGGTATTTAAGACAGTACAAGGACATCCAAATGGTTTTAAAAAGCTAACCAAAGGTTTTCTCTTAAAGAATAACTCATAGGGTGTCTTGTTATGAGGTTTAATGATCAAAATCCTATTCAAAACATAACAAGCAGTGCTGACTGCCTCTGCCCAAAAGGACATTGGAAGTTTAGCATCTGCTAGCATGCTTCTAGCAGCCTCAATTAGTGTCCTATTCCTCCTTTCAGCTACTCCAGTTTGTTGTGGAGTCCTAGGTGCACTAAACTGTCTTTCTATACCTTTATCCTCACAGAACTTATTCATCTCATGATTCTTAAATTCTGTCCCATTATCACACCAGCTCTGATACCACTTGATGATCCCAGCTAGAGATCTTAGTATGTATTACTTTGATTAATTATTAATAAGCTTGCAGAATAGTTTATTAATAACTTGAAGAACAAACTTGTATATAACAGAATATCTAACTAAAAGCTTCAATATTATTAATAATACGAACATACAATTGTGTTAGGGTTTACAACCTTGAAGCTAATAACTAGAATGAATTGTATCTTCTAGGGTTTCACATGATCTCTATTTATAACATATAGAGTCCTTTACAGAATCAAACTATTATGGAATCATATCTATTCCATAATTCTCTCTAACCGACTATATCTAACCAACAGTGGTTATCTATATTACTAACAGGGGTAGTACTCATATATTACTAACAGTGGTTGAGTACTTGATACAAAATACAAATTACACATTCAACAGTGGCACTGTTAGACTAAAACTAATTGACAGTGGCACGGTCAATACAAAAACTATAACAGTGGTGAACTTCTTCTAACAGCGGCAGCATACTTATACTCTAAGCAGATTCAACAGTGGCTCAGGTCTCAACATATATATATATATATATATATATATATATATATATATATATATATATATATATATATATATATGTGTGTGTGTGTGTGTGTGTGTGTTTAAAGAAAAATGCTACTCCCTCCGTCCCAAAATTATTGTCACCCGACAAAAAATATGCAGTTTAAGAAAAACATAATAATTACTGCTTTCTCTTTCTTACTTTTTGCAGAATAACAGTTTTACCATTAACTAATTAATTACTGCTTTGTGAAAAGTGTGTAATAATAACTTCAATTAAGGTTAATATGGTAATCACGACCAAACTTCACTATCTATTTTTGGAAGTGGACAATTAATTTGGAACGTCCGAAAATGGAAACATAATATTGGGACGGAGGGAGTAAATATTAAGGGATGAAGAAATTATTGGGATTGATGTATTTGAAAAAGTCAATTCCATCTTTTTTCAAAAACATTACCTAACTCATAAATGATATGTCTAAGGTTCAAATGAGTATAACATTTTTGAGTGAGAATGGAGGAACCAACCAGAATATGCCATGTGTCACTTTTTTCTCTTTCATCCACATTATTAAAAATTAAATATCTCTCAAACGGTAAGTCGAAAAATCATAAAAATTGCACAATAATAATCAGCGTTTTATTCTCTACAATTAGAAATATGTCAAAGTGTACTTTCGACGAACTTTTTTTTTTTTCCTTTTTCGGTGGGTTTTGAAAACAACTAACACATGTGTTACCGTTGAGTAACACATGTGTTACCATCGAGTAGTAGGTTTTGAAAACAACTAACACATGTGTTACCGATCAAGTAACACATGTGTTACCGACGAGTAACACATGCGTTACCGGCGAGTAACACATGCGTTACCGGCGAGTAACACATGTGTTACCGGCGAGTAACGCATGTGATACCAGCTATTAACACATATGTTACTAATTTTGTACCATTTACAAAACCCAAAAAAAAAAATTTCGTCGAAAGTATGCCTTGAGGGACGGCAAATCGAAGAGGATAAAACGCTGATAAATATGGTGCAATTTTCATGATTTTTCGACTTACCGTTTGTGAGATATTTGATTTTAAAAAACAAAGGGGGGAAATGGGTTATTGTGACACATGGCACATTATGAGTGGTTCCTCCATTCTCACACAAAATCTCATTCTCATTTGAACCTTACCATACTATTAAAAAAACGAAAAATGCACAATTATTCGACTAACTTTTTCTCTCATTTTTAACGGGTGTTTAAAATATCTAATGTTAAATCATATGTGGAGCTCAGTTATCTACAAGCACATGTAAATAATCTAATTCTAAATTAAAATAGCTACGTATAATCACATGTAAATTGCAATACCAATTATAAGTTAAAAAATATATAATTAGTGTTATATGACAAATTAAAATGTTAATCACATTGATTACAATTGTATTCACATATGATTAAAGAGCAAAAAGTAGCAATCACGTGTGATAAAAAGTAAATATACATGTAATATAAATATCAAGTTAAATTATGTCTGTAACTACTCATCACATATTAAATTCAATTTAATTATAACCACACTTGATTATATACTAAAATAATATCCGAAATTATAATCCAGTAATCACGTTTAATTATGGATGAAAATAAAATGATAAATCTTTTTATTTTACTTTATAATTACTAATTTGAAGATACATTATTTTATAATCATGTGAATTCATGTATAACAATAATAACTAATCGTCTACCAATTTCTAAAATTTTATAATATATCACATGTGATTATACATAAAATCACATGTGATTATATGACGTGTGTTTTCAAGACCCGACAAATAAACGAAAAAGAAGTTTGTCAAATGTATAGGTTGTTTAGATCTTTACCAAAGATAAAAAGATGATGATTATAAATATAAAAATTTTATAATCTATAAACATACCGTTTGTGAAATATTGAATTTTGAAAGTTCAGATGGAAATGAGCTTTTAACTCAAATATAGCACCCATATTTTTTTTAGAACAATTAATTTTATTAAAAACAAGGACTCTCTAGCAAGGAGCTAGAAGAGAAATTACAAAGGGTGTGTTTGGCAAAACTAGCTTGTAACTGGAGCTAAAGCTTATAGTTGGAGCTGATAGCTGGAGCTTATATTATAAGTTAGATGCTGGAGCTTATATTATAAGTTAGAAGCTGGAGCTTATGTGTTTACAAGCGTTTGGTAGAACTAGCTGGAACTTATTAATGTAAATTGATATAGGGGTATATATGTAATTTCTACTTTAATAAGCTTGTAGCTTATTTTTATAAGCTACTTCCATTAGCTTTTTTTTCCAGAGCTTATTTTTTCAATAAGCTACCAAAATTTTTTCTACCAAACAAAACTTGTAGCTTAAGCTTGTGAAAAAAATAAGCTTAAGCTCCAATAAGCTCTCATAAGCTAGGTTACCAAATATACCCAAAGGCTTGTTTAGCCAAGAATTCCAACAGTTAACCTTACGACCTCTGTATTTAAGCCAAGAAAAAGAATGTCGCACCACCAAATTTGTTAAGTGTGAATACCAGAGTGTTTTGCGGAAGCATTAGATCGAGTGGGGGCGCCGACGCAACGTTGAACATTCATACATATCAGAGCATATGATTATCGCAGAACATAGTTATATTAAGATGCCAAAGTTGATTGTTTACAAAAGTTTATGATTCATCTAATCGTATAGTAGAAAAGTAGTTAAAGTTAAACAAAAGTGGATTTCGTAAATATGACTAACATCATATTCGTTATACAAAAGAAATCCATTTTCTCCAAAAAGATGGCATCCTAAATTCTCCACGGGTAGCCTATTTCCAAAAGGTGTGCATGCTTACAGGTGCAGCTAATTCCCTGAAAAACATAGTAAAAAGTCAACAATAATGTTGAGTGAATTCACAGGTTTTAAGTTTACAAGAATAATTGCTAAACCAATACGTTCACAAATTGTTATTGCCATAACAGTTAAATAATGTTTTGTGGAATGTTATCCAAATATAAGTTAAACTGGGATATCACCCATAACATAGTTTGGTTTTGTATTGTCAACAACAAGATCCATGATTTATGGATCTTGTTTTGTGGGTTGAAAAACCGACCCTAGTGGCACCACAAGGGTGTGGTTTGTCTCAATTTTTGTTCCTCAAATTTGCGCTCCGTGCGGTGTTCGTTTCCCCGGTCGTTCAAACTTTATTCGTAAGTTATACATTATATATATATTTTTTTTCGTTATCGGTTCAAAACTCGATGTTTTTAATGGAAGTATTTAGTCAAAATACTTTGTTTGAAGTTATAAAAATATAATTTATGATTGTTTTGGTTGTCAGACACGGATCGTACGTTTTAGTCGCATAAGGATTGTTTTATACGATATGAAATACTTGTTAAATATTATCGACATAATATTAAATAAATTATTAAGTTATTAAATAATTTCATATTATTTAATAATTTAGTTCACCAACGGTCATATATTTTTTTCAGATTCGTTCCGAATGTTTTGTACGCAGTTATAACTAATTGCGAAATGTGTAATACTATGCGTATTAACTAGTTGGGCTTTGCTAGACTTATCTCTCAAAATTGTTGTAAATTCACTTAAGTAGGGAATTAGCCTAAAATGCAAATGTTTAGTGTACGTATTCGCATTTAAATTTGCGGGGTGTCACATTCTCCCCCTGTTAGAGAAATCTCGTCCCGAGATTTTAGTCCGTGTCGTTACGTCGGACGTATGTGTCTCCGAAAGATGTGTTGTCACCAATGTGATGTCGTAAGTTACCACGTAACTCATAATAGTTTTGGTATACTCATTGTATAGTTTAATAAGTCGCACGTTCAAAAGTGGTTAAAGTTTACCAAGCGCTAGGTTCGAAGCGACATTCGAATAATATAATGTTAAAGCGTTGTAATAGTTCACTAAGACGTACCAATGTTGACGTAAGGATCCGATTGCGTACCCTTTGCTCCAAGGATGTACGCGCGTCCATGAGTTGTTGAAGTGTTAACGTTGCGGTTGTTGTTCAAAATGACAAACAATTGTCAAAACAGTTGACAATTCGAAACGATTAAATTGTTTGTTTAAATCATGGTCAAATTATGACATAGTAGTTGTTTAATATATAAAAAAATCATGTACAAATTGTTGACATTTAGTCGAAATAGTGATTAATCCGTATATGTTTAGAAAATCATTTCAGTATCTAAACAGTAGTGTTCGTTTGGAAATCAATCCAGTGAATCAATAGTAGGAAAACCTTTCAGCATAGTTGTTTGTTGAAATATCATTTCAAAATATAATTTGTAGAAAAATAGTTCTATAAAGTTTGTTACTTGTGGGAGGATTTGTTTCGCGAGATTGGGCCTGATTACCCCAGTGGTTGCTCGAGACTCCGTCTCGATTATCGTACAACGACAACTTACTAGGTTTCGTTCGTGTAGTACTTAAAAGAAACGTTACTCCGTCACGTATCGTGATCTCCGTTTGTTCCATCCATCCATTTGGTTGATGAGTTGTCGGTCCTAATCGTTAAATATTTAGTACAAATTCGTTCGGTCCGTTAGAGAGTAAGAGTTTCTTTACACAATAGTCAAGCAGAATAGAGTTGTCGTTCAAATGGTAGTCAATGCCAAAGTAAGGAATGTGAAGAACGATGTTTCACATGTTTCAGTTATCGAACATTAAGAAGAATTAACGAGATTCCCATCACGTATCTTACGACTATGAAACGGCCATATGTACTTAGTATAATATAATCACGTTGGGCAGACGTCATTATATGATGCTAAATACATACTTCTTTTCATCAACCGCTTAATACGATCAGGTTCATATGAGATAAGAGTGAGAATGAATGAGTCGAACGTAGTAAGGTTCAATAAATGGATCATGCATGTCGATGTTTCGTGAAGATAGTTTAGTCGTATGCAAATGTGTGTATGCATGTGCGTTCTAGCCAAGGCTATAGTCTAGGTCTCTAAGGTCTCTAAGTCACCTAAGAAATCTAGTTCGCTATAACCAATGACTCTGATACCAATCTATTGCACCCCCAAATTTGTTAAGTGTGATTACCAGAGTGTTTTGCCGAAGCATTAGATCGAGTGGGGGCGCCGACGCAATGTTGAACATTCATACATATCAGAGCATATGATTATCGCAGAACATAAATATATTAAGATGCAAAAGTTGATTGTTTACAAAAGTTTACGATTCATCGAATCGTATAGTAGAAAAGTAGTTAAAGTTACAAAAAAGTGGATTTCGTAAATATGACTAACAGCATATTAGTTATACAAAAGAAATCCATTTCTCCAAAAAGATGGCATCCTAAATTCTCCACGGGTAGCCTAGTACCAAAAGGTGTGCATGCTTACAGGTGCAGCTAATTCCCTGAAAAACATAGTAAAAAGTCAACAATAATGTTGAGTGAATTCACAGGTTTTAAGTTTACAAGAATAATTGCTAAACCAATACATTCACAAATTGTTATTGCCGTAACAGTTAAATAATGTTTTGTGGAATGTTATCCAAATATAAGTTAAATTGGGATGTCACCCATAACATAGTTTGGTTTTGTATTGTCAACAACAAGATCCATGATTTATGGATCTTGTTTTGTGGGTTGAAAAACCGGCCCTAGTGGCCCCACAAGGGTGTGGTTTGTCTCAATGTTTGTTCCTCAAATTTGCCCTCCGTGCGGTGTTCGTTTCCCCGGTCATTTAAACGTTATTCGGAAGTTATACGTTATATATATATATTTTTTTCGTTATCGGTTCAAAACTTGATGTTTTTAATGGAAGTATTTAGTCAAAATACTTTGTTTGAAGTTATAAAAATATAATTTATGATTGTTTTGGTTGTCAGACACGGATCGTACGTTTTAGTCGCATAAGGATTGTTTTATACGATATGAAATACTTGTTAAATATTATCGACATAATATATAATAAATTATTATGTTATTAAATAATTTCATACTATTTAATAATTTAGTTCACCAACGGTCATATATTTTTGTCAGATTCGTTCTGAATGTTTTGTACGCACTTATAACTAATTGCGAAATGTGTAATACTACGCATATTAACTAGTTGGGCTTTGCTAGACTTATCTCTCAAAATTGTTGTGAATTCACTTAAGTTGGGAATTAGCCTAAAATGCAAATGTTTAGTGTACGTAGTCGCGTTTAAATTTGCGGGGTGTCACAAAGTACAAAAGGAAGAGGAAATCAATTCCAAGTCCATATATCATTGGATATCCGATCCGATAACACATAATTTGCATCAGAATCTAAATGAAATAATATGTTATATCTTGATATCAACGGCCCATTTCCAACCCAATTATCCTTCTAAAAACGAATGGATCTACCATCTCCCACCTTATGTCGTAGTGTATACAATGGAATGATATCACGATCATGTAAAATTGAATAAGAAGAGATAATAGAGGACCACATACCGCTTCATTTGCACCCTTTCAAATCTAAACCCACATCAACGCCATGAGTCACTTTAATTTGTCGCACCCCGCCGTGGCGGAATCACAGCAGAACATGACTAATCCGAATCACAACAATGTTTACATCGAACGACCTCTATATGAGTCGTTTTGAATAAATACATTTCAAATGTTACATTGTTCAACTTCACCAATATGTGATATCACTCATTTTGTATATATATATTTCGCGCGATATCGTTATTTTTTGTATTTGTTTTGAGTCAATTTCGTGAACTTTCGGTACTTATTAGGTTGGAAATTGATTGTAGGAAGTATTGTTGAAGAAATGATAAACGTATCGCGAAAGTTGAAGTTTTGGGTAAAGGTTATAATTTGTTGATAAAAAGCTGGTAGCAGGTTATTGATTAGATGCATGGATCACGTACACAACATGCATACGCGATCGCATAACACATGGTGAATCGCGTAAGTGCAAGAAACCAAAAATACGCGATCGCGTGGATGATAGCAGTTCGCGTATGGTAGCCTAAAATGGAGACAGTAGACTTGAAGTAACTGTTACGCGATCGTGTGAATTTTAGAGGATCGCGTGTGAAGGTTTATTACGTGATCGCGTATGGTCAAGTGGATCGCGTAATTTGGCGATTTCTGCAGTTTTTAAGTTTGAGTATAAATACGATTTTAATTTATGTTTAACCTAACTTCTGATACACAAAACGGCCAAGGACGAATTAGTTTCTTTGAAGGTTTTTCATCATTTTGGAGATCTTTCATTGTATTTAATCATTCGGTTACAAGCAATCATCAACAATTAATTGTAATCACTCAGTTTGCATCATTTATCTATTTAAATCATTTTTTCTTTGGTTTCAATTATTTATTGTGTTTGTTCTTATTTGGTTATGAGTAGCTAAATACCTTAACACTTGCTTAGATGAAATAACTAGTGATTAGAAGTGTTATCATTAGATGTTTATGTTTATTTAAATTACATTTAATCGAGAACCTTACGTATTTAGGTTTTCTAATATATTTCGTAAAAGAATAAGTGATTATAACGGATGTTTGTCCATTATATGTTTATTATCAATTGTTTGTCTGTCACACCCCGTCTAAAGCGGGAACAACGGGGTATAAAGGTGATAGGATCATAACACATCATTATAAATAATTCTATATGAAATACAATATCCAATGTGTCATGATGCCAATAACATGAATAACGGTTCATGTCGTGCATACATTTCAACAATGAATTCAAAATCTTACAAACAAACGTACACCACAATGTTAAGGCAAAACATGCCTTCACAAACAACCTTGATGTAAAACAAGTCTTGAATGACTCTCTTAATGCAACCCTAAAGGTCCACTAAGTTCTCTTTTCCTCTGCTTTAAGTCCACTAGTATAACCTGAAAATATATGCTCAAAAACGTCAACACGAATGTTGGTGAGTTTCGTAGGTTTGAAACCAGACACCATAAAAATAAACATTTTGATGTGATAATAATAAGTTAGGACAATTCATATAGAAATGGTACATATAAATGAAATTAGTGTAAATGAACAAATCTCAACCAATCAACCATGCTTGTTGTCATTACTCCCGCAGAGTAAGACGAATAGCATATAAGTCGGCGTGTTGTCAATACCCCCAAGGAGTAAGACGAATAGCCTCAATGATGTCAGTGTATCCAACTGGCGTGTTGTCAATACCCCCAAAGGAGCAAGACGAATAGCCCAACGAGTCGGCGTGTTGTCAATACCCACAAAGGAGTAAGACGAATAGCCTCAACAATGTTTCCAAGTAATGCACATAATTCCACATAATGTAACACATTTCAAGCATATGTCCGAAAAGAAAAGAATGTAATCACAGCATAAAAACAAGTGATAAATCATGTGAGCATACTTTTCCCCCAATTTTAAAAATATGTGTAAGAAAAAGGGGGCACGAAAACTCACCTCCAGAAATGATGTAAGTATCGCCCTTAAGTGTAATCCACTAAACCACTCGCAATCTACAATGATCATATATGCATATACGGGTTACAAACTAGACATATATATGTCCTTCCATTGTATCCCAAGTCAAAATCACCTTTAATAGGTTTCCACACAACCAATCCTCAAGTATCTTTACAAAATTTAATCCTCGTTTATTCAAAATATTAGTAACTTTACTCTATCTTGTATTTCAGAATCTGTCCAGAAATTTCATACCACTTCACGAATTTTAAACCATGATTAATAAAATCATTTGACTCTACAAATTTTACCAGTGATATTTCATGGTGTTAAGAACATCCTGTAATTTTTCCACAACTTATTTCAATAGTTTACTATTTTTTAAAAATTCATTAAAGTAATCTGCTCAAAACCGACAACACTTTCTGACTTCACAAAATTTATAATTTATTTAAAATATTTAAAGACTTACAAAGACTATGATATTTTAACATAATATTTTTGACACTTTAAAGTTACTCCAGTAAAAATTTTAAGACTCAATTCTTAGTTTAACATACGTTTTAAAAATCGACAAGTTAACCAAAACAATGAACCGAAAAACTCAGATTTGACATTCACTTTTATAAAATCATTTTGACCAACTTATACTCAACATTTGGACACGAAACTAATGCCATTTGAAAGTAGACTCAATGTACTTAAGTTTAGACTCCTTTTTCATCGAAAATAATCAAAAATGACCAAGTTACAAGCTTCCTAAACCAAACAAAATATCTGATCAGATTAGGGTTTATAATAAATCAACCCTAATCACTCATATAAACGATCCAAACCGCAAACACAATCATATTTTTCGATACTACTAACATATATACTGATTTTAACAATATCCTAATGATTTCACTCGCTAGGAATACAATGGAATTGAACCAAAAGAAACCGACAATAATGAAACAATCGAAATACATTAAAATGAATGAGATCGGATAGAAATATACCAACTAACGATTAACCGCACGAATATCTTTCGTAGAATCTGTGAATAACAAGAACAAAACCACTTAGGAGTAGTTTTGAGATTAAACGAAACGTATAGATGAATCATAGGGTCGAAATCTTACCAACGAACCTCAAACGAGTGTCCTCGGTTGATCAAAATGAATAGGAATCAAGTTCTAGGGTTTTTGGGTGTTCAAGTTTCGTATTTAGGGTTTGAGAGAGTTTTTGGTCGACTGAAATCCGAATTATGGAGTTTACATCTCGTTTTTTGGTTTAAAAATACGCTTATAAATGGGTCTGGGCCGATTTAGAATCGCGTCGCGATTACGGGTGAATCGCGTCGCTATTTGGGGTAAATCGCGTCACTTTTTAGGGAAAATCGCGCCTCTATTATCCCCAAATCGCTTCTCAGTAATCATCCAAAGTTTCGTTTACATTTTGCTTCATAACTTCTTCGTTACACGTCGGATTGAGTTGATTCTTTTTGCGTTGGATTCGTTTTTCAAAAACGAAGACTTTGATGTAAAGAAATCATTAAAATTAATATTTTCACAAAAATGACTTTTTACGGCTCGAACTACGATAACGATTTGGTGACGGTTGTCACAGTATCCCCCAGTTGAGAGAATTTCGTCCCGAAATTCAGTCGGAGCTATACTATCAACACGATCACTGAATAAGTACGTAAAATTAAGCTTTGTACACTCTTTTTGTTTCGAAGTAAATTCAAATCCTCGCTAAGCGTTAGATCAGGAAATGACAATTTAAAACTTTCTGTGCTTCGAGATTTGACCTCTCAATCCATGGTTTCAACCAGTTTCTCTACGCAATGTTATCTGTGATTACCTGTGAATTCCTTCTAGAAATAAGTGTAAGACCTTATTAGTCAACACTTTCTTAGATTTGAAACATGAAATACTTTATGAACAACACTTCATTCTTATGACAACTTTCAATTGATATGTTGTTGATCCCATAGATTCAACAATTTTGAACGGCCCAACAAACACATATGCAAATATTTTCAATTTCCCAAAATGTACGATACCTTCCTGAGGTAACACCTTAAACCGTATATGATTCCCAACACAAAACTCTAACTGTTGTCGATGTTTGTATGCGTAACTCATTTACCTATCACGTACCGTTTCCAACCTCTCATTGATTTGAACGATCTTGTCAATAGCTTCATGGACTATTTCAATCCAATCAACTGACTTTAATCCAATTTCAGCCCACACTACAATTGAACGACTCTTACACTCCTGAAGTACTTCAAATAGTGCACATTGAATACTAGAATGATAACTGTGATGTATGAGAACTCAACTAGTGGTAAGTGAGTATCACAACTTCTACCAAACTCGGTAACACAACTCTAAGCATATTCTCCAACATTTGAATGGTTCGCTCACTCCGTCCATCAGTACGGGAATGATAACCCGACTTCATATCAAAGCGCGTTTCCAAAGCTTTTCGTAACACTTGCCAAAATTGTAAAGTAAAGTAAAGTAATCATCAAAATCAGCTATAATTGACACAAACACTCCAAGCCTTGCTACAACTTTGTCGATGTAATGCCTTACCAAAATCCCCATCTTGTAATCCTCGTGGACAGCTAAGAAATAAGCTGAATTAGTCATTCTACCCCTAGATCGAGTCATGCTCACCACTAGTTATAAGAAACTTCATATTAGTTATCTCGGGTATTGGTGAAGCATATTCAGAAAAACTTTCATGATGAATCCTTTCAGCATTTTCTACTTCTATGAGTGTGCCAGCTACCCTTTTAACCTTCTTAGCTATTCTTCCTTCTTCATCAGTAACCATGTAATTATTTTCAACCTTTGTTTCTCGTTCCACATGATTATGTCTTAATGAATCCATCAACCCATAGATACCTAAATGTATATCATGATAATCATATGTGTTATGAGTTCTCACTGCCTTTCCTATGTCTCTTAAAATTCTCCTATAGTATCCTTCTTGATGCTCCGTTGTGATCCCAGAATACCTAAAAGTATCTACCAACTGATAGTAAACTTCAGATAATCCTAAATGAAAAAGGTTATTTCTTTGATTATAATGAACTCCATTGTAAGCTAGGTGCAACTCCATTTTAGCATAAGTGACCAAGTTTGCCATTGGTTCGTCAGAAAAGTACTCAGGAATTATACGCGTTCTTTCGTCCCATTCTCCATAGTAAAATTCATCAACAATTTCTTGAACATAAAAGTCAACCGTGCAATCAATGAAAAATTTCCCAGAACCAATATGCTCTCTAGCCTTTATCGAATTGAAGAAATCTTGAAAGTTTTCAAGTAAACATATATCAGCCATGTTACTCAAGTTCCCAGTGGCATGCTCTATTATCTCCTTAAGCTCTCTTAACATTTCTCTTTGTTTATCAGAATAAGGAAACAAAGACTTCTCAAATGTTTCATGCACATATGTATACTTCAACAACTGCTCTTCACAAAACGTTGGATCTACCATCTCATGCTCGCTCATATCATATTTCAGCTCATCTATCTTATATACAAAATGTCAATAAAGATGACATCACTTATGCTGATTTGTCACATTCTTAGATAGCTCTTGATGCTGATGTGTGAATTTGCTGATGTCATATATATATTTTTTTAATCTGATAAACATTTTCTAACATGTTGTAAATAGGTAAAATCTTTTCCAAAAGCTGGCCCATCTTCTCTGGAAAGCCCGCCCAATTTTTTTTGAGACTTTAAAACTTAATACACATTATCATCCGATTGGTTTCTCTGTAACTGATATCCACGCTTGCTTCTTTCTCTGTGTCACCGCCCAAATGAAGCAGTTGAATTCATCTACCATCTTTATTATCTTCCATTTTTGAATTACTTTGCTCCTTCCCTTTGTTGCACGCCACTTTTTTCTATTAGTAACTCAGGAATCGATAATTCAAATTTATGATGTTATAATCTTCTCTGTTTCTACTATTTTCTACTGATTTAATTTCATTTACTTCGTAGTATATTTCTTTTCTTCCCCATCACGTTTCTCTAATCCAATATATGTCTCCCTGAGGTTTTTATGCATTTCTTCAAACTTGGCTTGTGTTTCAGATTCAAAAGGTCGGTGATGAATTGACTTATATACGAATTTGGGTATACTCATGCATATGGAGTTTCGATTTGGAGTTTGATTTCATTTTGGAGTTTCGATTTCTGGGGGTTTGAAGTAGGTGTGGTTTTCAATATGGTAGCCTTGTGATTCAATTTAGTTAAAAAAAATTTTCAAGAAATTATTTTTGATTTTAGTAGTTTATGTGTTTTGTTTTGTTTAGTATGTTTACATTCTGGCTTGGTATCTATGTAGTGCTTTTTGTATGGATTAGTATATGATTGTCGCTCATGCTTTCATGGTTGTTGAACAACTGCTTGCAACGCCTTCAACATCAATTCTTGAAGACAAGGTTTGCTACTTTTTTGCTTTAGTAGACGTATTATCTGCATTTGAATGTTTAGTTCTGATTTTTCATTAATGTATGTTTCACTCCATTTTATATGAAGAACAAGAAATATATATTGCACTCTAACTGTTTGATTAAATGCTTCGATTAAAAAAAGAAATAGAAATGCTACAATTGCCTCACATAAGTATGTTACGTAGTTCTGTATTTTGTAGGCTAGCTCTGAATAATTTGCAATTCATCTACATTCATTTACAGGTACAGGTGGACAACATACGGGGAAGCAGCCACAGCTCGGTCAACTATTAGCTCTGGATTAGTGGTTCATGGAATACCAAAGGCATGCCACACAGACACACACACATATCAGTTGACTTTCCTATTATCTGATTTTATTTTAATCCTTTTTAGTTGATATCTTATGAGTCCCTATGGTTAATTGCAACAGGGATCGTGTATCGGTCTATATTTTATCAACAGACCAGAGTGGATGATTGTTGATCACGCTTGCTCTGCATGTTCATACATATCGGTCCATTTATACGATACCTTGGTATGTCTCCCATTAATTTATTAAAGTGTTAGTTCGATTTTCTTTATGTTGCCGATATGCTAAATAGTTTATACCAAATTTTGCCAGCCCTGATGCTGTGAAGTTTACTGTGAATCACCATTCTGCACTAGCCATATTTTGTGTGCCAGAGATACTGTATATTGTAAGTTAATTGCTTTTCGCAAGATTAGGTGTTTGTAAATTTAGTTCATTTGTAAAAATTGCATACTGCTGTTGGTTTTGGAAGGCTATAGCAGCAAAGAAACATCACGTAATCATATTCGGTGAAAAAGTATGGTTGAGACAAGTGTCTCTTGAATGAATACCAACATGATGCATACTACGTGTTTGATGAAATTTCTATATAAGAAAGTTTAATATGTTGTGAAAAAAAATACTTTGATATATTTTTTTTTTCTAAGAGTATTAAATGAAGAATTAACTGATGATGACCATAGGAAAACTCTATTTAGTGAAAGCTGAATATTAACTGCACTTTCATTAATGATAATGCTCGAAAGACCAATGATATTACCTTATGAGTCATATGGGTATGTTTATAGTTGATGATTAAACAAGTTTTGATTTATATGACCTTTACTGTTACAGAATCCAGCCGAATCCAGCCGAAGACAAAGCAAGAAGAGATTTGCAAATGAATGTTAGAGGAGCTTTAAGCTTCAAAAGGAAGAGTTACTTAAGGAATCTAATGCTGATTCCGCAGGTGGCGGCGATGGAGATGAGGCAAACTTTATGCATGAATGCATCAACAGATACTTAGAAGGAAGAAGGAACTTGGGGACATGCCATCCAAGCAAAAAGTGCACAAAGGTAATTTCAACACACAAGTGAACTTGGTTTATTGTAATTAAATGCGGTTTATAATGTGTTGTTCTATTTTCTATATTATTTCTTAGATGAGGCAAACTGCTTGATTTTGCTTATGCATATTCAGAGAGTTCAATACCTAGGACTCGTGGCAAGTCTCCGCCAAGGTATCATCTTAATTAAGCAACTTTTCTAGAATACTTCTGAATGACATTTTTTTTCATCACTGCTATGTTATATTGAGGTGGCAAAATGGCCAGCTTGAGCAGGTTGGGCAAATGGGTGTGAATTTTTGTTCATACTTTCGGGATTAAATTTTTTCATCTTAATAGTTGCTATGTTATATACAACTATTATGAAGATTTTTTCCTTTTCTTTTTAACCTGACTTAACTAATATAAGGGATTTAATTTTTGTTCATACTTTGGGGTTTGTTTCTTTTTATATCAAAATTGTAATTTGATACGAGCAGTAACCTTCTCGATCCATCGTTTTTTTCCTCTTGATTATGATAATCTAATTGTTCGATTTATATAACTATATTTTTTTTCCTGATTCGTCATCAGTGTGTAGTTGGTGGTGGTGGTGGTGGTCCTGGCAGCCAAGATGATGACAAAAGCAAAAATGAGGTTGATATTCTGATGATGTGAACACTCTTAGAAGCAAGCTTTTTATGGTAAAAAAAGCTATGACTGTATTCACCCATTCTCATTTTTTATCACGTGACTTTGTATTCATAGTTGTAGTGATGACTTTGTATTCACGTTGATTAATTTGAAAGTATGATATGTATATTTTGGTGCAAGGGAAATTGTTATTCAAAAGATTTTGCAATCTATATTATAATGGTTGCTGATTTCATCCATAGGGTTCTTTTCATTACCTATGCAGTCTTGAAAGAAAATGGAGAAAAAGGTAAGCATTTTGTATCTTTTTTTTGTCCTGACGCAGTCATATAGTTTGCATAAACTTTATTCAATTGCTTTTGCCTTTGTTACTAAATCTTTTTACTAGGGGATATGACCTTCCAAAGGACGAGTCCTAACAGTGGTTTTGTGTGTGACAGGTTGAGCTATGCCTTTTTTTTCTGACGAGTTATTAAGAATTCGCTTACGGTATACATTTTCTCGATTTTACAAATAACTAATTTAGTATTCATGGTTGTGGGAATTCTGTGATATATTGCTTATTTCTTTTTCAAGAAATGATTCAGCCAACAAAAGCTTCAGGGGTATAATGTAGAAAATACAACTCACAAGTGAATGAATGAATTTCCTAAGGTGAATGAATGAATTTTTTGGCTTTTAGCTTTACGTATCCTTTTTTTTTTTTTTTTTTGTAAACCGCTAAGCATCGAGTTCTTGCAGCATAAGCCCGAACATCAGAGAAGGTTTATTGGAAGTTTTTTATGGAGTTTATGAGAAGGATCCAAATAAGGTTAATTGTTCACTTCGGTTTATTCTCTGTGCTGCATTGATTATTTCTCACCTTTTCAAATATTACCTTACACAATCATCTTATGATGCAGGTTCTTCAAGCAATGGTTCAAATGGGCATTCTCCTATAGTATTATATTGGCTACAGGTATGATCTGGTAAACTGCCAAAGCCTCTTGATATAATATAGTGCAAGCGATCAACTATAATCTAAAAAGGCTTATATGGGCACCTTTCAAATACTCCCTTGGCATAATACCTTTATAAAGCTAATTGGAAAAAATAATATAATTTTCTATGTCAGGGAGTGTTGTTGGGGCTGTCAAACACAGCAGGAGTACTTGCTGGAGTCTTTGGTACCGCTGCAACAGGTTATATACTCCAAAATGGTAAGATCATTACGACTTAGACATGGGGATGAAATCCGTGTGTGTGCAGGAAGGGCAGTTTGGACATTGGGATGAAATCCGTGCAACAATCCGACTGTTGTGATGTCCCCTATATGGTCGTACAGGGAGAGAATGGAAGAAGCTGCTGCCCTACCTTAGGTCTCGCCTCGGTAGCAATTGTAATGTGAGACTTCTTATAATCTACTCTCTTTTTGATTCAATTGTGCTTAGTTTCATGTACTGATTGATGTAGATATCTGCAATTCTGCATGTTGCTGCAATTAGTAATGTGTGCGTGATCATAAATTAGGTTTGCTTATTATAAATGTAGTTGAAATCACGTCGGATTAGTTGCAACTTTTGGATATAAAATTTGAAGTGTCTAAGTAGGAAGCAGTAGGCTTCAATTTGACCAAAATATGTTAATGATATTAGTGGCTGTTTTGAAGACATCAGACTTTGAATACACGATGACTGGCAAACACGTATATGTCCCCCTGACTTCATAGTTACTGTATTTCATTTCATTAATTATTAAATTAATTAATTAATTAATTAATTTACATTAACCGAAGCAATCGATTAACGTTTTTATTGTGCATTTACGTTTGCAGATTTCTTTTTTAGTCTGATGATCGATGGATATGGAGGATTATAATGATATTGATCAGGCTACCGGAAGTCCAACAGCTGGCGAGAGTGGATTTGTTCATGTTGAATCTATTGATTCACCTTCAATTGATAGCAGTAGCTCAAGTAATCAGGTAAATATTTGAAATTATTACTAATTTTTGTCATTTTTAATCTGATTGTACTATATAGTTGACCTGAAAAAGTCAAACTAGACAAGTCTGAATGATTCATGAATATTAGATAAGTTTGATAATGTGGACAATTTGTTTAGTCAGCTGGTCTTTTTTGGTACAATGCTATATAGAAGTTTCAATGATTCACTGATTATTGGCATTTTTATTTAATTTGTAAGATATTTGAACTAGAAAAGTAAAACTAGATATGTCTGATATAAGTTTGATCATTTGATGTTTATTCGTGTATTGTTGTGTTATAAGTTGAACATATAGCAAAACTTTGTTTTGAGTAGGATGATGGAGTGGTGGTTGCAAGAGTAGATAGTGTACAACACAACC
This sequence comes from Helichrysum umbraculigerum, assembly GCA_949592205.1. Classification (NCBI taxonomy): domain Eukaryota; kingdom Viridiplantae; phylum Streptophyta; class Magnoliopsida; order Asterales; family Asteraceae; genus Helichrysum; species Helichrysum umbraculigerum. The sequence continues at coordinate 56,372,192 of CATIUR010000001.1, read as the reverse complement.
GAGTGAGCTAAAAATGATGATTGATGGAGGGAACGAAGAGTTTGTGGATTGTTCAGACGACTTGGTTTCGTATGATGGGAGGACTGATATGGATGAAAGTTGGGAAGACGAATTAGTTCTTGAAAGTCAAATGTCGTTTGGAAATGATGTAGGAATATTGTCACACCGTTATCAGGTTAGTGTTTCAGGGTTCCAGTCTTTCTGCATTATTAGTAAGTTGACTACTGTTGACTAAGTTTTTATCACAGGAAGAAAGACAACAGTTGATGACAGAACTGACAAAACTTCGATATCAGCTGAAAGGTCTTATTAAGAAACATGAATTGATTGGTGGAGTTGATGGTGGGCCAGAATTCACTTCAACGTTGCCTTTGCATGAGATGATAAATGACTGCTCTAGGTTTATTGAGCTTGCTTTGAATGAGCAGTCACAAACAGAGGGCTCACTTAGAGACCTCTATAAGAAAGAGATGGTTATATTATGAAAATGGTTGAAAGTCGTTTATAGTATACAACTATACATGATATATGTCACTGTGAAATACATAGTATGCAATAAGAAGTCAAGCCATGGCTTTGATAAGTCATTTCACTTATCCATCCACATAACTTTTTACTACGACTTTCAAAATTAATTTAGCATACTTTTAGTCCTCTCTTTGAAATCCCAAAGGGACATTGTAGCTGTTCTAAATGTTGACCCTAAGTGATGAATGATTTGATTTACCTTTTGTAACAAAGTATATACAGATATCCTTTTCATATTGTGTAAAAACTCAATGGCAAAACTTAACTTCAAACCTTATGTAATTCAAAAAAGCTGATCCATATATCGACAAACAAAATCAAACAAAAGTAGAGATTTCACATTTATGGAAAAGAGCATGCAAGGAATTTTTAAAGAAATAATGCAAGTCAACAAAGATTTCTAATAATTATATTCTAAATCAAACCGGTGTATTTTAATAAATAGCTCTTAATCAAACCCGTGTTGTCACGGGTCAATAAACTAGTTTACACAGTTTATGAAATCATCTGTATCTCTCGTCTCATTAGATATAACCCAAGCATTGAATTCTTCTTCCATTTTCCTAATCAACTCTTTGTGGTAATCAGTATATTCTAAAGTGGATTTGTGTATGAGTTCCATAATAAACCTAAGCTCATCTTCATGATGCTCTAAATAGTGAATCATATCTTCCTTATTTGAAACTACAGGTGGTGATTCATAGTCTTCTTCTTCATTAGATAGCTTGATCTTCTTGTTTGGTTCAAAAGAATGGTAATCTACTTCTATATCTTTGAAATCCATTTTCTCATTTCCAAAGTCCATTTGCATTGACTCCGTTCTAATAACATCTAATTTTTCTGTGCACAAAGAATATCACATAGTTTAGATTACTTATTTAGTCCTATTTTAATCTAAGTAACTTAATATACAATTTTTAATTTTATTTCCTTTACATTGCTAGTCAAAAAGACCTCGGTAGCTCCATTGATAGTACACAAAAGCGGAGAAATAGGTTAGCGAAGGTTATTAAAAACCTATTTTTTTCGAGAAGCACCTTACCTCTTATATGATAAATCAATGGGGTAGGTCTTTACTCTCCTTATACCTTTGTTTTTGTCAGTATTCTCAATGCGTGAGCCGATATTTCTTATTGATTTTACAAAGTATCAGAAATGAAAATTATACAAGTAATATAATTAGTTTAAAATAAAATACACCGCTCCCCCGGTAAAACAAAAGTTCAACCGGTTAAGTGTTCCTCGGCAGCGGCGCCAAAAACTTGATGTGTGCTAAAGTATATGCAATTATAATAACAAGTTTAATTAAGGAAATACTAAATAATACTATCACACAATTCAGGCAAGATTGACCCGTTCATGTAATATAGCTTAATAAGTAAGTCCAAATTCGAACACAAGGAACACAGGAAAACGTTATTCTTATTTATAACTAATTATTTATTTATTCTAATTACAAATATTTACAATTATAGTACAATTAAATACAATTAAATACAAGGATCCAATTTACAATAATCTACAAGATAAGGGGGCATTTTAGTTCCGAACGAACATATTTATATTTTTGATACAGATTCTAATAGATAAGTTTTAAGAAACAACTTAAGAATACTCAATTGGATAGAAGATTATAACTATTTAAACAATTATTTATTAAACTTATTATATCAACTTATGTCTATTTGCTTTGTTGGCTATTATTATTGGTGAAATACTAATGTAGAAAATCACAAAGATTAAGATAATTTTCATATAACAACACTCCCAAAGATTAAGTAAAGTATTACTATTTATTAAGATGTATCAGCAGTTTATTAATACAATTCCAAGATTAGGTTGAATTACAATGTTACTTAACATTAATAATTGACAATCATTAATTAATTTATAAAACTTACAAGATTAGTAAAGCTATCAATATAAATCAATTAACTGTTATCAATATTAATATAACACAGACAATTCTTGTATAATAAGCATTCAATAATATAGTTCCAACATAAACATATAATTCATATATTTTTTTTTTTTTTGGAACGGCAAATAACTCCTTCGGATCAGTAATGGAGTATCATCGTGCCACCACTACTGACCCCACCTTTTGCCTCACCTAAGAAGAAACCCTCTGGAGAGGCTCGAACCCGAGACCTTTCCATCATTGGGAAAACTCCTTACCATATAATTCATATAATAAATCTAATAAACATTCATAATGAAAACCTAATAAACAATTAATTCAAATAAACAATATCCAAAATAACCCAAAAGATTAATAAAGTTATAAGGATAAAGAAACCGAACCAATTAGCAAACCAGCTTTTCCTAGGGTTAAAAACCTTCAAACCCTAGCTCCTTTGCCTCCAAAATTGCACCTTAAAGTCGTCCTAAAACCCTAACTTTCGGTTTTAGTATTCTTGAATGGTATATGGTTTAAGCTAAATTGAGCCTCTATTTATAGTTTTAAAAACCGACCTTCCAACCGCCGGTTGGGTTCTCCAACCGCCGGTTGGGTTCTCCAACCGCCGGTTGAAGTAATTTGTTTCCGGGTCCAACTCCACGTGTCTGCACCGCCTTAAACCCTAAAGCTCAACCGCCGGTGGTTAATCCAACCGCCGGTTGAATGTTAATTCTAGAATATTCCATTTTCGGGCTTGGGCTTGATTCTTGGACTCTCAATCTTCATAACCGGATTTCTTTGTTTTCTTGTCCCAATTCTTCATTTTAACTCTTTTAGTCTTCATTTCTTCAAGGTCTTTAATCTTAATTTCTTTAAGTGCTTTAATTCTTCAGTTCTGGTCTCGTTCTTGTTCCTTTTTCTTCATTCTTCAATTAAAATACATTTCTGCAATTATTAACAAAATAAGTATCTAAAATCATATAAATGCAATAAAATGTATAAAAATATAGGGATAAATTAATATAAAATATACTATCTATTTGATGCTTATCAATAACGTAATCCATAGTCATGTTTCCCACTTTCCATTCAAAATATCCGGTTGCTGTAATAGACCTGAGAGTCTCGAGTATTCAGCCTTGAACTTCAAACAGATCATGCATTGATTAATTGACTAATGTAGTTAACGATGTCCTTCTTCATTCCCAGTCACCAATACAAATCCATGAGATCATGATACCTCTCGACTTTTGGAATATTTTTGACTTATGTGCTATGTTCATACTAGTGTCCATAGACCACCTAGCAAAAGAATCCATAATCTTTTCGCAAGATGCAATAGCACATCCACTTCATGTTTCAACTGTTGTCTAACCCACGCACTTTTTGTTTTGTATATGAGTATCCTTAACGCTTCATCTTGAATTTTGAACATCGTATCCTTAATGCCAGAGTGAATCATCATACTTTGATTTGTACTCACCTTTGCTTAATCTTTCCTTCCAACTCAAAACATCTGCCACGACATCCTTATTCCCCGGATGATATCGAAATTCACAATCGTAGCCACTAAATATTTCGAGCTTCCTCATTTTCCTCGTATTCAACTTCTTTTGAACATAGGGGTGTTAAAAGCTCTTATGATCAGTATACATAACGTCCTTCATTCCATACAAGTAGTGTCTTCAACACATATGTACGAATGCTACCGCTCTAAGTCCCAAATCGTGGGTAATATAGTAATGCTTATGTATCTTGAGTTGTCGAGAGACGAATACGATTACATTTCCCCTTTAATTAACACACAACTCAGACCTCGGTCTGATGCATCACAATACACAATGAAATCCTCCGATCCATCGGGAAGAGTCCGAATTGATGCATTACACAAGACATCCTTCAATTTTGAAAAGATTCTTCTTAGTTTCTACCTCAAACAAACTTCTTATATATAAATATATATATGAATAGTAGAGCGATCTTTGAACAACTCTCAATAAAATGCCGATAATAACCTGTGAATCCGAAGTACTTTGCGAACCTTCACGATAGCTGTGGGATCTTCCATCCCTTTACAGCTTCTATTTTGCTAAAATACACAAGAATAACTTCCTTGTTCACAACGTGCCCAAACAAAACAAACCTCTTGTAGTCAAATTTCGAACTCTGAATATATTGCATAGACCTTTTCTTTCAAAACAAACTCAAAGATTAGTCTTGAAGGGACTTCATGCTCTTCCTTGGTTTTAGAATAATTCAGAACGTCGCAAATGAAAAGTATGATAAATTCATCGAGATGCGGCTTATATACGTGTTCGTTAAATATAGGAATGCTATAGTCGCATTAGTAAGATCGAGAGACATAACGAGAAGTTTGAAATGTTCGTAACGAATACTAAACACAGTATTTGGTATATCTGATTCTTGTACCATCAATTGATGATAACCAGAACAAAGATTGATTTTTGAAAATCACTGAACACCTTGAAGTTGATCAAAAAAATCATCTATCCTTGGAAGAGGACAGCAATTATTGACCGTAAATTTTTTAAGTTCACGATAATCAATGCACAAATGAAATGAACCATCTTTCTTTTTGACAAATAAGACAGGTGCTCCTAAAGGAAAAAGACTAGGGCGAATAAAACCCTTGTCTTGAAGCATCTAAAATTGGATTAAATAGTTCTCGCATTTCAAATAGTATTAAATGATTTGGAGTTTTTGCAACTGGGTTGCTCCAAGAATAAGATCGATACAAAATTTTACGAGTCGCGAGGGATATAGTCCTTCTAAGTCTTTCGAGAAGGCCTCGAGGAAAACGTCGATAACAGAATATTTTGAAGTTTTATATTATTAGCCTTTACGCTCATGAGTTGTTTCTTTTCGTCTTTGAAGTGTCCTATGAAAATCTCAGGTATTACACCACCACTTAAGTGGTATACGAAATACTTCTCAAACATACAATTTCCACCTAAATTTCGTCAACTAATCCATTCCCAGAACTAAACCAAAACTTCCGAGTCCGAAGGGTAACAAGTCAATGCTAAAAGAGAAATCTTCTAGCACTAGAGTATACCCTTATGTAACTTCTTTTAGTCTCCATGCGCTCCCGTTAATAAACTTGTTTCCGGGTCTCCCACTCAAAATAAGCTATCAAGTTTCCTACTGTGTTGATTGGTGCCACTTGACGAGCTGTCATCTAACAAATATTTGTAAAATGACCTCTTAAGTTGCAGTTTGAATAAACACAACATGATGCAGATGTGTGATGATAGTAGTTACACCTTACACACAAGGTATGTGAACCAGTGTAACCCTCCCTTCATGTGTTAGTATCTACCAGTATTTTGAATACTCTCTCATTCTTGGTATTGTTTCTACATTCCCTGCCTTATTGGTTTCACCGATTAACAATCCATCCATCAGTATTGCGCCTTGAATAGTAGGAGGTTCAATCACTTCTACCGTCCCGCGAGTTTCCAGAACAAATGTTGGTCTACTTCTCAATTCTCTTAGCTTCAAGTGCCACGCGATGAGGTCTAAACCTTGCCAACACATGAAATTGTCCGATATATGTTGCATAATTAACTCCCATTGTATAAAAATTTCCAAAACTTGATCACTAACTTCTTCATTTGATTATTGAAAGAATATTTCTCCTTAAACGGTGCATTTATTTATTTTATTTATTTATTTAGTTATGTACTTATTATTATTACTATTATCGTTACTATTATTATTATTATTATTTATTTATTATTTTTTTCGCGCCCTCACCACTTCATCATTTGAATTCTCGCTATTAGTTCCGTTTTCACCTTCGGTGCCGCTAGCTCTACCATGATTCAATATGCTGTCACAAACCTTGCAAGACAATTTTTTTTTTTAATATTAAGGCCCACCACTGTTGTGCAATGGTCGCAACAACATTGGAGTTCTTGTCTTCAATACCACAAATTCCTCCAGTTCAACCATTAGTTCAATCACCAATATTACTTGTATGACTACCACCCAGTGTTTCTCCTCCATGAGTAAAATTTACGTGTATTGCGTCTTAGTAGTATGCTTGCTATACTTTCGAATTAATATGAGTTTAGAATAGTTGAATACTTTGGAGTTTGTCAAGGCATAAATGCACAAGACTCACAAACATAAGATTGATTCGGTAACGAATGCAATTGGGATTTTATTACAATACGACACGGAGATAGCACATGAGACACGCAAACATGGTCGGATAAGCACACATACGTCAGAACACCTTTGTCATTTACATATGCAGCCGTAATTGTGAAAGCATTCTTTCATACACATACTTATCTTCCAACTCTTTATATCGGAATAAGCTTTGTATTCACGGAAAGAGATCAGATAGTTATAGAATCCTAAGTAGCATGTAGACGAACCACATAAAGAGTCGTAAGATGATGAAGAAACGCTTACAACGTCCTTTTTACTTGAAATGGTTAAGATGATTTATCGACACTAGCTACAACTAGCTTCACGGAATTGTATGCACACATAACTTCCTAACTCATGTTCTATATGTGGGTTCCTTATTTATAGTCTAGGCCAATCCACCTAGATCTCTATAAACAATGTCTCTGATACCAATCTGTCACACCCCGTCTAAAGAGGAAACAACGGGGTATAACGGTGATAGGATCATAACACATCATTATAAGGAATTCTATATGAAATACAATATCCAATGTGTCATGATGACAATAACATGAATAACGGTTCATGTCGTGCATACATTTCAACAATGAATTCAAAATCTTACAAACAAACGTACACCACAATGTTAAGGCAAAACATGCCTTCACAAACAACCTTGCTGTACCACAAGTCTTGAATGACTCTCTTAATGCAACCATAAAGGTCCACTAAGTTCTCTTGTCCTCTGCTTTAAGTCCATTAGTATAACCTGAAAAGATATGCTCAAAAACGTCAACACGAATGTTGGTGAGTTTCGTAGGTTTGAAACCAGACACCATAAAAATAAACATTTTGCTGTGATAATAATAAGTTAGGACAATGCATATAGAAATGGTACATATAAATGAAATTAATGTAAATGAACAAATCTCAACCAATCAACCATGCGTGTTGTCATTACTCCCGCAGAGTAAGACGAATAGCATATAAGTCGGCGTGTTGTCAATACCCCCAAGGAGTAAGACGAATAGCCTCAATGATGTCAATGTATCCAACTGGCGTGTTGTCAATACCCCCAAAGGAGCAAGACGAATAGCCTAACGAGTCGGGGTGTTGTCAATACCCACAAAGGAGTAAGACGAATAGCCTCAACAATGTTTCCAAGTAATGCACATAATTCCACATAATGTAACACATTTCAAGCATATGTCCGAAAAGAAAAGAATGTAATCACAGCATAAAAACAAGTGATAAATCATGTGAGCATACTTTTCCCCCAATTTTAAAAATATGTGTAAGAAAAAGGGGCCACGAAAACTCACCTCCAGAAATGATGTAAGTATCGCCCTTAAGTGTAATCCACTAAACCACTCGCAATCTACAATGATCATATATGCATATACGGGTTACAACCTAGACATATATATGTCCTTCCATTGTCTCTCAAGTCAAAATCACCTTTAATAGGTTTCCACACAACCAATCCTCAAGTATCTTTACAAAATTTAATCCTCGTTTATTCAAAATATTAGTAACTTTACTCTATCTTGTATTTCAGAATCTGTCCAGATATTTCATACCATTCACGAATTTTAAACCATGACTTAATAAAATCATTTAACTATTTTTTAAAAATTCATTAAAGTAATCTGCTCTAAACCGACAACACTTTCTGTCTTCCCAAAATTTATAATTTATTTAAAATACTTAAAACTTACAAAGACTATGATATTTTAACATAATATTTTTGACACTTTAAAGTTACTCCAGTAATAAGTTTAAGACTCAATTCTTAGTTTAACATACGTTTCAAAAATCGACAAGTTAACCAAAACAATGAACCGAAAAACTCAGATTTGACATTCACTTTTATAAAATCATTTTGACCAACTTATACTCAACATTTGGACACGAAACTAACGCCATTTGAAAGTAGACTCAAAGTACTTAAGTTTAGACTCCTTTTTCATTGAAAATAATCAAGAAATGACCAAGTTACAAGCTTCCCAAACCAAACAATATTTCTGATCAGATTAGGGTTTATAATAAATCAACCCTAATCACTCGTATAATCACTCGTATGTACTGATTTTAACAATATCCTAATGATTACACTCGCTAGGAATACAATGGAATTGAACCGAAAGAAACCGATAATAATGAAACAATCGAAATACATTAAAATGAATGAGATCGGATAGAAATATACCAACTAACGATTAACCGCACGAATATCTTTCGTAGAATCTGTGAATAACAAGAACAAAACCACTTAGGAGTAGTTTTGAGATTAAACGAAACGTATAGATGAATCATAGGGTCGAAATCTTACCAACGAACCTCAAACGAGTGTCTTCGGTTGATCAAAACGAATAGGAATCAAGTTCTAGGGTTTTTGGGTGTTCAAGTTTAGTATTTAGGGTTTGAGAGAGTTTTTGGTCGGCTGAAATCCGAATTATGGAGTTTACATCTCGTTTTTAAGGTTAAAATACGCTTATAAATGGGTCTGGGCCGATTTAGAATCGCGTCGCGATTAGGGGTGAATCGCGTCACTATTTGGGGTAAATCGCGTCACTTTTTAGGGCAAATCGCGCCTCTATTATCCCCAAATCGCGTCTCAGTATTCAGCCAAAGTTTCATTTACGTTTTGCTTCATAACTTCTTCGTTACACGTTGGATTGAGTTGATTCTTTTTGCGTTGGATTTGTTTTTCAAAGATGAATACTTTGATGTAAAGAAATCATTAAAATTAATATTTTTACAAAAATGACTTTTTACGGCTCGAACTACGATAACGATTTGGTGACGGTTGTCACATTGTCTATGAATAGTTGAACTTTGATTGCGGATGCAGATAAGTAATAAGTTGGATAATTAAACTGAAATGTGTAAGTTAGTGATATTGGCGAATGTCTTTCACTTGATTAAATTGTAAGTAGTGAATTGGACTTAAGGTGTAGGAAAAGTGGACACTAATCCTAGCTTAATAAGATTTACATTTACAACGCGAATAAACTGCTTTTAACTAAACACCCTGAAGTCATTAGTGAAATAATCCAAGTAAGTGACGTTTTTAATATCTTAAAGTACAATCAATCAATTTGACTCTTCCTCAGTTCCCCTAGTTTAATCAAAGTAGTTTGTTAAGCAACGTGACAATTCGGTCACAAAACCCCCAAATTTACTTTCTTGTTTAAATTAGTTGGATTTTAATTATAATTCTTAAATTTCATAGTCACTGTGGAACAAACTTGGATTTATTGTAGCTATACTACACACGATAGGATATACTTACCTAGTTGTGTAATAGTTAAAGTCACGGTATTTCTTTGTCAACTAGCAGTCAAACGGAAAGCGGGTCAACTTCAACAAACTTAATCATTGAGGAAGTTTTTGAAGAAGAGCTTGAATCAAAATTTGAAGAGGAAGTTAGATCAAAAGAAGAAGAAGAAGAACCAATGGCTGACAAGAATGATACCCCAATGTGGCCTCGGACTAGGACCGTTGCTCCTACACCTACATCTGCGATTCAAAGGCCACCGATCGACCACAATTTTTCACTAAATGGTAATCATTTGCAGATGCTTAAGGATACACAGTTTGATGGAAGAGTGCGGGTAGATCTGCACAAACATATTGCTAATTTCTTGGAGATAAGGGAGTATTCCAAGTATGGTCCAAACACAGAAGAAGCCATCAGACTACGGACCTTCTCAATGTCTTTATATGGGGAAGCAAAGATTTGGTACCAAGAGCTTGAGCCTAACACTATCCGAACTTGGGACCAAATGAGGGAAGCTTTTGTTAGCCGATACTTCCCTCCAGCTTTAGCGGAAAGGCTTTTGAATGAGATCCGGGCATTTAAGCAACTTGAGAATGAGACTTTAGCGGAAGCATGGTTTAGAATGAAGGAGTTATTGAGAAACTGTCATGTCCATGGTTTATCAAAGGATGAAACCATTGAACTCTTTTATAATGGCCTTGATCTTCCATTGGCTGCTGTTCTTGATGCCGCTGGGGGTGGAGTTTTCATGTATAAGACTCCTAATGAGGCATGGAAGATAATGGAAGATAAGGTTCTACAGAGCCTTAACTTGGCAAAAGATCAAAAGAGTAAACCAGCCCGGAAAACTGTTGCATTTGCTGAAGGAAGTGGTAGTGGAAATTTTGATAATAAATAAATGATGAAGGAATTAAAAGTCATGTCTTCCAAATTAGATAATCAGTTCAAGACTCTCAAGGGAGAGATTAAGGAGCTTCAAGAGGGTTGTGGTAATTGTGGTGGTAACCATGCCACTGCCGGTTGTAATAGTGATGATAAACCGATGATGATGGCGGATGAGGATGTCAACTACTTGCAGCAAAGTAATTACCAGAGTGAAAATACTTATCCGAGAGGCGGTTATCAGAACCGGAATCAGGGTAATTATCAAGGCTGTGATATCCGTCACTAAAAGCTTTATTTTTAGGTTCGTTTCCTATAACCATTTCTTATTTTATATTCATGTACATGAATAAATGGGGAGAAATAAACTAAGTATTTGTATTTTAAACTATGTGAGAAATTTAATTCTCGTATAGTATTCAAAAAGTTGAATCAATGTTCATACACGGTTGGATTAAAAGTTAGGATAATACTAATGAAATAATAATAATGGTTAATAATATAATAAGAATAATAATATGATATGTGTAACAAATAATAATAATAACAAATCATTATCTTCATATACTAATTACTATAATAGTAATAATAACCATAAAATTTTAATTATGGCACATACGTTTTAATTTTTTTTTTTTGCATGTATGTCAAAATGAGGGCTTTGTCACAAACCGACCCATGATCATTTTGGAGAGGGATCCGGCCAACTTTGGCTCGTGAGTACCAAACCCATTCTCAAAACTCAAGACTTAAGCCCAATTAGGTTATTAACTATAGGTATAAATTAAAACAAAAACCTAATTCCTTTGGCAATAAAAGAAAAGTGCAGCCGTGGGTTTTGGTTGCTCTTGTGGTGTTGATGTATCGCAAAAAGTCACGTTTTTACATGCATTAATTATCCCATATTTAGCTCTTTTCTAACAAATACATCTTAAAATCATAATTATTCATTAAATTTTGATTAGAAAGGTGTAAACTTGTCGGTCTTTTGAAAATCAAGCAAAAAGGGCAGAAAACTGACCTAAATAGGCACTATTCTGAGCCCAACCCTAATTCTACTGTAAACTTCATACCAGAACCTCATAATAGTCTTATTTTGTAGCTATGAAGATTACGAGAACGTGGATATAAGGATTGCTCAGAACGGATCAAGGACGAGAAAGTTATGCAAGTTACAGCGCAACCGAAAGCTACAAAACGTATTCTGAACACGCCCGGGCCCCACACATCCAATTTCTACCAAATTGGCATCATTAGAAGCGTAACGGAATTATGAAGCTGTAGGCGAAAGAATCAAGTCAATCGGACGCGAAACGAAGAAGATACGGCCTCCCGAAGATGCGAGAAAAGTCGGAAAAATCACACGGCCTAGCACACGGCCACCACCAGGCCGTACACGGCCTTGCTATAGCCGTACACAACCATAAACAAGCCGTACACGGCCCTGTTTAGGCCGTACACGGCCTCTGTTGGTCTCACACGGCCTCTTCCTTGCTTCTTTGGCTTGTACGTGTGCTTGTGGACTTGTACTCTTGGATCCAAGGCTTGCCTATAAATAGAGACCTCATTCACCTCATTTCACACACCATTCTTCATAGAATTCTCTCACTTTCTCTCTCACACACATTCTCTCTCTAGCACTACTCTTAGGAGTTAGAGGAGAATTAGATTAGGTTAGCTTCTCTCTCTAGTTTCTCTCTCTAGAGAACTAGAGAGATGTAGGCACGGTTCGAGTGGGGAAGATAGCTGTAGCTTGGGAATTTTATTGTATTGAAGTTTTCAAGATTCTAGCTTGTACTACTCAGTGTTACGCTGCTTAAATACTGGTTATTACTTATTCCTTTACTTACGGTTATTATGTTTTGTTTGCATGATATCTTTGTTTGTGTTGCGAATATTGCCATGCTATTTACGTAGTTTAATACTGTGATTATTGAAATATAGATATTAGGATTATGTATTATATTTAATTCAGTGGGATAAACATTATGAAATAACGGAAGTAACGTTATACGGCTTTCATTTGTATAGCGCCGGAATCATCACGAATGTGTGTAGTACGGAACGTGGAAGCTATGAAAGTCGTGGGCACAATCCGTTATGGAATAATGTCCCCAGTATTATGATTGGTGATTGTTTTGTTGTGTATCTGGTTGAGTTTTACATGAATATAGACTTAATAAAGTGTCCACCCTTTCCAGTCTTTCACGTGACTATTGCCTTAGGATAGGATCTGATCAACCCTAATACTACGTAGATATAGTTATCTCATATTACATTATGAAGCTATGAATATTCCGTAAAACGGCACAGTACTTCGTATAACGTTTAAATACGTGGGAAAAGCTAAGGAACTGCTGTAGGTTTATTTCATCGTGGAATACCTAGAAGTCACCCTTTTAGAATATGGGTCTAGGAACAATAAAGCTGTGGAAATGCTCGCTGCACCGTACACCGTTAGTACACCAAGGTTAAAATACAGATGTGGAAATGCTCGCTGCACCGTACACCGTTAGTACACCAAGGTTAACATACAGCTGTGGAACTACTTTAACGTACAGTACACCGTTAGTATGCCTTGAGTCTGGAACACTGTGGATATGCCAAATGCACTGTACACCGTGAGTATACCTTGAGTCTGGAACACTGTGGATATGCCAAATGCACTGTACACCATGAGTATTCCTAGGGATGAACGCCTGATAGCAAAGGAGGGTCTAATTCATGACGGAGTTAATTATGCTTAAACCAGTAATAAATGAGTTTTGAAAAGAAAGCAAGTATTCGGCTGTAATACAAGATGCTTAAACCGCTTAACTCAACATAACCGACAGCTCAACATATACAGCATACAATTAGTACTTACCTAGATAAACTCAGATAGATTTAGGTGTTAAGAAAGGTCAGATAGAAAATTGCAGTTTGTTACCTTATGCCTACACCCAGGATATATCATCCGTAGAGGTCGCTTAGTCTTACAAGGCAAGTGAGGGGGGTTTGCACAACCTGTTTCTGATCAGCATCAGGATAACCTAGGATTCAGTGACATATGCTTTTAGGCTTTTAGACTAAAACGTAGGGTCCTAGTGTTTACACCGACTGTCCGTCTGATGATTTGCCCAAGGTAGTCTCCAATCATCTGTCTAATGAATATCATCCAGAAACCCTAATCATCGAAGTTTCAGCAATCACGCTCTACCTGTTGCCTACTCTCTTATTAATTTACTTGTTTTATTTAGTATTAGCTTAGATAACCAACCAAAACCTACCTACTTTTATAAACCCATCCTATCAGAAAGCTCATTTACGGTAAGTCCCTTTTGGTTCCATTCGCTCCGATTTTAAGAACGACACCCGAGTTATACTTACTGCTTACTCCCCAAAAGTAGGTAGTACTTATAGTTTGAGCCCCAGCTCATATAAATTTAAAACCTAACACGTTCACGCGTTGTTGCGTCGTTGCCTGCAGGACCGCCGTGCCAGCCCCCCTTGGAAAACGACCGCGGCTGTGTCAGCACTCTGACGGCGCAACAGGTTTTTGGCGCCGCTGCCGGGGATTGGTTGAGCGTAGTGAACTTTAAGATTACCGTAGATAGTTGACTTTTAGGAGACCCTTCCTTAAGATTTTCATTACTTAGGAAGTTATTTGCTTTAGTAGTTAATTAATTTAGAGAAAATACAAAAAAATTAGAAAACCATAAAAACCCTAATTCTCCTTCCAATCTTATTTCTCCCATGGATGAGATAACGATCATGGACGATGCGGAATTCTTTGTGTCTTCCCACAAAGAGGTCTGTGTTAACCAGGAAGTTGAGATTGACGAATATTCATCCTTAGACCTAGGTTTTGATATATCTCAGCAGAAGATTCCACCTTCTGTCACTATTGAATTAAGTGGTCAACCCACACTTGACCCTGAGATTTTATCAATCTTATCTAGATATCCACATTACCTTAGACCTGCCACCCTACCAGAAGACATTCCTTTCGGTATTGAAGTTTTCTTCTATCCACCAATGCCTTGGATGGATTTAAATGAGCGACTTCATTGCTTAGATGAATACTTCAGGTATGATCTTCCAGATATATTGCGAGCCTACCCCACTACTCTTTTCCAAAGTGAAGAAGTGGATGAGCGTCTCCAGTGTCCGGAGGATCCTGAACTAGAAACACCAACCTTACCCAACACTGAACCAAGTAATAACCCACCAGAATCAAGTAATGAGCATCACTTAGAAAACTTTCACAAGCCCAGTAGGAGAATAGATATCTGTGCTGATTTTCTTAGAAACCTTAAAATATCAGATTTCCCTTTTTCAACTGAGCAGAGGAAGACTTTTGTAGTGATTGATAGGATAATAACATGTCTACGTGCTAATTACGATCAAAAAGACGAGTTATCACTAAAATCAGAGTTAGACCTACTAATGGATCTAATAGCTAGCACCGAGTATCCATCTGTTTCACAGATTAAGATTAATCGTTATGTTGCTGTCCTGATTGACGAGCTCGAATTTTGGATTGAAAGAGCCCCTATCACTTATACTTTGATTCCATGCGTTAAACTGTTCTTTGTTGATCCTGCCACTTATCTGATTAATGAACTGAGATCAATTTTTCCTGATTCTACTGAGGAAGCCATGGATTATGCTTTCTTTCAAAAGAGAAAAGAAATCCATGTTAAGCTTACTCAGTTGTTACTAACATCTAAATTCCCTTTTACTGAGCAACAAAGGATTTACATCAGAAAGATTTCACGAGTAGTTCACTCTACTTCTGGAAACCCTGATTCAGAAGAAGAAAAGGAATTTCAGCATGTTATCGGAGAATTGCTCTTTGATCTATGTTTTATAGACACAGGATTCAGGGATGGTATTTCGAATCCGAGAAAGGTAAGACGAGCATTTAACCAATTCATTGATGCGTTACTAGCATTAGGTCAAGAAGAAAAAGAATTCTTACGAGAATTTGAGCGTTATTATATAAATCCCGCTGACCTAATTCTTAGTATCATTAAAGCGCTTCAAGGTACGTTCGTTCTTCGCCACACTTTCTCGCATGTTTCAGGCTTATCTGAAAGTGCCGTCACAAGCACTGACAGATAAATGGTGATGGTCTGATGTAAATAGGTTTGAATATTTCGTTAATTAGGACAAAAATAATTTTAATTAGATTTTCTTTTAACTTACTTTTATAAAAACAAAGAATAACGTTCTTTAGAGTTTAAACGCGTAAGTTTTTAAACAAATTTTCGCGAACGGTTCAAACGTTTCAGAAATTTGACAAAGTTTTAATTTAAATTTTGGAAAATTTTATTTGGATTGGTTTTTGAATTTTAAAGAACACAAAAAGATTTAATAAACGTATTTAAAAACGAAAATGTTTTCGCACGCGAATTAATGTTACGTTTTTAATATACGAATTTAAATACGAAAGTTTTGTGCGTATTTTGGTTGATTTTCATAAAAAATATTTTAACTTTAAAAACCCAAGTATACGTTTCGTTTCGTTCGCATTTAAGTTAAAATTGCATTTTAAAAATGCAATTTAAAAATGCATAAAGCAAAGGAAGCTTCCACCACTTTTTACAAAAAGTAAAAAGCAACTTCTTCTTCCTCCTTTCTCTTCCAAAACCGTCACCCACCATCACCATCTCCATTTCTCCATTTTTCCATCATTTTTCTTCAAATCAAGCTTCAAATCTTCCATATCTTCATCTCTTTTGCATCTAGAACATCTTTACATCAAGGTTGAGGTATGATTCTAACCTAAAATCATCATTTTGAATATTTTTATAAAGTTAGGGTTTATGCTTAGATCTTGGATTTTAATCATCAAGTTCCATGCTTTTTGCTTGCAAAGTGCTATATGCTTGATTGTTAACATGTTTGCGGAAGTAATTTGAGATTTCCATGGCTAGATTTGATGTTTTGATTTTGAATGTTGACTTTTTGTTAGGGTTTTAGCTATTTTGACTTTCTTGAATGATTATTTGCTTATGATTGACTTTTCGGTGATTAATTGCGCTTAAAATGATTAGTTTACATAAGTAAGTAATTATTAAAGTTGAGAGGATTAATTTGATTGCATGCTTATGAATTAAAGTAAGGCTTTTTATACAAAACTATTTAAAAACCATTCCTTTAATTAAAATCATTATCTTTTAATGGTATTTATTTTAAACTTTGTATAATTTGCTTCATGAAAATGCAATTAAATATATTTGGAGTAGCACTACTTTAATTAATAAAGTTAGTGAGATTTCGAATTAATTATCCTCTAATTAAAAGTCTTATGCTTAAACAAAATGATGGATGGTAAATAAAATCGCTTTGCTTGCTTGTTTTAATCATAGTAAGGTAATTATATGATTTATAATCATGATGCTTGCTTGATTATTCGATTACTTAGCATGTTTAGAAATATTCATCTTTAAGTAATCTTAGAAAAATAGGAAAGCTACGGTTTTGTTTATTTGGATAAATTGCGGATTGATGATTGCGGTTTTTAGGGTATTCATAAAAATAATAATGGGATAATTGCAAAATCTAAAGCCTACATTTCGAATTTTTTCTGAAAATTTGGAATAAATATTATATTGTCCAATTATTGTTATATGATTTGTTTCCTTGTTTTTCTTAAACAGATGGACCCGATTCCACCTACTCTAGCTTATTTGGCCAAAACTACACAAGAAAAGACTTTGATTCGGAAATGGCTAAAGAGGACATTTGGAAGTAATCGGTACATAGTTTGGGAAGACATGGGGAAACTTGGAATCGAGGACAGGTTGAGGAATTTGATAGGATATGAGGTTCAGGGACATAAGTTCGACTCGTGGATCCAGCTTTTTAGCATTCGTGAGCTCATATACCCCGAGGTTGTCACTGAGTTTCTGATGACATTTGAGCTTAACCCAGAGTTAGGGATTGGAGATGACAAGAAGATATCATTCAAATACCGAGGGAAGAGCCAGAGTGTTTCTATTTCAGGCTTAGCTAGACATTTAGGATTATATTCAGCGGATCAGATTAGCTCAGATTGGTTCTTACATAGTCATCAGACAATTCCTCATCATCCCGAGAGGAGCCATAGAGTCATTTGGAGTGAGCTGACGGGCACACATTATACTTGTGGTGCCAAGTCCTCGGCCTTGATTCTACCTCAGCTACGTCTCCTACACAAGCTGATTGTTACATCTATTATGGGAAAGAAGGAGACCGGGCCGATAAATGGGGATGAGCTATATATCATTGATGCTATCATGAGCCGCCAGAATATTAATGTGGCTTGCATTATTGCTGAGAGGATGGCGAAGGAGAAGAACTTGGACCTGATGAAGCATGTTTTTATGGGAGCTTTCATCACCAGATTGTTGAGAGGGTTGCGACTCTTGAAAAAGAGTCATGAGGCCGAGTATAGAGTGTCTTCCACTTCATTACCATGTGACTTGGACTACTGCAAGCAGATCCATTTGATCACTGAGGGTTCTGAGAGACAGTGTTACTGGAAGGACACTGATGAGCTTATCCCTGGATGTTTCATGACCAAGAAGAGGGTCAGAGAGGAGGATGTTGAGACTCCGGTTGTTGATAGAGTAGATAGAGTACCGGCTGTGCCTAGGAGTACCAGGACACCAGTCAGGGATGCTGGGGTTGGGACATCAGGTCCCCGAGCTCAGATACGACATACAGATCCAGTCACTCCCTTGACCCAGTACTTCATATTGCACGCGTTGGCTGCCAACAACGCGCATCAGGCATTTATAGCTAGGGCTTTAGGTATTCCAGCTCCCGAGCCGCTCCTGTACGAGTGTGTGCCACTACCACCAGCTCCACCATCCACTACCATTCCACCACCTACTACCATACCACCATACACTACCCACATACCACCTACCACTACCATTCCACCCACACAGTCAGTCGAGCATTGTTTATCGGTTGATGCTGCATTCCCACATCCTACTATGTCAGCCCGTAGAGCCCGTTCTTCTCAGCAGTCCGCAGGAGGAGAGGCTGTTGGTTCCTACCGGCCAGATGTTGTTCATTTGGGCATTGATCCATTCACCATATCAGAGTTTCAGGGATTGTTGGCATTAGACCCTATACCTTCTGATCAGTTTCCTACAGAGGAGATACTTAGGCACATCTACAGATCCAAGATGGAGCGAGAGGGGATGACTTTTGAGGATTTCAGACAGTTGGCATTAGATGATCCGATGAAGTTACCTGCTTGCTCCCTTAGAGATGTATTGATGCAGTATAGGCAGGTGAGGTCAGAGGAGCAGAGAGTCTCCAGTGGTCAGCAGTCAGTTGCCGGACCTTCCTCAGTTCCTCCACCGGTTCAGCCTTCTGTTCAGGACTCTGACCAGGGTTCTCCAGCACCCTAGATCTGTGCACCCATATCTACATACTTACTATTTCCTCTATTCCATACTTTTGACTTGTTGTGTGGTTGTGGAACTTTACTTTGTTATATTTTTGGAACATGAACTATCAGACATAGTCTGTTTAGTTTCTTTTTCTTTTATCATTTAGTTATCAGTTATTTAGTTTACTTATTATGTTTTTTATTTCTGTTTTTTTTTTCTTTTCTTCTTAGTTAGAATAAGTGAATTGTGTTTGTGCAAATGAGAATTGAGGAAAGGAGATGCCGATCATTCACGAAGAAACCGCTTTCTGCATGGATTCAACCAAGGAATTTCAATCACCTGCAGACCGCCGCTTCTTTCTTAAAACCATCTCCCCGCCTCTATCGTAGGGAAGTTCCTTTCTTTTTGTCATGATTTTCACCATTACCATATATCCAACTATGCCTAAATTCTAAGTGTGGGATTCCATCCCACCAAATTTTTCAAAACACTTAAAAATTGTTCCACTATTTCAAAACCTAAGTGTGGGATTTTTCCCGAAGAAAATCCTACGTCTTAGAAATGAACATTGAGGACAATGTTGTTTTAAGTGTGGGATACACGGTATATATATACCGCAAGTTTATATTTGCCTGTCCAAAGTAAATACCTCCGTTTTCATTCAAACTTTTTCAAAAATTTTTTTCGCAAAACCAACCCAAAAGGTTGAGATTTTTAATCACCAAAACATTCGAAAACCCAACCTCGACGGTGTTCGACATCCATTCGGTTGATTTCGAATATTTTCAAAAGGATTTTAGTCTTAGAATATTCTTTTAAAGAGACAAACCTTCTGTCAAAATAAATAAATTGCTTTGGAAAGTAAGATAAGGCAAAGATAAGAACGTATCTTAAACTAAAACTGAGAAATCCTCTAGGCATCGCATGACTTGGTGCATATGACCCTTTGATTGTGAGGTACTTGAGCCTTTAATAAGCATTCACTTTTAATGCTTCACTTTCGTTTCTGAGTGTGCGCCGATGCATGTGTCTTTGAATTAGAACTTGCTCCTGAATGCGTTTCGAGACCATACCAATGAGTTCCGTACGCGGTATAGGTGCAATTAGATGATCTTGGCATTTACTAGGATTAACCCATTTCTTTCAAGCCAACCCTTCCAACTTTCTTTTTAAAAGATTGTTGATGATCCAATTAGAAAACCCTTTGAGTCTTAGCCTATTTCATTTCCAAACCCTAAAACACTTCCCCACAACACAAACACTTTCCCACAAACACCATTCCAGCTCGTGAACTTCATAGATCATAAAGTGAGGGCTACTTGAAATATCTTTCTATTGGTGTCTCATCTTCAAACATCTCTCCGTACCTATCAAGAGTTTAAAGAAAGAAATCCAAAGTGAAGATACGGTACAAAAGCGAAGATTACTCATCACAAAGATATTATCCGCCAAAGACAGTACGAAAAATTGGTACTTGTCAAACGAGAAGTCAAAGATGTCTCACTATATGAAGGATCTCCAAGGTCATAAAAATAAGAAAAAGAAAAGAAAAAGAAAAAAAAAAAAAGAAAAAAGAAAAGAAAAGAAAAGCAGACCTTGGAGAGCTCCTAGAAGAAGAAGACTACTCTCCAAAGAAGAAAAATCTATCAGAACTCAAAAGAAACATCAAGAGCAGAGATTATTCATCTAGGAGATGAGTCTACTCTAGAAGTTATCTCAAGTGAAACTTGCTTTGATCTTTGAAAGCTCCGAGTCTGAAGTTCAAAAACCCTAAAACCATTGACCAAACTACCCCTATCCTTACCTACCTTACCCTTACTCACACAACCCACTGAAATGCCTTGGGATAATTAGCACCGTTCTCAAAGGAGTGGTGGAGATTCGATTCTCGACCAAGCCTATGACGATAAGCACTGCATGACTGGCAATGAGCGATTTCGTTTCTATAGATTATAGGTAACCCGATACACTTTGAGTGAATTGAGTGACCCACTTGTGAGAATCGCCCAGTCATGTACATCTACGTCTCGAGAGTTGCAAAGCATGCCAAAAAGGGTTGAACAATTTTATGTTTAAGTATACTTAATTTTTGTTGATGCTTACTTTCCGAAAAGATTTATCTACTTTGAAGAAAGTGACTTTCTGCGAAAGATACTCTAAGCATCCAAAATAATTTTTCAAAAACTATTTTCCAAATGAGGTTTGCTTGAGGACAAGCAAAAACTTAAGTGTGGGATATTTGATGTATCACAAAAAGTCACGTTTTTACATGCATTAATTGTCCCATATTTAGCTCTTTTCTAACAAATACATCTTAAAATCATAATTATTCATTAACTTTTGATTAGAAAGGTGTAAACTTGTCGGTCTTTTGAAAATCAAGCAAAAAGGGCAGAAAACTGACCTAAATAGGCACTATTCTGAGCCCAACCCTAATTCTACTGTAAACTTCATACCAGAACCTCATAATAGTCTTATTTTGTAGCTATGAAGATTACGAGAACGTGGATATAAGGATTACTCAGAACGGATCAAGGACGAGAAAGTTATGCAAGTTACAGCGCAGCCGAAAGCTACAAAACGTATTCTGAACACGCCCGGGCCCCACACATCCAATTTCTACCAAATTGTCATCATTAGAAGAGTAACGGAATTACGAAGCTGTAGGCAAAAGAATCAAGTCAATCGGACGCGAAACGAAGAAGATACGGCCTCCCGAAGATGCGAGAAAAGTCGGAAAAATCACACGGCCTAGCACACGGCCACCACCAGGCCGTACACGGCCTTACTATAGCCGTACACAGCCATAAACAAGCCGTACACGGCCCTGTTTAGGCCGTACACGGCCTCTGTTGGTCTCACACGGCCTCTTCCTTGCTTCTTTGGCTTGTACGTGTGCTTGTGGACTTGTACTCTTGGATCCAAGGCTTGCCTATAAATAGAGACCTCATTCACCTCATTTCACACACCATTCTTCATAGAATTCTCTCACTTTCTCTTTCACACACATTCTCTCTCTAGCACTACTCTTAGGAGTTAGAGGAGAATTAGATTAGGTTAGCTTCTCTCTCTAGTTTCTCTCTCTAGAGAACTAGAGAGATGTAGGCACGGTTCGAGTGGGGAAGATAGTTGTAGCTTGGGAATTTTATTGTATTGAAGTTTTCAAGATTCTAGCTTGTACTACTCAGTGTTACGCTGCTTAAATACTGGTTATTACTTATTCCTTTACTTACGGTTATTATGTTTTGTTTGCATGATATCTTTGTTTGTGTTGCGAATATTGCCATGCTATTTACGTAGTTTAATACTGTGATTGTTGAAATATAGATATTAGGATTATGGATTATATTTAATTCAATGGGATAAACATTATGAAATAACGGAAGTAACGTTATACGGCTTTCATTTGTATAGCGCCGGAATCATCACGAATGTGTGTAGTACGGAACGTGGAAGCTATGAAAGTCGTGGGCACAATCCGTTATGGAATAATGTCCCCAGTATTATGATTGGTGATTGTTTTGTTGTGTATCTGGTTGAGTTTTACATGAATATAGACTTAATAAAGTGTCCACCCTTTCCAGTCTTTCACGTGACTATTGCCTTAGGATAGGATCTGATCAACCCTAATACTACGTAGATATAGTTATCTCATATTACATTATGAAGCTATGAATATTCCGTAAAACGGCACAGTACTTCGTATAACGTTTAAATATGTGGGAAAAGCTAAGGAACTGCCGTAGGTTTATTTCATCGTGGAATACCTAGAAGTCACCCTTTTAGAATATGGGTCTAGGAACAATAAAGCTGTAGAAATGCTCGCTGCACCGTACACCGTTAGTACACCAAGGTTAAAATACAGCTGTGGAAATGCTCGCTGCACCGTACACCGTTAGTACACCAAGGTTAACATACAGCTGTGGAACTACTTTAACGTACAGTACACCGTTAGTATGCCTTGAGTCTGGAACACTGTGGATATGCCAAATGCACTGTACACCGTGAGTATACCTTGAGTCTGGAACACTGTGGATATGCCAAATGCACTGTACACCGTGAGTATTCCTAGGGATGAACGCCTGATAGCAAAGGAGGGTCTAATTCATGACGGAGTTAATTATGCTTAAACCAGTAATAAATGAGTTTTGAAAAGAAAGCAAGTATTCGGCTGTAATACAAGATGCTTAAACCGCTTAACTCAACATAACCGACAGCTCAACATATACAGCATACAATTAGTACTTACCTAGATAAACTCAGATAGATTTAGGTGTTAAGAAAGGTCAGATAGAAAATTGCAGTTTGTTACCTTATGCCTACACCCAGGATATATCATCCGTAGAGGTCGCTTAGTCTTACAAGGCAAGTGAGGGGGGTTTGAACAACCTGTTTCTGATCAGCATCAGGATAACCTAGGATTCAGTGACATATGCTTTTAGGCTTTTAGACTAAAACGTAGGGTCCTAGTGTTTACACCGACTGTCCGTCTGATGATTTGCCCAAGGTAGTCTCCAATCATCTGTCTAATGAATATCATCCAGAAACCCTAATCATCGAAGTTTCAGCAATCACGCTCTACCTGTTGCCTACTCTCTTATTAATTTACTTGTTTTATTTAGTATTAGCTTAGATAACCAACCAAAACCTACCTACTTTTATAAACCCATCCTATCAGAAAGCTCATTTACGGTAAGTCCCTTTTGGTTCCATTCGCTCCGATTTTAAGAACGACACTCGAGTTATACTTACTGCTTACTCCCCAAAAGTAGGTAGTACTTATAGTTTGAGCCCCAGCTCATATAAATTTAAAACCTAACACGTTCACTCGTTGTTGCGTCGTTGCCAGCAGGACCGCCGTGCCAGCCCCCCTTGGAAAACGACCGCGGCTGTGTCAGCACTCTGACGGCGCAACAGGTTTCGACTGAAAGAAAAAAAAAAAGAGAGGAGAAGTGATCAAAGTAAAATCCTACAAAAATCGAGTTCAAGCTTTGCTATCGTCTGTTATTCATTCGTGTACTCGTATAGGTATATAATCATGAACCCTAATCTATAGATTTTCTTTATATTATCTAGGATATAAATATTATTTAATTGATTCATATATTTGGGGTATGAACATGTTGGGTATAATACGTTTTGATAACCGAAAGTCTTGTTTCGTTAAGTCTAGAATCAGTTTAGATATTCGCAGTCCAGTTCAACGGATGTTTTGACCTAGTTGCATTCGTTTTCAGGCTTCGGCCAAAACACGAAAGTTGTAGATCTCGAAATTTTACATTAAATATCAAGGTCTCAGCTTCTGAAACGCAACGTACGATTTTATAAAAATTATTTTGTAAACTGCAGTTAGGAGTGACGAAATTTGAGAAAAACTTTTGTAAACTTAGTTCGGTTTGACCAAATTGTTTTCTAATATTTTGGGAGTTGTAAAGGATGTTTAAGAATAAACTTTTTCTGTAAACAAATCACCTTTATAAAATTTTAAGATTTAATTTATATATTTGATTTAAAAAGAAGGGGTTGTTTAAAAGGGTTAGATATTTTCTGTAAGAAAAAGGATATTTTGAGTTTTACAAGAAAGTTAATGTCTTTTGGAACTATCGTTTTCGATGGCGATAATTTTCGAATCTTACAGTATATATATATTAGCTTCTTAGCAAATTGGATTTTAATATCAACATGGCATGTATTAGTGAATCGGAACCTAAGGATTTATTTTAATATCATGATAAACGTTATTTTAATTGTTTACTTACAATCAAACGAGATAACTACGGACTGCTAAAATGGTCATCAATCCTTGTGAGTATACACTTAGGCCGTGATTTATTTGAACTAATTCTAAATAGATTATAAACCTTAAAGTGGATGACTACATGGTGTATAAATTTAATTAACTATATAGTAGCACAAATGTTATGATTAAGGGATTGGGCAATGGCTATAAAATAAATAAATTGATGAAACAGTTAGCCTTGTAGTAATGTATATATTAATGTGTGACCTATGGTCTTAAAATATGTATGTATCAGCAAATAAATACGTAATTAATCTATATGAAATTATTTGTAGATTGACGTACTATTTGGTGGGTTCATTTTGAGACCGACACTTGCCTTGCTATTTAAGGTGAGTTTTCGTGGCCCCGTTTTCATTTACATATTTTCAAATTGAGGGAAAAGTATGCTCACATGTTTTATCAATTGTTTTCATGCTGTGATTACTTTCATTTTCATTTTGGACATATGCTTGAAATGTGTGACACTATGTGACTTATGTGCATTGATACTTGTTGCTTACATCCGTGCTGTACTTCCTTGTGGGGTATTTGCCGTACATTGAGATTGGTTTCTTACATCCGTGCTTTACTTCCTTGTGGAGTAATTGCCGTACATTGGGATTATTGTTTACATTCGTGCTTTACTTCCTCGTGAGGTAATTGCCGTACATTGAGATATATTGTCTGCATTATTTCACATTTGTGTACATTTCTATATGCATTGTCCTAAACTATTATTATCACAGCAAAACATTGTATTTTGTGGTGTTTGGTTTCAAACCTACGAAACTCACCAACATTATTGTTGACGTTTTTTAGCATAACTTTTCAGGTAATACTAGTGGACAGAAGATAGAGGACAAGAAAGCTTAGTGGACCTCTAGGTTGCATATAAGCTAAACTTTAGAGTTTGTTTGAGAAGGATGATACATGTGGTATTTAAATAATGTGAAAAGGCTTATTTTGCCTTAACATTTCTATTATGGGATTTGTGTTTGTTATTTTGGATTCATTGTTGGAATGAATGCATGACATGAACCGTTTTTCATGTTAATGACATCATGACACATTGATTATTTTATTTCATTTAGTATTTCTTTATAATAATGTGTTGTGATCCTATCATTGTTGTACTCTGTTGTTTCCGCTTTAGACGGGGTATGACAGATTGGTATCAGAGCCATTGTTTATAGAGATCTAGGTGGATTGGCCTAGACTATAAATAAGGAACCCTCATATAGAACATGAATTAGGGAACTATGTGTGCATGTTTCAACGTAATTCAATTCCTTTCTAACATTTGCTGCACAACATAACCATGTGTTGTGCATATCCATTGTTCTATTGTTAATATTTGCCCTTTTGTACAAGTATATTGTATTACAAAAATTTGGAAGATAGAAATGTGTGTGAACGAATATTTTTACAATTATGGCGGCCGACGTAATTGAAGAAGATATTCCGACATATGCGAGTCTATCGACCATATTTGAGTAATCAATGTGCAACCTGTAAAGGTGTACGAAGGATGATTTCTCGTTCAAACGTTGTTCACATCTTTTCATGTTTAGAAATATCTGTTCTTACACATATGAAATGCCTACCTCTCAAATTATATGAAGTATGCGTATCTAAACCTTATCTACATCATTTAATCATTTAATCTGTATTACGTTCCCATTGTAGAAATCATGCCGCCAAGACGTTCCGTTCGTAATGCAAATAGAGGCGGTAGTGCAAACAGAGGGGGAGGCCGTACAGGTGGCCGTAATGATAGGGGTGGTGGCCGTACCGGAGGCCGTACAGGTGGAGGTGAAGAGGGTACTGGGGGTGAGGCACCCAATGTTGCCGCGATGATTGCAGAACAGCTGTAGGCATTATTGCCTAATATAGTTGCACAGGTTACTCAGGGTGTGTTGCAGGGTACAGGTGGAGTAGGTGGTGAAGAAGAAGAGGAAAATTTTAATGGGGAACCTAATGGTGAGGATGGAACTGGTAATGGAGCGGCTGCTAGAGGATGTACTTATAAGGAGTTCAAGGCATGCAAACCACGAGATTTCGATGGCAAAGGGGGAGCGATTGCTTGCTCTAGGTGGATAGAGAAGATGGAGTCGGTGTTGGATATTAGTAATTGCGCCGAAGAGCGTATGGTCAGATATGCATCTACTGAGTTGTCGGGTAAAGCATTGACCTGGTGGAATGTACAGATTCAGGCCAGGGGTAGGCCTGCTGCTATGGGTATGACATGGGAAGAGTTTAAGGCACTGTTAGTGGAGGAGTACTGTTCTACAAACGAAATGGACATGTTAGAGAAAGAGTTTTTGGAGCATAAGATGGTGGGGGCTAATCATGCTGCGTACACTGATCGTTTCCATGAATTAGCCAAGTTGATTCCGAGTATGGTAACACCTGAGTCGAGAAGAATTAAAAAGTATTTATGGGGATTGGTGCCAGTAATTAAGGGAATGGTTGAGGTAACTGAACCAGCCACTATTCAGAGCGCGATTTTGAAAGCTGGGGCTCTTACTGAGGAAATGGTAAGAAATGGTACATTAAAAAGGGGAAGCGAGAAGGGTAAGGAGGTAGCTGAATCTAGTAAAGCTAAGGTTGGTGATTCGAATAATAAGAAACCTCGGATAGCTAAGACATATGTTG
This sequence comes from Helichrysum umbraculigerum, assembly GCA_949592205.1. Taxonomy (NCBI): domain Eukaryota; kingdom Viridiplantae; phylum Streptophyta; class Magnoliopsida; order Asterales; family Asteraceae; genus Helichrysum; species Helichrysum umbraculigerum. The sequence goes on along the minus strand of CATIUR010000001.1, from coordinate 56,344,626 downwards.
CTGCAAATGTGGATAGGAAGGTCTATGGTGGGGGTTATCCTTTGTGTGCAGGGTGTAATTTTCATCATCTTCCGTCTACTGGTTGTAAGTATTGTAACAAGTGCAATCGGTGGGGTCATTTACCGGATTTCTGTTGTTCTACTGCACATGTTGTTACCCCGGTTAATGCTGTGAGGGGTTCTAATGGGTGTTTCGAATGTGGGGCTTTGGATCATTTCGTCAATGTCTGCCCTAGGTTGGCTAGGACAGTAAGATCTGTTGGAAATAATAACAATACTCGGGTTTTGACTGCTGGTGGAAATCAGAACAGGGGACGCGCTACAAACACTGCTCCTGGGAGATCTTTTGTTATGAATGCTAGTGAGGCACGTCATGCACCCAACATTGTGACCGGTACGTTTCGGTTAAATGATCATTTTGCTACAGTTTTATTTGACAGTGGTGCTGATTTTAGCTTTATATCTGTGGATTTTGTGCCTATACTTGATATTATACCTAGTAAGCTGGACGTTGTATATGAAATTGAAATTGCGGATGGGAAAAGGGTAGACTTGAATGAGGTTATTAAAAATTGTACACTCATATTGGAGGACCATACTTTCGGTATTGACCTAATACCTTTTGGGATCGGTAGCTTTGATGTTATAGTAGGTATGGATTGGATGTCGAAATATAGGGCCGAAATTGTGTGCTTCGAAAAGGTGGTCCGTATACCTATGTCAGATGGCAGTATGTTGGAAGTCTCTGGGGAACAACCGGAGACTAAATGTGTTAAACTTATGAGTATAAATTCCGAGGAATCAAAACTTGAAAATGTCCTTATTGTTCGTGATTTTCCTAATGTTTTTCCCGATGATTTGCCGGGATTACCTCCTCTTCGATCCGTTGAGTTTCGCATTGATCTTATTCCTGGAGCGACCCCAGTTGCTAAAGCTCCATATCGTTTAGCACCTTCTGAGATGCATGAATTGTCTACTCAACTTCAGGAGCTCCAAGACAAGGGCTTTATTCGCCCTAGTCACTCCCCTTGGGGAGCACCTGTTCTGTTCGTTAAAAAGAAAGATGGTTCATTTCGTATGTGTATTGATTATCGTGAACTCAATAAGCTTACGGTCAAGAATCGTTATCCTCTTCCAAGGATATATGATTTATTTGATCAGCTTCAGGGTGCTCAGTGGTTTTCGAAAATTGATCTTCGTTCTGGTTATCATCAGTTGAGAGTACATGAGTCGGATATACCAAAGACTGCATTCAGGACTCGTTATGGGCACTTCGAATTTCTCGTTATGCCTTTTGGTCTCACTAATGCTCCTGCGGTATTCATGGATCTAATGAATCGTGTTTGTAAGCCGTATCTTGATAAATTCGTCATCGTCTTCATTGACGACATCTTGATCTATTCAAAATCTAAGGAGGATCATAAGCTACATCTGAAGCTTATTCTTGAACTTCTCTTGAAAGAACAACTCTATGCAAAGTTTTCGAAATGTGAGTTCTGGTTGCGTGAGGTTCATTTTTCTTGGTCATGTGGTAAATGAGGCAGGTATTCATGTGGATCCAAGTAAGATAGAGGCGGTGAAAGCTTGGAAGACTCCACAAACACCTTCTGAAATTCGTCAGTTCTTGGGTTTGGCTGGATACTATCGACATTTTATCGAGAATTTTTCTAGGATTGCTCAACCGCTTACACAGTTAACGCAAAAAGAAAGAAAATTTGTCTGGGGTGAGAAACAGGATGAAGCATTTCAAACTCTGAAGAATGCTTTGTGTGAGGCACCGATTCTGGCATTACATGATGGCTCAGATGATTTTGTGGTTTATTGCGACGCGTCTAACCAAGGGTTGGGATGTGTTTTGATGCAGCGGGGGAAGGTGATAGCTTATGCATCTAGGCAACTTAAGGTGCACGAGAAAAACTACACTACTCACGATTTGGAATTGGGTGCGGTGGTCTTTGCACTCAAGTGTTGGAGGCATTATCTGTATGGGACAAAGAGTGTGATTTATACTGATCATAAGAGCTTGCAGCATATCTTTGATCAGAATGAATTGAATATGAGGCAAAGGAGATGGTTGGAGTTGTTTAGTGACTATGATTGTGAAATTAGCTACCATCCGGGAAAGGCGAATGTGGTGGCTGATGCTTTGAGCAGAAAGGAAAGGGTTAAGCCAAGGAGAGTGAGAGCGATGAGGTTAACCATTCATTCGGGTATTAAGGAGAAGTTGGTTGAGGCTCAGTTGGAAGCACTACTGGGTCCCAATGTTGAAGGAGAGTCGTTGCGAGGGTTAGATGGACAGTTGGAGCGTAAGGATGATGGATTGTATTACTTCATTGATAGACCGTGGATTCCGTTACTAGGCGGCCTGAGGATGCTGGTGATGGATGAGACTCATAAGTCTAAGTATTCGATTCATCCGGGGGCAGATAAGATGTATCATGATATGAAAGATTTGTATTGGTGGCCAGGTATGAAGAAGGATATTGCATTGTATGTTAGCCAATGTATGACTTGTTTGAAGGTTAAGGCTGAACATCAAAGACCTTCTGGGTTGCTACAACAACCAGAGATTCCCGAGTGGAAGTGGGAGAACATTGCTATGGATTTCATTACGAAACTGCCTAGGACCAGTAGTGGTCATGATTCGATCTGGGTTATCGTGGATAGGATGACTAAGTCTGCTCATTTCTTGGCTATCCGCGAGGACTATAAAATGGAGAAATTGGCGAGATTGTATATAAATGAGATTGTGGCGAGGCATGGTGTACCTGTATCGATTATTTCTGATCGTGATGGCCGATTTACTTCACGGTTTTGGCAGACGTTGCAAAAGGCGTTAGGGACGAGGTTGGATATGAGTACGGCTTACCATCCCCAAACCGATGGGCAGAGTGAGCGTACTATCCAGACGTTGGAAGATATGTTGAGGGCTTGTGTTATCAATTTTGGAGGAAACTGGGATACTCATTTACCATTGGTGGAGTTTTCGTATAATAACAGCTACCATTCGAGTATTCAGTGTGCACCATTTGAAGCACTCTATGGGCGGAAGTGCCGATCGCCTATAATGTGGGCTGAGGTAGGAGAAAGTCAGTTGATTAGGCCAGAAATAGTCCAAGAGACTACCGATAAGATTGTGCAAATCAAGGAGAGATTGAAAGTGGCTCGTGATAGGCAAAAGAGCTATGCTGATAAATGTCGTAAGCCATTGGAATTTGCGGTTGGTGATTATGTGTTGTTAAAAGTTTCACCGTGGAAGGGACTTGTTCGTTTTGGTAAGAAAGGGAAGCTTGCACCGAGATTTGTTGGACCATTCGAGATTATCGAGCGTGTTGGTCCGGTTGCTTATAGATTAAAATTACCCCAATAGCTTGGTGGGGTTCACGATGTGTTCCATGTGGCGAATTTGAGGAAGTGTTTAGCTGATCAGACTTTGCAAGTACCGCTGGGAGAAATTCAGATTGATCCTAAACTTCATTTTGTGGAAGAGCCGGTAGAAATTATGGATCGTGAGGTTAAGAAGTTGAAAAGTAGTAAGATTCCAATTGTTAAAGTTCGATGGAATGCTAGGAGAGGTCCCGAGTTTACTTGGGAGCGTGAAGATCAGATGAAGCAGAAATATCCGCATCTTTTCGATAATCATGTTCGCAGTACTAGCTCTGGTTGAATTTCGGGACGAAATTCCTTCAACTGGGGGATACTGTGATATCCGTCACTAAAAGCTTTATTTTTAGGTTCGTTTCCTATAACCATTTCTTATTTTATATTCATGTACATGAATAAATGGGGAGAAATAAACTAAGTATTTGTATTTTAAACTATGTGAGAAATTTAATTCTCGTATAGTATTCAAAAAGTTGAATCAATGTTCATACGCGGTTGGATTAAAAGTTAGGATAATACTAATGAAATAATAATAATGGTTAATAATATAATAAGAATAATAATATGATATGTGTAACAAATAATAATAATAACAAATCATTATCTTCATATACTAATTACTATAATAGTAATAATAACCATAAAATTTTAATTATGGCACATACGTTTTAATTTTTTTTTTTTTTGCATGTATGTCAAAATGAGGGCTTTGTCACAAACCGACCCATGATCATTTTGGAGAGGGATCCGGCCAGCTGTGGCTCGTGAGTACCAAACCCATTCTCAAAACTCAAGACTTAAGCCCAATTAGGTTATTAACTATAGGTATAAATTAAAACAAAAACCTAATTCCTTTGGCAATAAAAGAAAAGTGCAGCCGTGGGTTTTGGTTGCTCTTGTGGTGTCGACTGAAAGAAAAAAAAAAGAGAGAGGAGAAGTGATCAAAGTAAAATCCTACAAAAATCGAGTTCAAGCTTTGCTATCGTCTGTTATTCATTCGTGTACTCGTATAGGTATATAATCATGAACCCTAATCTATAGATTTTCTTTATATTATCTAGGATATAAATATTATTTAATTGATTCATATATTTGGGGTATGAACATGTTGGGTATAATACGTTTTGATAACCGAAAGTCTTGTTTCGTTAAGTCTAGAATCAGTTTAGATATTCGCAGTCCAGTTCAACGGATGTTTTGACCTAGTTGCATTCGTTTTCAGGCTTCGGCCAAAACACGAAAGTTGTAGATCTCGAAATTTTACTTTGAATCGCGAGGTCTCAGCTTCTGAAACGCAACGTACGATTTTATAAAAATTATTTTGTAAACTGCAGTTAGGAGTGACGAAATTTGAGAAAAACTTTTGTAAACTTAGTTCGGTTTGACCAAATTGTTTTCTAATATTTTGGGAGTTGTAAAGGATGTTTAAGAATAAACTTTTTCTGTAAACAAATCACCTTTATAAAATTTTAAGATTTAATTTATATATTTGATTTAAAAAGAAGGGGTTGTTTAAAAGGGTTAGATATTTTCTGTAAGAAAAAGGATATTTTGAGTTTTACAAGAAAGTTAATGTGTTTTGGAACTATCGTTTTCGATGGCGATAATTTTCGAATCTTACAGTATATATATATTAGCTTCTTAGCAAATTGGATTTTAATATCAACATGGCATGTATTAGTGAATCGGAACCAAAGGATTTATTTTAATATCATGATAAACGTTATTTTAATTGTTTACTTACAATCAAACGAGATAACTACGGACTGCTAAAATGGTCATCAATCCTTGTGAGTATACACTTAGGCCGTGATTTATTTGAACTAATTCTAAATAGATTATAAACCTTAAAGTGGATGACTACATGGTGTATAAATTTAATTAACTATATAGTAGCACAAATGTTATGATTAAGGGATTGGGCAATGGCTATAAAATAAATAAATTGATGAAACAGTTAGCCTTGTAGTTATGTATTTATTAATGTGTGACCTATGGTCTTAAAATATGTATGTATCAGCAAATAAATACGTAATTAATCTATATGAAATTATTTGTAGATTGACGTACTATTTGGTGGGTTCATTTTGAGACGACACTTGCCTTGCTATTTAAGGTGAGTTTTCGTGGCCCCGTTTTCATTTACATATTTTCAAATTGGGGGAAAAGTATGCTCACATGTTTTATCAATTGTTTTCATGCTGTGATTACTTTCATTTTCATTTTGGACATATGCTTGAAATGTGTGACACTATATGACTTATGTGCATTGATACTTGTTGCTTACATCCGTGCTGTACTTCCTTGTGGGGTATTTGCCGTACATTGAGATTGGTTTCTTACATCCGTGCTTTACTTCCTTGTGGAGTAATTGCCGTACATTGGGATTATTGTTTACATTCGTGCTTTACTTCCTCGTGAGGTAATTGCCGTACGTTGAGATACATTGGTTGCATTATTTCACATTTGTGTACATTTCTATATGCATTGTCCTAAACTATTATTATCACAGCAAAACATTGTATTTTGTGGTGTTTGGTTTCAAACCTACGAAACTCACCAACATTATTGTTTACGTTTTTGAGCATAACTTTTCAGGTAATACTAGTGGATAGAAGTTAGAGGACAAGAAAGCTTAGTGGACCTCTAGGTTGCATATAAGCTAAACTTTAGAGTTTGTTTGAGAAGGATGATACATGTGGTATTTAAATAATGTGAAAAGGCTTATTTTGCCTTAACATTTCTATTATGGGATTTGTGTTTGTTATTTTGGATTCATTGTTAGAATGAATGCATGACATGAACCGTTTTTCATGTTAATGACATCATGACACATTGATTATTTTATTTCATTTAGTATTTCTTTATAATAATGTGTTGTGATCCTATCATTGTTGTACTCCATTGTTTCCGCTTTAGACGGGGTATGACAAAGGCAACATATATCCTCGATAGAATCAAAACTATAATAATCAGTACCAGTCGAGAGATAATGGTCAACCACAGGTTCAGAATCAGGAAGCTACTGAGTCTCCTTTGGAGAAAATGATGAAGGACTTTATTACAAAACAGGATGCTTATACTGAGAGGTTGAAGACCTAGATGACGAATTTGAGGCTAAGTGTGGATCTAGGACAGAAGAATCAGCAGGCTTCAATTCAGGATTTGGAAAGGAAGATGGATCGGTTGTCCGAGGGACAGAATAGTAGACCAACCGGTGGTTTACTGAGTAACACTCAACCGAACCTGAGGCAGACATCTTCTAGCAATGGTTCAAAGCCATATCAGCCACCACCCGCCCGTAATGAGCATGCAAATGCCATTATCACTCGTAGCGGGAAAGAGTTACCACCACCACCCCCGGCCTACAAGGCCAAAGTTTCTAACTCTGTTTTGTAGGATTCTGATGAGTTGGAGGTTGAAGATGAGGAAGAAGAGGCCGCTCAACACACCTCTATTCCAATTTCACCTACACCTCCGGTAACACAACCGGTGGCGAAGGCATATAAACCGAAGATTCCTTATCCTCAATGCCTGAGGAAGGAGAAGATTGCGGCTCAGTATGGAAAATTTGTTGATATGATCAAGGGCATTCGGATCAACGTGCCCTTGGTTGATTGAATAATCATTTAATTACATGCTTTAGTTTTGAATTTTAGATAAAAAGTGATAAAATGGGTATTGTAGATGAATTGTAGAAGGTATAAGAAAATGACTGGTTGAGATTTATTTCCCTCCTTTCCTCAAATTTGAAGCCTCCCTCTTGATCCTTTTCATATATATATATATATATATATATATATATATATATATATATATATATGAGAAGGTTTAAATGAGAACCATATATATATATATATATATATATATATATATATATATATGAGAAAAGTTCAAAAAATAATGCCAAAAAACTGGTAAATGAATGAACCAATATGATTACTCCATTTCAAAAACCCATTTTCACCGTCTTTTTTTTTTGAAACTAAATATCTCACAAAACGTATGTCTATAAATTATAGAAATTATATATTCGGAATCAGCATTTTTTTCTCTTCGATTATAGATCCAGCAAGCTATACTTTTGACAAAGTTTTTTTTTTCATTTTTATTGGGTTTTAAAAATTCGTAATGTGATATTACATTTAATTTAACACAAAAAATAATCACACTTGCTTATATCTCCGATTAAACTTTAAATTCAAATCATTGATGATATAAAAAGAATTAAACATAAAAAATTAAGTTATAATCACATGCGATTAAACATTAAAGTATCAATCACATTTGATTAAAGAGTAATAAAATACGGATTTTCAAATCATTTACTATATTATACAATTAAGTAAAATCAAGTTGAAATCAAGAATGAATTATCATATATCGGTAAATTGCTCATCAAATATCAAATTTTAAATGAAAATCATATGTGATTATATGCAAAATCATGTGTGATTATATAACAAATCACATGTGATTAAATGTACAACTAACAATTACATGTGATAATGATAACAAATGCAATTTTTAAAATTCTTTTAATAACTATTAATGTGGATGAATATTAAGGTGTACTCACTTGTTAATTAACATATAGCATTATAAATAATCGTGAACAAATTTTAATTTTTTATCATAAATCACATGTGATTATATTGTAGAACCCGGTAAAGAAAAAAGAAAAAAAAATTCGTCGAATGTATAGCTTGTGACATCTCTAATCGAAGAGAAAAAGATGATGGTTCCGAATATGTAATTTTTATAATTTATGGACATACGCTTTGTGAGATATTTAAACTTAGGGGTAAAAATGGAAGTGAGTTTTGTAGAGTAATGGAGTAATCCTATTGGTTCTCCCATTCTCTACTTTTTTGGCATTCCTATTTGAACCCACCTTGGGTGAGGTTCAAATGAGAATGAGATTTTTGGTGAGAATAGATGAACCAACCAGAATGTGCTATGTGTCACAAAACCCACTTTCCCCCTTCGTTTTTAAAACTTAAATATCTCACAAATGATAAGTCGAAAAATCATAAAAATTACACCATAAAAATCAGTATTAATTTTATGAAAACTGATGTGAGTATTTGGGGTAGTTATGTAGTTGGGTAATTGAAATTGAATGAAAGCAAGCAGTTAGTATGCGTGAGTGTTGTTTTTTCTGAATCAATTTTATGATCCATCGATTCAGTGTATGTTACATGGAAGCCACAAGTTGGTTGTTAAGTGTGAAATGTTAATTTGTGATTTTGTGAATTTAGTTTTGGTGTTTTTGTTGTAGCATAATACAGAATGTGTGTTGAATCGGTATAATGGGTTTGTTTTTGTTTGCTGATTCATATGATAGTTGTAGAATTAGTAAGGTGATGTTTTACTTGCGAATCATAGTTGTTCATGGTATATAATGTTAATTGGGAATTTATGATATAAAATAAACTTGTTGTTGTTATTAAAATAGTGTTTGACACAATAGTTTGTTGAATGTTTGTACTTATTAGTTAGCCTGATACTTGTTATTTAAGAGAATATACATAATTCAGTTATGTTGAGCTGATTGATACTTTAAATATTGTACAGTTATATTGTTTTCAATGCTGCACATGGAGTTACGACAATGCGAGGTCCGTTGGAAACGTTGTCCCCTGGCGCTAGAGTGCATCCAGATGTGATAGACATTTGGGCTTTGATTCTTAATGACAAAGAATCGCACCATGGAATGAACCGTAAGCCGAATGCTCATCTTAACACAGGAATAATGGTACGTGAAAAGTTTGGTTATTTTTAGTTGCTATATATAATGATTAGGAGTACATGAAAATATCACATGATTGCTCTGAATCACAACTTAATACAGAATCATATTTTTTTCCCTACATGGATAACTTATCATATGAATGTTCTGAATCACAGTTTACTAAAATCAGAAACATAGTGTTTTTATTTGCTGCATAGATAGCTTTTGAGTAGATAAAAATTTCATATGATTGTGCTGAATCATAGTTTACCTAAAGCAGAATCATATTATCTTTTTTTGCTGCATGTGTAGATTACGATTAGTTGAAAATATCCTTAGAGTGGTGCCACAAAGATTGACGATGCCGTGGCAAACGAGCTTAAATGGGATAGATTGCGGAGTGTTTTTAATGAGGCACATTGAGACCTTTAAAGGTGTTGGGAAATTTGATGCAGGTTTAAGAAACGAGAATGACCAACAACAGGCGCAATTAGATGATTTGTGGAAGAAATACGCAACGAAGATGTTGATGTCTGACTTAAACAATATGGCTTTACATTTGAAAACTGAAGCTAAAGATTATAAAAAAGATCCAGCAGATCTTAAGGCGATTGTGAAGGAGAGGGCTGATCAAATAAGGGTAGAAAGGTTGGCGGTTTTCGGTAATTAATGGCGTGCCATGACTGTGGAGGTTGGAACGGTATTTTTGTATTTATCTCGAGTAACTGTAGTTTACGTATGAATACGTTTCGAATTTGATTCTTCTTTGAAAACTTCAAAAGGTTTCGTGAATATAATTGTGAATGGTTAATTTTTTTGTGACGTCAAATAAAATGACAGGTGGTTGGTTGGTGATTTAAAGATTACGGTTTATTGTTAGATGGTCTCTGTATTGTTTAATGTTAATGCAGGGTGGAGATAATTATAAATGTATGAAAAAGTTGTAGGTGTTGTTAAAGGAGGAGTATAAAAAGGTAAGGGGATGGTGAATCATAATACGTTTATTGCTGAATCATTGTGTAAAAGTGTAGCATCGTAGTGTAACTTCTGCTGAATCATAGTATACTGTAGCATATAGATTGGATATTGAATACTGTTATGTAACCTTAAAAAATAATAACGTTTTAAAAAAAAAAAATGAATAAAGGGTGTTTGAGGAGTAAAATAAGATGTTAGCATGCTGAATCATAAATCATTGTACAAAAATTGCTGAACCATAGTCTATATGTTGTTGAATCATAGTGTACGCACTTGTGCATGAGGGTTTGTGCATAAAATTACATATTGTCAAAGAAGGGTTTCTATAGGTTTCACAAGTGAAACAATGGATTAAATGGTAATGAATTACACAAGAATACCTTATGCTTCAATGTGTTAGACCGATTGATCGGTATTACTTATAGTTTGAATCAAAGGGTAAATGACTGAAGCAGTACAGTAAAATAAATGAATCAGTAAGTAATGTAGTAGAATCACTGTACAAATATACATGCCAAAGAGTCTTGTAAAACCATATAAAACGAAATTTCTTAAAATTCTTACCAGCAACGTTAGTCGCGCCAACTTTATTAAAACCCCCACAAGTTTGCTTCAGAATTATGAATGCTCGATTAAGTCCTATGTTTACGGTTGACAGGTTATGAAGTGCCTGTTTTTGTGGGTATGAGAGCTTGCAGTTAGATGTAAGAAACGGTTGATCACTCGTGTACCAAATCATGATTATGAACTTCAATAAATTCTTCAACAACGTATTTTCTAGTAACCTTATTCAATGAAATAATCATCTTGGCGTTGCACCCGCACTTTTGGGATGAAGTTTTGCGTGGCTTCTTCCCATTACCCGCTAAGCTATCAATAGGATTTTTCGGTGCAGGGTAACCATGTTTAGAACACAAGAAATATTTCCGGGAAACCATGCTCATTTTGTTCCTATTATTCGATGATTTTTTTGACAAAAAACCAGCTTGCCTTGCATATAGTCTGTAGAACTCATAAGCAACATCTGGATCATCAAACGTCATTCCGATAGCCGGTTTGATTTCATCCGCTACATCGGGGACCCAAAAGGGTACGCCTTCAGGGGATACATGCATCACCCCAATTGACTTTGTGTCGGGTACCTTTCCACTCTCAATAAAAACATATTATCACAAATTGGATTAAAACGTGAATGACGAACAAGATCCATGTATAGATTGGTTGTGAACGTATTGTGTTATTTTTCCGAATCACTTATAATATCAACTGAATCACCATGGTTTTTTCAACAAAACGTGAAACTCGCCATCAAATATTAGCCACCAAACCAACGTTATTTTTCTACCAAAATCATTAAACTTGATAAAAATATCCACTTAATAAGCATTTTGTATCTACCATAACATAAAGTTCAACAAGAAATCTGTGACCAAGTACCTTTATATTCGAATATCATCGTTACATAAAAACAAACATCAACAAAAACAAACCGTGCCCCGCTATTACGCAACTTAAAAACACAATACAAAATAGCTTACTTACTTCGGATGTACTAGCCATATCATCGGATTCCTCCGTTGAATACATATCTAAAAAGCTCCGTCGTAGTCCATTTCGTTTCAGTAGTATCCCAAGTTCAATTTGTTTTACAGATTTCTTATAAATAGACACCCTGCAAATCATTCAATATATCGATAATTGAATATAAAATGGAATGCACTATATTTTAATCGATGGACTATATCATACAAACACTCAATCAATCAATGAAATATACAATTAATCAAAAACTTGAAAGAGCTTCGTGAATACCATCATAGACAAACGGCATAGACCTAATAAATGTAAAAGAAAAAGTCTTGCATTTCATATGGCAATCTTTTGTTTGTTTATCTCCTACTTTGGTTGAGAACAAAACCGTATGCATAAGTTTAGAAACTACAATTAATGATATTTAATTTAATAATCAAATAAGAAAAGATTAATATACCCCTTGACCTTGAAATAAAATGATTGGCCAAGATTGTTTATCCCTTTTCTCCACAAAATAATCCTTCTTTTTAGATCCTCTAACTATATATATATATATATATATATATATATATATATGTTAGTTGCTGGTAACACATGTGTTACCAGCTTTTAACACATGTGTTACTCGTTTTCAAAACCCACCAAAAAATGGAAAAAAAAAATTCGTCGAAAGTATACCTTGTCATATCTCTAATCGAAGAGAATAAAAAGCTGATTTTTATGGTGCAATTTTTATAATTTTTCGACTTACCGTTTGAGAGATATTTAATTTTAAAAAATGTGGATGAGAGAGAGTAAAGTGACACGTGGCACATTACTGTTGGTTCCCTTATTCTCAACCAAAGTAGATGTACTCATTTGAACCTTATTCATATATATATATATATATATATATATATATATATATATATATATATATGTGTGTGTGTGTGTGTGTGTGTGTGTGTGTGTGTGTGTGTGTGTGTTTAAAGAAAAATGCTACTCCCTCCGTCCCAAAATTATTGTCACCCGACAAAAAATACGCAGTTTAAGAAAAACATAATCATTACTGCTTTCTCTTTCTTACTTTTTGCAGAATAACAGTTTTACCATTAACTAATTAATTACTACTTTGTGAAAAGTGTTTGATATAACTTCAATTAAGGTCAATATGGTAATCACGACAAACTTCACTATCTATTTTTGGAAGTGGACAATTAATTTGTAACGTCCGAAAATGGAAACATAATATTGGGACGGAGGGAGTAAATATTAAGGGATGAAGAAATTATTGGGATTGATGTATTTGAAAAAGTCAATTCCATCTTTTTTCAAAAACATTACCTAACTCATAAATGATATGTCTAAGGTTCAAATGAGTACAACATTTTTGAGTGAGAATGGAGGAACCAACCAGAATATGTCATGTGTCACTTTTTTCTCTTTCCTCCACATTTTTAAAAATTAAATATCTCTCAAACGGTAAGTCGAAAAATCATAAAAATTGCACCATAATAATCAGCGTTTTATTCTCTTCAATTAGAGATGTGACAAGGTATACTTTCGACGAACTTTTTTTTTTCGTTTTTCGGTGGGTTTTGAAAACAACTAACACATGTGTTACCGTTGAGTAACACATGTGTTACCATCGAGTAGAAGGTTTTGAAAACAACTAACACATGTGTTACCGATGAAGTAACACATGTGTTACCGACGAGTAACACATGCGTTACCGACGAGTAACACATGCGTTACCGGCGAGTAACACATGTGTTACCGGCGAGTAACGCATGTGATACCATCTATTAACACGTGTTACTAATTTTGTACCATTTACAAAACCCAAAAAAAAAAAAATTCGTCGAAAGTATGCCTTGAGGGATGGCAAATCGAAGAGGATAAAACGCTGAAAAATATGGTGCAATTTTCATGATTTTTCGACTTACCGTTTGTGAGATATTTGATTTTAATTAACAAAGGGGGAAATGGGTTATTGTGACACATGGCACATTATGAGTGGTTCCTCCATTCTCACGCAAAATCTCATTCTCATTTGAACCTTACCCTATTAAAAAAACGAAACATGCACAATTATTCGACTAACTTTTTCTCTCATTTTTAACGGGTGTTTAAAATATCTAATGTTAAATCATATGTGGAGCTCAGTTATCTACAAGCACATGTAAATAATCTAATTCTAAATTAAAATAGCTACGTATAATCACATGTAAATTGCAATACCAGTTATAAGTTAAAAAATATATAATTAGTGTTATATGACAAATTAAAATGTTAATCACATTGATTACAATTGTATTCACATATGATTAAAGATCAAAAAGTAGCAATCATGTGTGATAAAAAGTAAATGTACATGTAATATAAATATCAATGTGATTATCTGCATCTCTTCTCTACCTCTCGGCTCTCTATATTTTTCAAACAACAACAACAAATCATCAACAACAACAAGAGTAACAGCAGCTCGCGATAATCACCATCTTCATCTTCATCATCTTCTTCATCATCATCCTTTCGGTCCCATTCTAATTGTAAGGAACCATTCGCTTTTTCTTTGGATTTACATGTTTAAAATTCATATATAATCATGCTTTGATGTTCTATGAACTGATTATGTCTGAAAACTAGGATTAGAACATGTTTTTGCAAATTATTTCACGAACAGATCTGGAACTGACCTGAAACGCCTTCATAGCCGATCGGCTTTGCTCCAGCCGATCGGGTAACTTTATCAAACCGATCGGCTATGTGAAACCAGCCGATCGGGTGAGTTTCCTCCCAGCCGATCGGGTATGTGCTCCCAGCTCGACCCCAGCCAGGGGCTCTGCCCCTTGGACCCCACCAGGGGTTGCCACCCCTTGGACTCCGCTACCAGGGGCGCTGCCCCCGGACCCTCGTCACTCAGAACTTGAAATACACTTTACACTAAGTGTCAAATGACATAACACCCTCAATACTTATACGATACGAATACTAAACATTTCAAATATACTTTATAAGTATATCATTTCAATAATACTTTGGAGTTATTACTCGAACGCACCAACGGGCCGTACATGTTGTTTTTCCAATCACAATTAATCAAATATAATCATTGGACATAACTAGTTGTGGGAACAACTAGAATAGATGATCTGTTAAGACATCTAATCATTTAAAACCTTGCGCGTTTAATATGCCCAGCAGGTTTCAGTTGTTGGAGACGACATCATTCTTCTTGTATACCATCATTATTGCTTGTTAGCATCTCATCAGACTCAGGTGAGTCTCATAGCCCCTATTTTACTGTTTTTACACTAGGGGTGAGAATACATGATTGTTTTGTTTTACATGTGAACACAAGTATCAAATATCACTATATTCTGCATGAGTTTATCATCTAATCATTTAAGTCCTCCAAGCATAGTTTGGTAATACTTTATAGCGTGAATGTTAGTATATGGTACCATATGGGATTGACACTCCCCGTCCGGGTCAGCAAGCACTGACTGGTCAAACGGACGCATTATCATTTGTTCATACGTGTGTTGATTAGGCACACGCATAGAGGCACCCTCGCTCAGGCACTTAATTGTGATCCTGACACCTCAGTTAAGCTCAGACTATGTGCTCATGACAGTTATATACATCATTTATCATTTACTTATTTGCTTAATTGCAAATTAATATACTTAAATCTTGCGGTTCATACATTACACTCTATCATTAAACATGTGAGCTCACCAG
The DNA here is from genome assembly GCA_949592205.1 of Helichrysum umbraculigerum. Classification (NCBI taxonomy): domain Eukaryota; kingdom Viridiplantae; phylum Streptophyta; class Magnoliopsida; order Asterales; family Asteraceae; genus Helichrysum; species Helichrysum umbraculigerum. The sequence continues at coordinate 56,329,272 of CATIUR010000001.1, read as the reverse complement.
CTATTAGCTGACCATTTTAGCATGTATTCTCAGGTTCGCAGCAGCAGTAGGTCTGCTCACTCAATTTGCCCATTAGTTCGAGTCGCATTCTGACATCAGAAGATTCCCTTGCATTTCTATATTTTGTATAATTAGATATGCCCTAGAATCTCTATCATTTGGCTTACGAGCTTTTGTAAAATATTATAAAGGTGTAAAACTTTTATAATATCAATGTTATTGTAAACGACGTATGTAGAGTCGTTCATTATGTATCTTATGTGCTTTGTTTATTGATTAGTAGCACCCCAAAGTATGCTTCCGCTCAACAGTAAATTGGGGGTGTTACACCAGCAGTACTACGACATGTCCGACTTGAGTAATTGAGAGCCAGCAGTACTACCACATGCCCAACTTGAGTAATTGAGAGCCATCAGTACTACGACATGCCCGACTTGAGTAATTGAGAGCTAGCAGCACTACGACATGCCCGACTTAAGTAATTGAGAGCCAGCAGTACTATGATATGCCCGACTTGAGTAATTGAGAGCCAGCAGTACTACGACATGCCCGACTTGAGTAATTGAGAGCCAGCAGTACTACGACATTCCCGACTTCAGTAATTGAGAGCCAGTAGTACTACGATATGCCCGACTTGAGTAATTGATTTTGTATAAGAGTATGTATATCAATATACATAAGTAAATCGTAGGTAGCACCGTACGCTTGAGATTAAGTACGAGTATGTATGTATATATATATATATATATATATATATATATATATATATATACATATATACATATACATATATATATATAAGCCTGATCAACAAACACATCCAACAAAGTATCATGTATCACATGAAATGATTTAACGTATCTAGGTATGTATATACAATACTTAGATATAAGGTGTATCGAAATAAGCCTAGGTATGAATAATCATCACCTAGTTGTTTGTATTAGTATAAGGAACTATACTAACATACGTCACTATCGTATACTCCCAGCCTCCAACCTAGCAAGTATATTGTGGTCTCGGGGAAATGTTCACTTAAGTACAAATCCATTTGAGTAATCCTGGGATATATTGACAGTCTTAGTTCCTAAAAGGAAAACTAATCATGTAAAAAGTATAGTTGTTGTCCAGCTTAGATAGAAGTAACCAGTTCTAGTATATTCGATAATATTGTCCCGTGACAATATGGCCAAAGTATAGTGATAACTTAATCAAGTTATGTAATGGTAATTGTTTTTCCACAATATGATAATGTACAACAGTAACCTATTTAGGTTAAGCAGTGATATTGTTCTACAACAACATAATGAGTGTAATCCCTAAATATTACACGATTTGTATTACGTAACAGTAATATAGTTATGTGTGAATTATAAAAGTTTATCAATAGAATTCGAAAACAGTAATTGTGCATGCATCTCACCCCAAAAACAGTAAAACAATTGAAAGAGTGGGGCTATGAACTCACATGTGAGTTGTCAGCGATCCTACGATACGCGCATCGTCCGATGGGTAACCTCCTAGTGTCCTAAACATGTGAGGTCATATAAGTAGGAGACAAATCAGTTTGTCTAAGCGAGTTGTGTAAATATTCATTCGTCGTTCAGGTTTGGAAACCGTGTATGGGGGTCTGTGGGCAGCGCCCCTGGTAGCGGGGTCCAAGGGGTGGCAACCCCTGGCCGGGTCCAAGGGGCGGAGCCCCTGGCTGGGGTCGACATAGAAATGATCCTGCGACATTAACCTGCGACGCAGGCTATGTTGCAGCACTGTTTTTGGTCCAAATGCGACACAACAAGCTGTTCGACGATTTTTCCCCCAAAATCAAGATCTAACCTATTTTCGGGCCAAATCTAGTTGATGTAATGTTAAAACATGATGTTTTAAGTATTTTAAGCTCGAAATAACAAGAAAAGGGAGTGATTTCCTTACAAAAATGGAGATCGAGTGATGATGATGATGATGAACACAATGATGATGATGATGATGATGAAGATGATATAAGGATGAAGATGATGATGGTGATGATGTTGCTCCTGCTGCTGCCGATCTTGTTGTTGTTGTAGTTGATTCAAAAATGATGATGATGTTGGTGGCGGTGGTGGTTCGGTGTAAACCGAGAGAGAAGAGAGGGATATAGATGGATATGTGTTTGTGTGTGTGTGAAATGAAAATGGGAAAATGAGGATGGGGTGGGTTGGGGGCCGGTTTTTGTGTTTGGTGGGGGACACTGTCTTCCAAATTGCAGTACAAAATACCCGTGTTTGTTCCCACGATCGTATAAAAATGTATTATTTCCGATTCCGAAAATTTATTAATATTCTTTCGAAATGTTTTCGAGTGAAAGTATTTTATCAAAATACTATTTTGGAATTGAAATTTAATAGTTTGTTTTCGCGCGGTTTTAGATAACTAGAATGTGTTTTTAATTAAAACGACTTACATTTTCGAACGTTTAATATTTTTCCTCAAATGTATAATGTTAAATCTATATAATAAAACATTATTTATAAAATTTTGTCACCGAAATTCGGACGCGATATTCTGCATTCTTTCAGATCCTTTCAAATGTGATTACTAAATAATCATTGTGTATTACATATATATATGTATATATATATATATATATATATATATATATATATATATATGTATATATATATATATGTATATATATATATATGTATATATATATATGTATATATATATATATATATAATTTTCGAATACTTTGTTATAACTGCGTACTAAGTATGATTATTTGAAGTTTAAATTGGGCGCGAAGATTGTACTTTTTGACCGGGTGTTACATTCTCCCCCTGTTAAGAAAATTTCGTCCCGAAATTTTGAGTGAAGTAGCGTGGGTCCGGGAAGAAGTTTATGTATGAGAAGTTCATCGAGCAGATAGTAGACATACGAGGCCTATGTCGAGTTTTGAAAGCAGTCAATCCATGACTGTGTCGTGGTTCATCATAGTAGTCAGATCACTGACTATTTCGTTTGTTCAGATTGTTGTTAAGTCGTGGTCACAGAGTAACCATTTACATGGTAGTCCATCCAGGACTAGATAGTTGTCACAAGGTGACTGTTTACAGATTAGTCCTATCAGGACTAAGTGGTTGGTGAACGTTTAGTTGACCAATCTGCTGAAAGTGAACTTTGAGTTTTACGTGGGCCTAGGTTAACTAGCCCTATGATGCATTCGGCATTAAATAGGTAAAAGAGGTATTGGGGAATGAGAAATGTGTATGTAGCGTTAGTTACAATTAAAGAGTTTAGTGTTTTGGGAGAAGCGTACCTATATTACTGTTGGGGTTTCGTCCGGTGTCGATCATGTAAACCTTGCCCTTCAGTTTCGGGCAATCATTCTTGTAATGTCCGGGTTCACCACACTTGAAGCATATCCTTTGTGAGTCAGGATTTGCGGGAACTCTGCAGTCCCACATTTTGTGTCCAAATCGTTGGCATCTCTCGCAAGGTATGCCACATGTACCATCGTGGTGATGTTTGCAACCCTGATAAAATGGTTTGTTTCCTGCATAGCCTCGTTTTTCCTTGGGTTCGGTAGCGTAGGAACTCAAGGGTTTGGGTTGATTTGTTGGATTATGACTAGTGCTGGAATTCCCATTCCATTTTCCTTGATGGTTTTCGGTTGTAGGTGTTCCACGTCGAACCACCTGTGTCATTAGTTTGTGGGCCATCCGAACAGCATCGTGAATAGTGGCGGGTTTGGAGGCTGTGACCATTCCCTCAATTTGCATCGGGAGTCCTCTGATGTACCTTTCGATTCGTTTGTATTTAGGGTTCACCATGGTTGGGCAGAGAAGTGCCAGTTGGTGGAAGCGATTGGTGTATGTCATGATGTCGTTGTCTTTCACGGTGAGGTGCCAAAGAAGTTTGTGAGCGGTATCGATTCCTACAGTTTGAGCGTAGGAATTCCACCAGGTGAGGGAACCATCTTGAAGGGTGTATGTGGAGTACTTAACTTTGTAGTCATTGGGGCAGTTGCAAATATGGAATACATATTCCATTTTCTCGATCCATCGGATTAATCCGACGGCCCCTTCAGTTCCAGCGAAATTTAGTGGCTTGCAGCTCAGAAATTCCTTATAGGTGCAGGTTCTCGCTAGATTTCGAGTAGCTATGTCATCAGCCGTTCTTTGGTCAAGGAATCGGTCGATCTCAGCTTGTGTGAATGATTGTCGTCTAAATAAAATGACAAGGTATGAGTTTTCATTCAAAGATTGTGATCACCACAGATGCATTCATAGGAAAGTGTTACACACTATACAACGTGGAAATCAATGATGTAAAATGATAAAACTCAGAAACCACTTAAGGTATTTGTTTGAAAGTCCTCGGACTTTTGAGTTGTCATGACGTGAATAGTTTACGTGAGTCTTTAATGTAGTCAACCAAGACTATGTTATTTTAAGTAGTCCAACGGACAATAGTGCAGTAATAGCGTACTGTAGATGTAATCCTAATAAATCAGAGTGCAGTACCCTAAGTACTGAAACGCAGTAACAACGTACTGTAATGCAGTGCTAAAAGCACAGTATTGTATTACTAATGTATTATGAATGTAGTACCGATGTACCATGAAATGCAGCACCACGTGCCGTAATGTAGTGCCTGAGGTACTAAAGTGCAGTACCATGTACTGTGAGAATGTAGCACCAAGTGCCTTGTAGTACCGAAGTACCTAACTGTGTAGCCAATTGTGTTGATAAGTGTGACACCCACGGTGTCATGTGCAGTGCCGAAGCAGAGTCTGCTAACACAATCGCTAGGTGTTGTGCCTAAAGCACGATGTAGCGCCACGCGCCAGTGTAGCACCACGTGCTAAGTGTTGATAAGTATCATAAGTTTTTTGAATGTAGCTCTAAAGCTAAAAGTAGGTTGTTGTCACGTAGCTTTTCAAATGTAGCACAAAGGCTAAAATGTAAGTGCCAAGGTAACAAACCAGGTAGGCACTGAAGTATTGAATCATGTGAGTACCGAGGTACTGTGATGATCAAAATGATTAGAATGCGATTGAGATGATTACGTGGACTTAGTCATTACGAGTGTCCCTCACAACACTAACCCAGTGGTGACCAGCATGGTCAATTTTGTGATCGAGGCACGCGTAAGTCGTTGAGGTTCAGTTTAACTGTTGGAAGAACATTCCAAGATGCGAGTGTAGTGGTTGACCAATTCAATTGGTGATCGCCTGCCCGACGATGAGAGCGAGTGAAAATTGTATGAGGGGAGTAGGTGTGACGCGCCTTGGTAATGATTCTCATAAGATGAGAAATTCGTTGGTTTGTCCTTAGATGTAAACTCCTCAAGTAGATCTCCTTTGAATAAATTGTTTGTAGTAACTCGTTGTTCGTTTTAATATTGTGAACGATTAGCGTGTGTGGGTCTCTATTTCCATAGATAACGTTTATGCCTCCTTTCCGAGGTTCAGCGATAAGTATGATATTCTCATATGCATACATATGGAGAAAGTGTTGAATCGTGATGGTGAGAAAGATGGCGATGTGCCTCTTCGCGTGTATAAGGCAGTACATCGGAATGTGTTATAAGCGTTTACACGTGTATGAATAGATAGGCGGTAATAGGTGAGAACAAGTCCTGTTCTTTGTATTGAGTAATGTTATAATGGCCATATTTGGCATTTCCAGTGTTGTGAGCATCCGAGGGGTGTTATCGTGTGAGGACTATATATATTTATTCAACATATATAATAACACAGAAAGTAGCACACATGTAAGGCCTATTCATATATACCTGCAGTACATATAATAGCCTAGTGTGTCTAGCACAAAACAATCAGAGTCAACTAGTGCATTCCTGTTTGATATAACCCCTTTCAGATATCACATCATCTTTATTTAATTGTACATAGTTAGCTACGCTATGCTAAATTAAACTCGTATGATGTAATCCCTGAACCAGTTATACCTAATTAGGAATACCGCCTAACGGTCATAGTCTAGGCCCACTAAATGCAACCTAGTTCACTTTAACCTTAGGCTCTGATACCAATCTGTCCCACCCCCAAATTCGGGTTGCGGAAGCGGTCGGGTCGGGGTGCGACTAATCAATAACCAAAGCATAAAGATATAGCAAACGACCTCTAAATGAGACCTTTGAAAATAGTTATTACATTTCCCAAAATAAAACGTTTACAACGTTCGCGAGTTCGCAAAATGTGATCCAATACATAAATTGTAGTACAAAAGTTATGCAAGGAAAACTTCCAAGTGTTTGAAATCATGCGACTCGAGCTAGTATATCTTGTAGCAATCCTAATCCTGCTGGGCACCTGAGAACACATGCTAAAACGAGTCAGCTATAAAGCTGGTGAGTTCATAGGTTTGTCAGTTGAAAACATGAAGTATAACCTGTGTATGTTTGAAAAGTAGTTCAAAAACTACTATTTAGATTTGTAGTATTATAGTTGTGTTGTGTACCTAAGTACATCGAGGAAGATGGCATTACATGCCTAGTTACCTATCAGGTATAAGTATGTCTACATATGTGAGGCATTACATGCCTAAGTAATCGAATGAGTGTATGACCGAGTCATATCGAAGAAGTGGCAATCCATGCCTAGATACCAATCATGTATAAGTAAATCTACAAACGTGAGGCATTACATGCCTGAGTACAAATCAAGTAAGTGTATGACCACGTCATATGATAACAAGTAATAGCATCACTTATTTAGTAGTAAGGTACTAGTGTGCCACCTGGCATAGTGTGTTGCCTTCAAGCAACATGTAAGTGTAGTCCCGCAGAACTATAATTGAGTATTTAGCCAAATACTGTGTCAACGATCTCGAGTGTAAGCTCGCCGATCCGTTGATGAGTGCGAGTATCAACTCGTATGTTTATCGATGTTTTGTATCGCTTTACCGCGATATCGTTTTGAATCACTTTACCGTGATCTCGTTTTGTGCCCACTTTACCGTGACATCGTTTTGTGCCCACTTTACCGTGGCATCGTTTTGTATCACTCTAACCATGATATCGAACCGTGTTGCTAGCAAGCACTGTATGTATATGAGAGCTGGTAGTACTACGACATGCCCGACTTGAGTAATTGAGAGCCAGCTGTGACACCCGTCAATTTAGGACTAGTTATTAGTTACTAATCATCTAATAATACATGTAATTAGTGCTATGTAATAGGCTAATTGTATGTATCAATATATATATATATATATATATATATATATATATATATATATATAACGATATATATATATATATAACGATATATATATATATATATATATATATATATATATATATATATATATATATATATATCAGTACGTGATTAAATTTAATCGTGCATTATAAAAATCGGCCAAATTCCGATTCATTTATACTGGCATTGGTGAACACAAGTATTAAGTGATATGAAATTATTATTTAATACACTAATTATTTATTATATATTATTTTGATAATATATAAAGTATTTTGTATCGTACAAATCAAAACAATCACGACAAAACTATATAAATAATGTATTATTATTGAAAATAATAATAATTATTTACTCTGATAAAAATAAAACATATCTTGTTTTATTCAAATTTACTTAAACGCGACGAAACCATTCGAACCATATCCTTCAATCAAACCTAAAACAAAGATATATTTTATATCACAAAAATAGTATTTATAAAATACTTCGATTAAAAATACATACGATTTCATTTTTAGAAAATGATCATTTGAAAATATTATACTACTTAATGATCGGGTACAAAAACTTGGGTATTTTGTACTGCGAATAGGAGTCAACCAACTCCAATAATTGGAGCCGGTCGACTATACCAAACACACCCTCCCATTTTCATTTTCACCTTCATTATCTCCATCTCTTCTCTACCTCTCGGCTCTCTATATTCTTCAAACAACAACAACAAATCATCAACAACAACAAGAGTAACAGCAGCTCGCGATAATCACCATCTTCATCTTCATCATCTTCTTCGTCTTCTTCATCATCATCCTTTCGGTCCCATTTTAATTGTAAGGAACCATTCGCTTTTTCTTTGGATTTACAAGTTTAAAATACATATATAATCATGCTTCGATGTTCTATGAACTGATTATGTCCGAAAACTAGGATTAGAACATGTTTTTGCGAATTATTTCACGAACAGACCTGGAACTGACCTGAAAAGCCTTCATAGCCGATCGGGTAACTTTATCTAGCCGATCGGCTATGTGAAACCAGCCGATCGAATGAGTTTCCTCCCAGCCGATCGGGTATGTGCTCCCAACCGATCGGGTATGTGCTCCCAGCCGATCAGGTATGTGCTCCCAGCTCGACCCCAGCCAAGGGCTCTGCCCCTTGGACCCCGCCAGGGGTTGCCACCCCTTGGACCCTGTAACACCCTCAAATTTAGTGATTTACGGAAGCATACTTGGGTGTTACTAATCAATATACAAAGCACAAGATATACAGCAAACGACCTCTAAATGAGACGTTTTGTAAAATAGTTACATTCCATAAATTTATCGTTTGAAAACATATAGTTTTCTTTACAAAAATATGTAAGCCTAGAGTTCGCGTATGTGGCGGGAGATTCTATTACATAACCATAGCTACAAAAGATAATGCCAAAGAATCTCCGTTAAATGCAGTTTGGAAATCATGCGACTCTAGCTAGTGATCCTGGAGTGATCCTACTCCGTAAGTGTACCTGAGAATACATGCTAAAAATGGTCAACCAAAAGGTTGGTGAATCTCACAGGTTTATCAGTAAATAATCAGTTTGAACACAAGATTTCATCAGTAGTGCCCGCAGGCGTATATCAAGTATTTGCAAATCCAGCAAGAGTAAAGTAATTAAGTTATACCGTTGCCATGAGGCTCATAATCGAAGCTTAACCCGTAAATAATCAGTTGCTCCCGTGACATGCTCGTAATTGAGCAAGCATAAGTAACGAAATAATAGTCACCCGTTTCTACGTGTAATTCAGTACGTGGTAGCGCTACTACCCCGGGCAGGGAGGGTCATTTCCCTAATGGATCCATTAACTACTGTTCGCGCTTAAGTCCATAACTAACGATATATGATTGAGAGACTTCCGTAAATATATAACTCATGCAAGTCCGTTTGGTATAATAAGCAGTTTAGTACTTGTGTTCAAGTAAAAGCAGTAGCATGTATCTCCCCCAATGAGAAAAACAGTAAAAGTGGGGCCGTAAGACTCACCTGAGCCTAGTAGTAAGCAGTTGAAAACTGTAAGTAGCGTGTAGGTTCTCCGAACCCGTAACCTTTAAATGCCTAAACATATAAAGTTAAGTAAGTAGATGTCTCGCAAGACCATCTAGGCTAGTTGTCTACACAACTAGTTATGTCCAAGTATTTGTTTAGTAATCCGTTTGTAGTTTGAAAACAAGTATGGCCCGTTGGTGACGGTTTGTAATAATGATTCAAAGTGTTATCATTATATGTATCGTTGAATCCGGTTTCGTTATTTGTAAGTGTTCGACACTTAGTGTGAAAAGTATTTACGACATCTAATGACGGGGGTCCGGGGTCAGCGCCCCTGGTAGCGGGGTCCAAGGGGCGGCAGCCCCTGGCGGGGTCCAAGGGGCAGAGCCCCTGGCTGGGGTCGAGCTGCCAGGTCAGCTTGGAAAATTTTTATTTCTACTACTTTCCTTTAGTGAAAACGCATCCGAAATCTGGATTTGGAGTAAAATTAGGTGGTAAAATTCTGGTTCCGACACTTAGTAAAAATCTGAGTTTTCAGGGTTCTGTTTTATGCGACGTTGGGTGCGACGTCGCAAGCGACGTAAGGTGCGACGTGGGCGTGTGCGTCGCATTATGCGGCCTTCGCAATTCAATGCGACGTAGGGTGTTGCGTCGCTAAGTGCGACGCTAGTTCGGTTTGCGACGTTAAAGTCTACGTCGCTACGTGCGACATCCGCAAGTTAATGCGACGTAATAGGCTGCGTCGCTAGTGCGACGTTGAGATTTTTGTGCGACGTAGGTCGCGACGTCGCAGAGGCCCCTGGCCAGGTGCGACGTAGCGGTCTGATGGCCGGAAATTTAGTCGAAAACGAGTTTCCCGGTTTCCGTTGGGTCCAAATCTTTTACCCAACCCAAAAATGGACATAATAAGCCTATTTAAACCATAAACTAGTAAAAATGATCAAAAACGAGAGATGTCGGGATTTGTCGGAAACTTACAAAGTGTCGGATGAAAAATCCGAAAAGATAGGAATGTAGATCGTGTTGTCGTGGTCACTTTTCTCCAAAAGAGGGGTATGATTCGGCGATGTTTAGTGGTGTTATTTAGCGATTTTTGTGATGAAGGTGGCTTGGGGATTGAAAGTAAAAAGAAAGGGAGAGAGAGAATGAAAAGTGGAAATGGGGAAAAAGAAAGAAGGTGGGAGGTTTTAACCTCCCATTTTCAGCTTTTGCCCACGCGCTCCGTGCAGTGTTCGTTTTCTCCGTCATTTAAGCGTTAAATATTTATTTATGCACGTTTATTATTTCTGAATCACACCTATTATTATATAATTTACTTAAATTATTTCTTTAAATCGTTACTAGTTTGAAATGTAATTTGTTTTGTATAAATTTAATTTCTTTTGTTTTAAAATCGTGTAAGTCGTTATCGGGTGATACAAGTTAATTGTAAATTAGTATTTTGGTCAATATTGCGTTATTTTTAGTTTATAAACATGTGTTCAACAACGTCCGTATTAATCGAATAGAATTTCATTCTATTTAAATCGCGTACGATTTAAGTCAAATCGCAAAGTTGTATATATTTACCAATATATAATCCGATACATAAATTAGCATAACACAGAACTAATTACATGTATTAACAAAGAATTAGGCACTAATTCTAGTCCTAATTTGCCGGTTGTTACATTCTTCCCCTGTTAAAAGAATTTCGTCCCGAAATTTAAGTTGAAGTCGCGTTTGGGGTAGAATCGGTGAACAATTGAGGGTACTTGAGTCGCATTTGGTCTTCCCGTTCCCAAGTGAATACCGGACCGCTCCGCGAATTCCACCTGACTTTGACGATGGGAATACGACTTTGTTTCAGTTGTTTGACCTCACGGTCCATAATTTCGACTGGTTCCTCCACGAAATGTAGTTTGTCATCGATGCGAATCTCGTCAAGTGGTATAATAAGTGTCTCGTCAGACAGACATTTCTTTAAGTTAGAAATGTGAAAAGTAGGGTGCACGCTACTGAGTTCAGAGGGCAGCTGCAGTCGATATGCCACTGGACCTATCCTCTCGAGGATTTCAAAAGGCCCAATGTACCTAGGGTTTAATTTTCCGCGTTTGCTGAATCGGATTACGCCTTTCCAAGGCGATACTTTTAAGAGTACTCGATCCCCAACTTGGAACTCGAGTGACTTGCGTCTCACGTCAGCATAGCTTTTCTGACGATCACGCGCGGCTTTGAGTCGGTTTTGGATTTCGACGATTTTCTCTGTGGTTTCATGTATAAGTTTAGGACCAGTGAGTTGACTATCTCCCACTTCAGTCCAACAGATCGGTGATCGGCACTTACGACCGTATAGTGCCTCAAAAGGTGCAGCCTTAATGCTGGCGTGATAGCTGTTGTTGTACGAGAATTCGCACAACAGTAGATGTCTTTCCCAATTTGTACCGGAATCAACTACGCAGGCTCGTAGCATGTCTTCCAGTGTCTGAATAGTTCGTTCGCTCTGGCCATCGGTCTGAGGATGGTATGCGGTACTCATATCGAGACGGGTACCCAGTGATTTTTGGAGTGATTGCCAGAAGCGAGATGTGAATCGAGCATCCCTGTCAGAGATAATCGAGATAAGGACACCATGTTGGCAAACGATTTCTTTGATGTAAATTTGTGTAAGGCGTTCCATTTTATCGGTTTCTCTGATTGCCAAGAAATGAGCCGATTTGGTGAGACGGTCGACGATCACCCAAATGGTATCGCAACCGCTCGCCGATCTAGGTAGTTTGGTTATGAAATCCATAGTAATTTGCTCCCATTTCCATTGAGGAATTTCAGGTTGTTGGAGCAATCCGGAAGGTCTTTGTTGCTCGGCCTTGACCTTGGAACAAGTTAAGCATTTGCTGACGTACAAGGCAATGTCAGCTTTCATGTTCGGCCACCAGTAAAACTCCTTGATGCCGTGATACATTTTGTCGGATCCCGGGTGGATAGAATACTTGGACTTGTGAGCTTCATCCATTACCAAGTCCCGAAGGTTCCCGAAACTAGGCAACCAGATTCGGTTAGAGAAGTACCTAACTCCGCTGGGTCTGATTTCGAACTGTTTATCCATGCCTCGTAAGGCCTCGTTTTTGACATTATCGGGTTTGAGAGCTTCGAGTTGAGCGGTGAGAATCTGGATATTCAAATCGTTGTGAATGGTCATACTGAGGGCCCGGACTCGAAGCGGTTTTGTTCGTTCCTTACGACTGAGAGCATCAGCAACCACGTTTGCTTTGCCTGGATGATATTTGATCTCGCAATCGTAATCGGTGAGTAATTCAACCCATCTACGTTGTCTCATGTTAAGATCTTTCTGGTTGAAAATGTGTTGGAGACTTTTGTGGTCGGTGAATACAGTGCTGCGGGTACCATAAAGATAATGTCTCCAGATTTTTAGGGCGAATACCACGGCCCCTAGCTCGAGGTCGTGAGTTGTGTAGTTTTTCTCGTGAACTTTAAGTTGTCGGGAGGCGTAAGCAATGACCTTGTCTCGTTGCATCAGCACGCAACCGAGACCTTGGTGAGAAGCATCACAGTATACCACGAAGTCATCGGTGCCTTCGGGTAGAGATAAAATGGGTGCACTGCAAAGCTTGAGCTTCAAAAGCTGAAATGCTGACTCTTGTTTATCGGTCCAGTCGAACTTTTTATCCTTTTGAGTCAGTGTCGTGAGTGGTATGGCTATTTTCGAGAAGTTTTCAATGAACCGACGGTAATAACCGGCCAATCCCAAGAATTGGCGTACCTCGGTTGGGGTGGTTGGCGCTTGCCAGTTCTTGATGGCCTCGATCTTTGATGGATCCACATGAATTCCCTGACTATCAATCACGTGTCCAAGGAATTGAACGGTTTTTATCCAGAACTCACACTTAGAGAATTTGGCGTAAAGCTCCTCGTGTCTAAGTAGTTCTAGGATGGTTCTGAGGTGTTGTGCGTGTTCTTGTTCGTTTCGTGAGTATATGAGGATATCATCGATGAAGACGATGACAAATTTGTCAAGGTAAGGTTTGCACACCCGATTCATAAGGTCCATGAATACAGCCGGTGCGTTGGTTAGGCCGAAGGGCATCACTTGGAACTCATAATGCCCATAACGGGTTCTGAATGCGGTTTTTGGGATATCAGTATCGCGAACACGCAGTTGATGATAACCTGATCGAAGATCAATTTTTGAATAACAGCTTGATCCTTGGAGTTGATCGAACAGATCATCGATTCAAGGAAGTGGGTATCGGTTCTTGACGGTTAGTTTGTTCAACTCTCGGTAGTCAATACACATTCGAAATGAACCGTCTTTCTTTTTAACAAACAAGACCGGAGCTCCCCAAGGTGAAGAACTCGGTCTGATGAATCCTCTATCCAGGAGTTCCTGTAACTGCGTGGACAACTCCTGAAGTTCAGATGGAGCTAGGCGGTACGGTGCTCGGGCCACCGGTGCGGCACCCGGCACAAGATCAATCGAGAACTCGACCTGTCTAGGTGGAGGTAAACCAGGTAGTTCTTCTGGAAAGACTTCGGGAAAGTCTCTAACGATTGGCACATCTTCAAGTCGCTTCTCCTCCGACTTTTTCTCCGTGATGTGCGCGAGTATTGCTGGGTAACCCTTTCTCAGAAATTTTCGGGTTTTTAAACAGGAGATTAAGTTTAGTCTCGACCCACCGGTCTCCCCCTGTATGACCAAGGTACTACCGGCGGCGAGAGGAATTCGGACGATTTTATCATTGCACACAATTTCGGCCCGGTGCTTGGACAACCAGTCCATACCCACGATGACATCGAAACTTCCCAGTTCAACAGGCATTAGATCGATTGAAAAGATTTCGTCGGCTAAGTTTAAAGTGCAATTAGGTATCACACTATCGGTTTCTATAAGTTTACCATTTGCAAGTTCTACTGTGTACTTAACATCTAAGGCCGCGGGGGTGATATCAAGTAGTGGACAAAACTCATCAGATATGAAACTTTTATCAGCACCGGTATCAAATAATACTGAAGCAGTAAGATCGTTGAGAAGAAACGTACCCGTTACAACATTCGGGTCTTCCCTAGCTTCCCCAGCTTTGATGACAAATGCTCTGCTGCGAGCAGAGTTGTTGTTCCGCTTGTTGTTGTTGTTGTTGTTGTTGTTGTTGTTGTTTTTCTGCTTAGGGCAATTATTCTGAAAAAGCCCAGGACTTCCGCACCCATAACAAGTCTTCGGGGCACTGGTGTTTCGACAATCCTTGGCCAGATGCCCAAAACGTTTGCAGTTTGTGCAAGGGCAGGAACCGTCGTGGTGACGATTGCATTTGGGGCAGTAGGGCTTGCTTCCACTGTACCCTTTCTTTTCTGAAGAGCCGGATGAATAAGCCCTAATAGGCTCGGGTCTTCGGTTGGTGATTTGGTTGGATGAGTTGGGGTTTCCTTCCCACTTTCGTTTGTTGTTTGCAGGTGGGGCTGAGGTGGTGTTACGGCGGACAGCGTTTGTCGTAAGTTCATGGGCCATACGGATGGCGTTCTGGATAGTACCTGGTTTGGATGAAGTCACCAGGTCCTGGAGTTTCTCGGGCAGTCCATCAACGTATTTCTCGATCCTCTTGTACTCAGGATCGACCATGGTTGGGCACAGAAGTGCCAGTTGGTGGAAACGATTGGTGTATCCGGTGATATCATCACCTTGCATCTTGTGGTTCCAGAATTCCAACTCCAATTGTTTCAATTCATCCTTGGGGCAATACTCGCCCCTCAACATCTCCTTCAACTCCTCCCACGGGAGTTTGTAAGCATTAGCAACACCCACAGTTTGGGCATAGGTGTTCCACCAGGTGAGTGCGGTGTCAGTAAAAGTACTAACGGAGAACTTAACTTTGTCCCCCTCCGCACAGTTGCAGATGAGAAATACCGATTCAACTTTCTCGATCCAGCGTATTAGGCCGATCGCACCCTCAGTACCTGCAAAGTTCAGCGGTTTGCAGTTTTGGAAGTCCTTATATGAGCAGGGCTTCGGCTGTGGTCCATTGTTAGCGGTGTCTTCACTACCGGGAGTCGAGGTCCGGGTAGCTAGAGCTTGGGCCACACTACGGGCAATCAGGCCCGCAACTTCGGCTTCAGTGAGGGTGATCTGACGACGAGGAGGCATGCTGCTGATCAAGAAAAGCACAAGGAAAGTGGAATAAGATAATTGCCTGAAATTTGATGATATATCACAAGTGTGTATAATGAGATATACAATAACAGTACGAGGTGATACTCACATTCCATTAAATAAAAGTTGGATACAAAGTACTGGTTTTCAAAAGATTACAGAGTAGTGGTAGTACAAAAGTACCGGGAATTGTTACATCCGGTTGAATTACATAGGTTCTAATTAGATAGTTGACTGGTTACAAATTACAGACTGATCTAATCTTGATGCAGATTAATCTGCTCCATTAGTGCGACGAGGCGGTCTACGGTTTCTGCTAGTCTGTTGGCTTGTCTGGCGTTATCTTCGACCAAGGCCAATCGTTGTACTAGTGCTCGAGAGTGATCTTCAGTCTCCTGTGAACGTTGTTCACACTCCTCTAGTCGGTTTCTTACGAGTTCATCCGCACCTAGTGCGGCGGTCATTGAATCCTGAATTATGCTTACCGAGAGGTTTGTATCCTCTTGTTCTTGCTGGAGTTGGGCTATGTGATCCAGCGCTTGGCGAAGTAGGTAGGTCATCCGGTGTTGTTCTCGTTCGAGATGTTCGAGCCTTGGTTCCTGACGGCGGAGTTGGGTAGTCAACACTGGCACTGTGAGATGTGCCGAGTTCTGAAAGTTATGAACAGGATAGGGGCTGGTTCGAGGTGACCTTGTGTTCCTCCTGGCTACACGTGGGTTTCGTGACCCATGTGGGTGAGAGTGTGACGGATTAGGTGGTGTGTTTGCCATTCCTGTGGCAGAGTGTAAGTAAGACGAGGCTAATATATATAGGCATATAATATCCAGCCTAAAGTCTAGCACGTATCAAGTAATGGTCCGGTTCTCTCGTGGTCAGAGTCAACTAACGCATTCCTGTTCGACACAACCATTTCAGACCTCACATCATCTTTCCTTAATTGTACATAGTTGATCAGGCTATGTTAAATTAAAGTCGTATGATGTAATTCCTGAACCAATCATGCCTAGTAAGAGAATACTGCCTAATGGTCATAGTCTAGGTCCACTAAATGCAACCTAGTTCACTATAACCTTAGGCTCTGATACCAATCTGTAACACCCTCAAATTTAGTGATTTGCGGAAGCATACTTGGGTGTTACTAATCAATATACAAAGCACAAGATATACAGCAAACGACCTCTAAATGAGACGTTTTGTAAAATAGTTACATTCCATAAATTTATCGTTTGAAAACATATAGTTTTCTTTACAAAAATATGTAAGCCTAGAGTTCGTGTATGTGGCGGGAGATTCTATTACATAACCATAGCTACAAAAGATAATGTAACACCCCCAAATTTAATGATTTGCGGAAGCATACATTGGGTGTTACTAATCAATATACAAAGCACAAGATTAATAGTAAACGACCTCTAAATGAGACGTTTGTAAAATAGTTACATTTCATAATTAATAATCGTTTGAAAACCGTAGGTTTTCGTATACAAAATGTAATTCCCTAGAGCCCACGCGTATAGCGGGAGATTCTATTACATCACCATAGTTACAAAAGATAATGCCAAAGAATCTCCGTTAAATGTAGTTTGTAAATCATGCGACTCTAGCTAGTAATCCTGGAGTAATCCTACTCCGTAAGTGTACCTGAGATACAAAGCTAAAAAGTGTGAACCAAAAAGGTTGGTGAATCTCACAGGTTTAGTAATAAGTAGGTGTTATGAACCACAAGTATGTACCCGTATTGCTATCAAGCAAAGTAAGTAAATCAGTAAACCAGTACAGTGCCATGAGCTCATAAGTTGAAGCTTAACCGTGTAGTGTGAATATATCACGTACCCCCGTGAGTGCTATCCGCACACTCATATGTAACAAATACTAATATGTATGTTTCTACGTGTAAATCAGTACGTAGTGGCGCTACCACCCCAGACAGGGATTGTCAGTCCCAAATGGATCCATCTATTAGTAATCGCGCTTAAGTCCATAACTAACAACTTACGATTAGGAGGCTTTCAGTGGATAAAAGTAACTCATGCATTTGTTTGTAATCAGTAATGTTTTCAGTTCAGTACATTGTGTTCATACGTAAAACAGTTGCTAAGTATCTCACCCCAAAGTATAAAACAGTAAAAGTGGGGCTGTAAGACTCACCTGAGTCGAGCGGTGGTAAATAGCAAGTAGTAGTAAAGCAAGTAGGTTCTCCGAACCCGTAACCTTCTAGTGCCTAAACACGTAAGGTTAAGTAAGTAGATGTCTCGCAAGACCATCTAGGCTAGTTGTTCATACAACCCGTTGTGTTTAAATGTTGGTTTGTTCGCGTTCGTATCAAAGTATACGGCCCGTTGGTGATTTGTTATATTTAAAGTTTATCATTCAATACGCAAATTAGAGTAATTGTAATAGGAAAGTATGTTTTATTATGATTGTTAGGTCGTATCGTATAAGGATTTGAGGTTGTAAAAGTTCGACACTTAGTGAAAATGTGAGTTTTCAAGGTTCTGGTTTGTTCGACGTAGCATGCGACGTTGCAAGCGACGTAAGGTGCGACGTAGGCAGGTACGTCGCATGATGCGACCTTCGCAAATTATTGCGACGTAGGGGGCGACGTCGCTAATGCGACGTTGGTTCGGTTTGCGATGTAAAAGTCTACGTCGCTACGTGCGACGTCCGCAAGTTAATGCGACGTAATAGGCTGCGTCGCTAGTGCGACGTTGAGGTTTTTGTGCGACGTAGGTCGCGACATCGCAGAGGCCCCTGGCCAGGTGCGAAGTAGCGGTCTGATGGCCGGAATTTTGGTCGAAAACGAGTTTCCGGGTTTCCGTTGGGTCCAAATCTTTTACCCAACCCTTATATGAACATATTAAGCCTATTTAAACCATAATCTAGTAAAAATGATCAAAAACGAGAGATGTCGGGATTTGTCGGAAACTTACAAATTGTCGGATTGAAAATCCGAAAAGATAGGATGATAGATCGTCGCGAGGTGAACGTTTTCTTCTAAAGGGATGAGATGATCCGAGCTCGTTTTGCGGTGTTATTTGGTGATTTAGTGGGAATTTTGGGGTGGTGGTGGTGATTAGAAAGAAAAGAAAGAGAGAGAAAAGAGAATAGAGAGTGAGGTGAGAATGAGAGGAGGAGAAGAAAGGTGGGGGTTTTTACCTCCACTTTTCGGTCCCCGTTCCCCGTGCGGTGTTCGTTTTTCTCCGTCGTTTAAGCGTTAAATATTTATTTTACGCGTTTAATTATATTTATAAAATCACAAGTCTTGTTAAATAATTTAATTAAATTATTTCCCTAAATCTTTAATAGATTAAATTAAATTTAATTACTTTTGTTTTTAAATCGTGTACGTTTTAATCGAGTAGTATAAGGCAGTTACTAGTTATTATAAAATAGCATTTCAGTCATAATTGCGTTATTTTAGTTTATAACATTTGTTCACCAACGTCCGTGTTAATCGAATAGAATTTCATTCTATTTTAGTTGCGTACGATTTAAGCCAAATCGCAAAGTTGTATATATTTACCAACATATAATCTGATACATAAATTAGCCTAACACAGAACTAATTACATGTATTAACAAAGAATTAGGCGCTAATACTAGCCCTAATTTGGCGGTTGTTACATTCTCCCCTGGTTAAAAGAATTTCGTCCCGAAATTAGTTCGATTGCACAGTCGGTGCGTTGTCTGGGAAGAGATGTGGGTATTTCTGTCGCATTTGATCTTCCCGTTCCCAGGTGAATTCAGGACCACGTCTAGAATTCCACCTGACTTTTACGATGGGAATACGACTCTGTTTTAGTTGTTTGACCTCGCGGTCCATGATTTCCATAGGTTCCTCGACAAAATGAAGTTTGTCATCGATTTGAATTTCGTCGAGTGGTATAATCAGTGTCTCGTTAGACAGATATTTCTTCAGATTAGAAATGTGGAATGTGTTGTGAACGCTGCTAAGCTCAGCAGGAAGTTGCAGGCGGTATGCCACTGGGCCAATCTTTTCAAGGATTTCGAATGGTCCGATGTATCGAGGATTTAGTTTGCCTCGTTTTCCGAATCGAATGACACCCTTCCACGGTGCCACTTTGAGAAGTACCTTGTCCCCTACTTGGAACTCAAGGTGTTTGCGTCTCACGTCAGCATAGCTTTTCTGACGATCACGAGCAGCTTTTAGTCGGTTTTGTATGCCGACGATCTTTTCAGTTGTTTCATGTATGATTTCTGGACCGGTGAGTTGTGTATCCCCCACCTCAGTCCAACAGATAGGTGACCGGCACTTACGACCGTACAGTGCCTCGAAGGGTGCAGCCTTTATGCTGGTGTGATAACTGTTGTTGTACGAGAACTCGCACAACGGTAAGTGATTTTCCCAGTTTTTACCGAAGTCAACTACGCAGGCTCGTAGCATGTCTTCCAGTGTTTGTATGGTTCGTTCGCTCTGACCGTCGGTTTGAGGATGGTAAGCCGTACTCATATCCAGACGAGTACCGAGAGATTTTTGCAGTGACTGCCAGAAGCGAGAAGTGAATCGAGCATCTCGGTCGGAGATGATTGAGATGGGCACGCCGTGTCTTGATACGATCTCTTTCAGGTAGATCCATGTCAAGCGTTCCATCTTATCAGTTTCCTTGATGGCTAGGAAATGAGCAGATTTAGTGAGTCGGTCAACGATCACCCAAATGGTATCGCAACCGTTAGAAGTTTTCGGGAGTTTAGTAATGAAATCCATGGTGATCTGCTCCCATTTCCATTGTGGTATTTCGGGTTGTTGTAGCAAACCGGAGGGTTTCTGGTGTTCAGCTTTAACTTTGGAACAAGTAAGACACTTGCCAACATAGGTTGCAATGTCAGATTTCATGTTTGGCCACCAGTACATTTCCTTGATGCCGTGATACATTTTGTCGGCACCGGGGTGTATAGAGTATTTTGACTTGTGAGCTTCGTTCATCACCAAGTCTCGAAGGTTCCCAAAACTTGGTAACCAGATTCGATTCGAGAAGTATTTGGCCCCGTTAGGTTTGGTTTCAAATTGTTTGTCCATGCCTCGCAAGGCCTCGTTTATCAAGTTTTCTGGTTTGAGTGCTTCGAGTTGAGCGGTGAGAGTTTGATTGATGAGGTCGTTGTGAATGGTCATACCGAGAGCTCGAACTCGAAGTGGGTTCACTCGTTCTTTTCGGCTTAAGGCATCGGCGACAACATTCGCCTTGCCTGGATGATAGCGAATTTCGCAATCGTAATCAGTAAGCAACTCGACCCATCGACGTTGCCTCATGTTGAGATCCTTTTGATCGAAGATATGTTGGAGACTTTTATGGTCAGTAAATATTGTACACTTGGTACCGTATAAGTAGTGTCTCCAGATTTTTAGAGCGAATACAACAGCCCCCAACTCTAGGTCATGAGTTGTGTAATTCTTTTCGTGGACCTTGAGTTGTCGAGAGGCGTAAGCGATGACCTTGTCTCGTTGCATCAACACGCAACCAAGACCTTGGTGTGAAGCATCACAGTATACCATGAAGTCATCGTTGCCTTCGGGTAAAGATAAGATAGGTGCACTGCAGAGTTTCTGTTTTAGTAGCTGGAAAGCTGACTCCTGTTTGTCAGTCCAATCGAACTTCTTTTCTTTTTGAGTCAGTGCAGTGAGAGGTTGGGCTATTTTTGAAAAATTCTCAATGAATCGCCTGTAGTATCCGGCGAGTCCTAAGAATTGGCGTACCTCAGTCGGTGTAGTAGGTGCTTGCCAGCACTTGATAGCCTCGATTTTTGAAGGATCGACATGAATCCCTTGATTGTCAATGACGTGTCCAAGGAATTGAACGGTTTGCATCCAGAACTCACACTTAGAGAATTTGGCGTATAACTCTTCGTGTTTGAGCAGCTCTAGGATAGTTTTCAGGTGTTGCGCGTGTTCTTGTTCAGTGCGCGAGTAAATCAAGATGTCATCGATAAAGACGATAACAAACTTGTCAAGGTAAGGTTTGCACACCCGATTCATAAGGTCCATGAATACAGCCGGTGCGTTGGTTATGCCGAATGGCATCACTTGGAATTCATAATGCCCGTAGCGAGTTCGGAAAGCAGTTTTCGGGATGTCATCGTCACGAACTCGGAGTTGATGATAACCTGACCGTAGATCGATCTTTGAGTAGAAACTCGACCCCTGAAGTTGGTCGAACAGGTCATCAATGCGAGGAAGTGGGTAACGGTTCTTGACAGTTAATTTGTTGAGTTCACGGTAGTCGATGCACATGCGGAAAGAACCGTCTTTCTTTTTCACAAACAGGACCGGAGCTCCCCAAGGTGAGGAACTTGGTCGAATAAATCCCTTGTCCAGGAGTTCCTGTAACTGAGTAGACAACTCCTGAAGTTCGGATGGGGCTAGTCGGTAAGGGGCTCGTGCCACGGGTGCTGCGCCGGGCACAAGATCAATAGAGAATTCGACTTGTCTAATTGGCGGTAGGCCAGGCAAGTCTTCAGGAAAGACTTCTGGGAAGTCTCGAACGATAGGCACATCCTCAAGTCGCTTCTCCACCGACTTTTTCTCCATAACGTGTGCGAGGATTGCCTGATACCCTTTCCTCAAGTATTTTCGGGTTGTCATGCAAGAAATGATATTTATTCTCGTCCCACCGGTCTCCCCTTGTATGCTCAAAGTTCCACCGGTGACGAGAGGAATGCGTACAATTTTCTCAAAACAAACGATTTCGGCTCGATACTTGGACAACCAATCCATACCGACGTTGATGTCAAAGCTGCCGATTTCGACAGGTATCAAGTCAATGGAAAAGAGCTCGTTAGCTAAGTTCAAAGTGCAATTAGGTATCACACTGTCGGCCTCAATAAGTTTTCCGTTTGCCAATTCTATTGTGTACTTAGAATCTAAGGCAATAGGTGCAGTGTCAAGAAATGTATAAAACTCATCGGAAATAAAGCTCTTATCAGCACCAGTATCAAATAATACAGAGGCAGTCAAGTTGTTGAGAAGAAACGTACCCGTGACCACGTTCGGGTCTTGACGGGCTTCCCCAGATTTCAGCACAAAAGCTCTTCCTCGAGCATTGTTGTTATTCCTGTTGTTGTTGTTGTTCAGCTTCGGGCAGTCTTTCTTGAAATGCCCCGTACCGTTGCACCCATAACAGGTCTTTGGTGCAGAGGTGTTGGTGTCAGTGGTGTTTGATCTATAGTCCTTAGCCAAGTGTCCAAATCTCTTACACTTGCTACAGGGACACGAACCATGGTGGTGTCGTTGGCACTTGGAGCAATAGGGCTTGGTTCCCTTGTACGCCCCCTTATCATCAGAACTGGAGGTGTAGGCTTTAATGGTTTCAGGTTTCTTGTTTTGGTGGTTGTTGTGGTTGTCGGACCATTTTCGTTTATTGCTGTTGGAGGATGGAGTGGGTAGTTCTGGGTCCTCATTCATAGCTAGAAGTTCATGGGCCAACCGGATGGCACCATGAAGGGTGGTTTGGTTTGATGAGGCGACGTTTCCCCGGACGGGTTCCGGGAGGCCGCGGATGTATTTCTTAATCTTGTCGGGCCCAGTACCTGCCATAGCTGGGCGAAGGACGGTGAGTTGTTGGAATCTGGTGGTGTATGCAACGATATCAGTTCCTTGCACTTTTAAGTTCCAGAACTCTTCGTCCAGCTTGTGAAGTTGTTCGGACGGGCAATACTCATCCGTGAGCATTTTCTTTAGATCCTCCCAAGGGAGTAGATAAGCGGTGTCAATCCCCACGGACTGGGTATAGGAATTCCACCACGAGAGGGCACCATCTTCGAGGGTGCAGGTGGAGAATTTGACCTTGTCGTCTTCCGCACACTTGCTGATGCGGAAAACAGATTCCATCTTTTCGAACCATCTGATAAGTCCGATGGCTCCTTCGGTTCCCTTGAAGCTCAAGGGTTTGCAGTTTTGAAAATCCTTGTATGAACAAGGTTTAGCAGCAGAGGTTTCAGCGGCATCGCTGCTTCTTGTGGAGTTAGGTGGAGTATTCCGAGCCAAGGCTTCAGTAATAGCCTGGGTTATGAGAGACGTGATCTGAGCATCAGTGTAAGGTCTTGACTTTGGCGGCATGATTCTTCAATAAAAGAAATGAAGATATATGAGATTTTATAAGAAAGTTGCATTTATTTCAGATGTACATGTATAAAGGTGGTAATACATAACATCAATATGAAAATAATTATGGCAATTAATATGAGTCGAAACAGCAAGAAATATTTGATAGATGATACGAGTTCAAAGGTTACATCCTGCGGATGTATTACAAAAGGTGTCGGGAATTGTTACATCCGACGGAAACATAGAGTAGCGCTTAGATAGTTACTAGATTACAGGATAGTTTACAAAATGAAGACTATGCTAGTCTTAACGTAGGTTAATCTGCTCCATCATTTCGATGAGACGATCCACAGTATTTGCAAGTCTGCTGGCTTGTCGAGCATTGTCTTCAGCTAATGCTAGTCGCTGTACCAATCCGCGGTTAGATTCTTCCGTTTCCCGTGAGCGTTGTTCACACTCATCAAGTCTGTGTTTCAAAAGAGCGGTTTCCACGCTTATCTCCACCACTTTGTTGAAAAGAACGTCCACATTATTAACGGTGGTTTCGTGATCCTCAGAGACTTGTTCGATGCGCTCAAGTGATGTAAGTCTCCAGTTTTCGTTGGTTTCTTGCAACACGACATCCATGGTGCGAAGTCGTTGCTCGTGTTGGTTCACCCTAGCAGTTAAGGCCGGCAAGGTGAAGTGAGTAGAGTACGGGCCAGCTCGAGGCAACCTGTTGTTCCTCCTTGCTACCCTTGGGTTCTGCGACCCAGATTGAGAACGAGATAAATCGGATGGGATGTTTGCCATTTCTGAGACAAAGCGTTAGTAAGATTAAGGCCTATATTCATATAGTTCCTATATAATATAGCCTATTGAGTGTCTAGCATAAACATGTTTAAGTCTCGGTTCTCTCGAGATCAGAGTCACTAATGTATTCCGGCTCAACATAACCATTTCAGACCTTACATCATCTTTCCTTAATTGTACATAGTTGATCAGGCTATGTTAAATTAAAGTCGTATGATGTAATTCCTGAACCAATCATGCCTAGTACGGAAATACTGCCTAACGGTCATAGTCTAGGCCCACTAAATGCAACCTAGTTCACTATAATCTTAGGCTCTGATACCAATCTGTAACACCCCCAAATTTAATGATTTGCGGAAGCATACATTGGGTGTTACTAATCAATATACAAAGCACAAGATTAATAGTAAACGACCTCTAAATGAGACGTTTGTAAAATAGTTACATTTCATAATTAATAATCGTTTGAAAACCGTAGGTTTTCGTATACAAAATGTAATTCCCTAGAGCCCACGCGTATAGCGGGAGATTCTATTACATCACCATAGTTACAAAAGATAATGCCAAAGAATCTCCGTTAAATGCAGTTTGTAAATCATGCGACTCTAGCTAGTAATCCTGGAGTAATCCTACTCCGTAAGTGTACCTGAGATACAAAGCTAAAAAGTGTCAACCAAAAAGGTTGGTGAATCTCACAGGTTTAGTAATAAGTAGGTGTTATGAACCACAAGTATGTACCCGTATTGCTATCAAGCAAAGTAAGTAAATCAGTAAACCAGTACAGTGTCATGAGCTCATAAGTTGAAGCTTAACCGTGTAGTGTGAATATATCACGTACCCCCGTGAGTGCTATCCCCACACTCATATGTAACAAATACTAATATGTCTGTTTCTACGTGTAAATCAGTTCGTGGTGGCGCTACCACCCCAGACAGGGATTGTCAGTCCCAAATGGATCCATCTATTAGTAATCGCGTTTAAGTCCATAACTAACAACTTACGATTAGGAGGCTTTCAGTGGATAAAAGTAACTCATGCGTTTTTTTGTAATCAGTAATGTTTTCAGTTCAGTACATTGTGTTCATACGTAAAACAGTTGCTAAGTATCTCACCCCAAAGAATAAAACAGTAAAAGTGGGGCTGTAAGACTCACCTGAGTCGAGCGGTGGTAAATAGCAAGTAGTAGTAAAGCAAGTAGGTTCTCCGAACCCGTAACCTTCTAGTGCCTAAACACGTAAGGTTAAGTAAGTAGATGTCTCGCAAGACCATCTAGGCTAGTTGTTCATACAACCCGTTGTGTTTAAATGTTGGTTTGTTCGCGTTCGTATGAAAGTATATGGCCCGTTGGTGATTTGTTATATTTAAAGTTTATCATTCAATACGCAAATTAGAGTAATTGTAATAGAAAAGTATGTTTTATTATGATTGTTAGGTCGTATCGTATAAGGATTTGAGGTTGTAAAAGTTCGACACTTAGTGAAAATGTGAGTTTTCAAGGTTCTGGTTTGTGCGACGTAGCATGCGACGTTGCAAGCGACGTAAGGTGCGACGTAGGCAGGTACGTCGCATGATGCGACCTTCGCAAATTAATGCGACGTAGGGGGCGACGTCGCTAATGCGACGTTGGTTCGGTTTGCGACGTAAAAGTCTACGTTGCTACGTGCGACGTCCGCAAGTTAATGTGATGTAATAGGCTGCGTCGCTAGTGCGACGTTGAGGTTTTTGTGCGACGTAGGTCGCGACGTCGCAGAGGCCCCTGGCCAGGTGCGACGTAGCGGTCTGATGGCCAGAATTTTGGTCGAAAACGAGTTTCCGGGTTTCCGTTGGGTCCAAATCTTTTACCCAACCCTTATATGAACATATTAAGCCTATTTAAACCATAATCTAGTAAAAATGATCAAAAACGAGAGATGTCGGGATTTTTCGGAAACTTACAAATTGTCGGATTGAAAATCCGAAAAGATAGGATGATAGATCGTCGCGAGGTGAACGTTTTCTTCTAAAGGGATGAGATGATCCGAGCTCGTTTTGCGGTGTTATTTGGTGATTTAGTGGGAATTTTGGGGTGGTGGTGGTGATTAGAAAGAAAAGAAAGAGAGAGAAAAGAGAATAGAGAGTGAGGTGAGAATGAGAGGAGGAGAAGAAAGGTGGGGGTTTTTACCTCCACTTTTCGGTCCCCGTTCCCCGTGCGGTGTTCGTTTAAGCGTTAAATATTTATTTTACGCGTTTAATTATATTTATAAAATCACAAGTCTTGTTAAATAATTTAATTAAATTATTTCCCTAAATCTTTAATAGATTAAATTAAATTTAATTACTTTTGTTTTTAAATCGTGTACGTTTTAATCGAGTAGTATAAGGCAGTTACTAGTTATTATAAAATAGCATTTCAGTCATAATTGCGTTATTTTAGTTTATAACATTTGTTCACCAACGTCCGTGTTAATCGAATAGAATTTCATTCTATTTTAGTTGCGTACGATTTAAGCCAAATCGCAAAGTTGTATATATTTACCAACATATAATCTGATACATAAATTAGCCTAACACAGAACTAATTACATGTATTAACAAAGAATTAGGCGCTAATACTAGCCCTAATTTGGCGGTTGTTACAGATAATGCCAAAGAATCTCCGTTAAATGCAGTTTGGAAATCA
Source organism: Helichrysum umbraculigerum (assembly GCA_949592205.1). Taxonomy (NCBI): domain Eukaryota; kingdom Viridiplantae; phylum Streptophyta; class Magnoliopsida; order Asterales; family Asteraceae; genus Helichrysum; species Helichrysum umbraculigerum. The sequence goes on along the minus strand of CATIUR010000001.1, from coordinate 56,302,390 downwards.
TGCGACTCTAGCTAGTGATCCTGGAGTGATCCTACTCCGTAAGTGTACCTGAGAATACATGCTAAAAATGGTCAACCAAAAGGTTGGTGAATCTCACAGGTTTATCAGTAAATAATCAGTTTGAACACAAGATTTCATCAGTAGTGCCCGCAGGCGTATATCAAGTATTTGCAAATCCAGCAAGAGTAAAGTAATTAAGTTATACCGTTGCCATGAGGCTCATAATCGAAGCTTAACCCGTAAATAATCAGTTGCTCCCGTAACATGCTCGTAATTGAGCAAGCATAAGTAACGAAATAATAGTCACCCGTTTCTACGTGTAATTCAGTACGTGGTAGCGCTACTACCCCGGGCAGGGAGGGTCATTTCCCTAATGGATCCATTAACTACTGTTCGCGCTTAAGTCCATAACTAACGATATATGATTGAGAGACTTCCGTAAATATATAACTCATGCAAGTCCGTTTGGTATAATAAGCAGTTTAGTACTTGTGTTCAAGTAAAAGCAGTAGCATGTATCTCCCCCAATGAGAAAAACAGTAAAAGTGGGGCCGTAAGACTCACCTGAGCCTAGTAGTAAGCAGTTGAAAACTGTAAGTAGCGTGTAGGTTCTCCGAACCCGTAACCTTTAAATGCCTAAACATATAAAGTTAAGTAAGTAGATGTCTCGCAAGACCATCTAGGCTAGTTGTCTACACAACTCGTTATGTCCAAGTATTTGTTTAGTAATCCGTTTGTAGTTTGAAAACAAGTATGGCCCGTTGGTGACGGTTTGTAATAATGATTCAAAGTGTTATCATTATATGTATCGTTGAATCCAGTTTCGTTATTTGTAAGTGTTCGACACTTAGTGTGAAAAGTATTTACGACATCTAATGACGGGGGTCCGGGGGCAGCGCCCCTGGTAGCGGGGTCCAAGGGGCGGCAGCCCCTGGCGGGGTCCAAGGGGCAGAGCCCCTGGCTGGGGTCGAGCTGCCAGGTCAGCTTGGAAAATTTTTATTTCTACTACTTTCCTTTAGTGAAAACGCATCCGAAATCTGGATTTGGAGTAAAATTAGGTGGTAAAATTCTGGTTCCGACACTTAGTAAAAATCTGAGTTTTCAGGGTTCTGTTTTATGCGACGTTGGGTGCGACGTCGCAAGCGACGTAAGGTGCGACGTGGGCATGTGCGTCGCATTATGCGGCCTTCGCAATTCAATGCGACGTAGGGGGTTGCGTCGCTAAGTGCGACGCTAGTTCGGTTTGCGACGTTAAAGTCTACGTCGCTACGTGCGACATCCGCAAGTTAATGCGACGTAATAGGCTGCGTCGCTAGTGCGACGTTGAGATTTTTGTGCGACGTAGGTCGCGACGTCGCAGAGGCCCCTGGCCAGGTGCGACGTAGCGGTCTGATGGCCGGAAATTTAGTCGAAAACGAGTTTCCCGGTTTCCGTTGGGTCCAAATCTTTTACCCAACCCAAAAATGGACATAATAAGCCTATTTAAACCATAAACTAGTAAAAATGATCAAAAACGAGAGATGTTGGGATTTGTCGGAAACTTACAAAGTGTCGGATGAAAAATCCGAAAAGATAGGAATGTAGATCGTGTTGTCGTGGTCACTTTTCTCCAAAAGAGGGGTATGATTCGGCGATGTTTAGTGGTGTTATTTAGCGATTTTTGTGATGAAGGTGGTTTGGGGATTGAAAGTAAAAAGAAAGGGAGAGAGATAATGAAAAGTGGAAATGGGGAAAAAGAAAGAAGGTGGGAGGTTTTAACCTCCCATTTTCAGCTTTTGCCCACGCGCTCCGTGCAGTGTTCGTTTTCTCCGTCATTTAAGCGTTAAATATTTATTTATGCACGTTTATTATTTCTGAATCACACCTATTATTATATAATTTACTTAAATTATTTCTTTAACTCGTTACTAGTTTGAAATGTAATTTGTTTTGTATAAATTTAATTTCTTTTGTTTTTAAATCGTGTAAGTCGTTATCGGGTGATACGAGTTAATTGTAAATTAGTATTTTGGTCAATATTGCGTTATTTTTAGTTTATAAACATGTGTTCACCAACGTCCGTATTAATCGAATAGAATTTCATTCTATTTAAATCGCGTACGATTTAAGTCAAATCGCAAAGTTGTATATATTTACCAATATATAATCCGATACATAAATTAGCATAACACAGAACTAATTACATGTATTAACAAAGAATTAGGCACTAATTCTAGTCCTAATTTGCCGGTTGTTACAGACCCCGCTACTAGGGGCGCTGCCCCCGGACCCTCGTCACTCAGAACTTGAAAATACACTTTACACTAAGTGTCAAATGACATAACACCTTCAATACTTATACGATACGAATACTAAACATTTCAAATATACTTTATAAGTATATCATTTCAGTAATACTTTGGAATTATTACTTGAACGCACCAACGGGCCGTACATGTTGTTTTTCCAATCCAAGTAATCAAATCTAATCATTGGACATAACTAGTTGAGGGAACAACTAGCATAGATAATCTGTTAAGACATCTAATCATTTAAAACCTTGCGCGTTTGACATCATTCCTCTTGTATACCATCATTATTGCTTGTTAGCATCTCATTAGACTCAGGTGAGTCTCATAGCCCTTATTTTACTGTTTTTACACTAGAGGTGAGAATACATGTTTGTTTTGTTTTACATGTGAACACAAGTATCAAATATCGCTATATTCTGCATGAGTTTATCATCTAATCATTAAAGTCCTCCAAGTATAGTTTGGTAATACTTTGTAGCGTGAATGTTAGTGTATGGTACCATATGAGATTGACACTCCCCGTCCGGGTCAGCAAGCACTGACTGGTCAAACGGACGCATTATCATTTTTTCATACGTGTGTTGATTAGGCACACGCATAGAGGCACCCTCGCTCAGGCACTTAATTGTGATCCTGACACCTCAGTTAAGCTCAGACTAGGTGCTCATGACAGTTATATACATCATTTATCATTTACTTATTTGCTTAATTGCAAATCAACATACTTAAATCTTGCGGTTCATACATTACACTCTATCATTAAGAATGTGAGCTCACCAGCTATTAGCTGACCATTTTAGCATGTATTCTCAGGTTCGCAGCAGCAGTAGGTCTGCTCACTCAGTATGCCCATTAGCTCGAGTCGCATTCAGACATCAGGAGATTCCCTTGCATTTCTATATTTTGTATAATTAGATATGCCCTAGAATCTCTATCATTTGGCTTACGAACTTTTGTAAAATATTATAAAGGAGTAAGACTTTTATAATATCAATGTATTTGTAAACGACGCATGTAGAGTCGTTCATTATGTATCTTATGTGCTTTGTTTATTGATTGGTAGCACCCCAAAGTATACTTCCGCTCAATAGTAAATTGGGGGTGTTATACCAGCAGTACTACGACATGCCCGACTTGAGTAATTGAGAGCCAGCAGTACTACGACATGCTCGACTTGAGTAATTGAGATCCAGCAGTACTACGACATGCTCGACTTGAGTAATTGAGAGCTAGCAGTACTACGACATGCCCGACTTAAGTAATTGAGAGCCAGCAGTACTATGACATGCCCGACTTGAGTAATTGAGAGCCAGCAGTACTACGACATGCCCGACTTGAGTAATTGAGAGCCAGCAATACTACGACATTCCCGACTTCAGTAATTGAGAGCCAGCAGTACTACAACATGTCCGACTTGAGTAATTGAGTTTGTATAAGTGTATGTATATCAATATACATAAGTAAATTGTAGGTAGCACCGTACGTTTGAGATTAAGTACGAGTATGTATGTGTATATATATATATATATATATATATATATATATATATATATATATATATATATATATATATATATATAAGACTGATCAACAAACACATCCAACAAAGTATCATGTATCACATGAAATGAATGAACGTATCTAGGTATGTATATACAATACTTAGATATAAGGTGTATCGCAATAAGCCTAGGTATGAATAATCATCACCTAGTTGTTTGTATTAATATAAGGAACTATACTAACATACGTAACTATGGTATACTCCTAGCCTCCAACCTAGCAAGTATATTGTGGTCTCGGGGAAATGTTCACTTAAGTACAAATCCATTTGAATAATCCTGGGATATGTTGACAGTCTTAGTTCCTAAAAGGAAAACTAATCCTGTAGAAAGTATAGTTGTTGTCCAGCTTAGGTAGAACTAATTAGTTCTGGTATATTCGATAATATTGTCCCGCGACAATATGGCCAAAGTATAGTGATAACTTAATCAAGTTATGTAATGGTAATTGTTTTTCTACAATATAATAATGTACAACAGTAACCTATTTAGGTTAAGCAGTGATATTGTTCTACAACAATATAATGAGTTTAATCCCTAAATATTACACGATTTGTATTACGTAACAGTAATATTGTTATGTGTAAATTATAAAAGTTTATCAATATAATTCGAAAACGGTAATTGTGCATGCGTCTTACCCCGAAAACAGTAAAACAGTTGAAAGAGTGGGGCTATGAACTCACCTGTGAGTTGTCAGCGATCCTACGATACACGCGTCGTCCGATGGGTAACCTCCTAGTGTCCTAAACACGTGAGGTCATATAAGTAGGAGACAAATCAGTTTGTCTAAGCAAGTTGTGTAAATATTCATTCGTCGTTCAGGTTTGGAAACCGTGTACGGGGGTCCGGGGGCAACGCCCCTGGTAGCGGGGTCCAAGGGGTGGCAACCCCTGGCGGGGTCCAAGGGGCGGAGCGCCTAGATGGGGTCGACATAGAAATGATCCTGCGACATTAACCTGCGACGCAGGCTATGTCGCAGCACTGTTTTTGGTCCAAATGCGACACAACAAGCTGTTCGACGATTTTTCCCCCAAAATCAAGATCTAACCTATTTTCGGGCCAAATCTAGTTGATGTAATGTTAAAACATGATGTTTTAAGTATTTTAAGCTCGAAATAACAAGAAAAGGGAGTGATTTCCTTACAAAAATGGAGATCGGGTGATGATGATGATGAACACAATGATGATGATGATGATGAAGATGATATAAGGATGAAAATGATGATGTTGCTCCTACTGCTGCTGTAACACCCGCCAAATTAGGACTAGTGATTGGTGCCTAATCATTCGTTAATACATGTAATTAGTTCGGTTTTAGGCTAATTAGTGTATCGAAATATATATTAATGAATATATACGATTATGCGATTTGATTAAATCGTACGCAATTCAAATCGAATGTAATTCGGTTCAATTAAATACGGACGTTGGTGAACAAATTTTATTAAATAATGTAACATTATTTAATAACACTATTATATCCAAAATATTATTTTGATAATATTTCATATTCATTTTGTATAATACAATTAACAACTTAGGCGATTAAAACGTAAACGCGCAAACAAAACAAAATAAATCAAAGTTATATTCCTATAACTCAATAATAAAGTATTTGATGAAATACTTCGAGTAAAATAACGAATAATGATTCGTACTTTAAGTCACGTATTTTTTTTTTTTTTTGGTAAAGGGCAAAAGTTGCCCGGTAAATTTATTCCCAAAAGCAATTAAGTACAACGGATGTGAGTGAATCCCACACCTCAGCCCGTTACATAGGCAATACTACATAACAATGAAAGAACCACTACTCACTATTTGACTTAACATAAATCAAACAAAAGCCATATTACTCAACATACATCACAAACCAGACAAAAACAATCATCATTTCTTCTTATCCATTTTCCTATCATGCATATCCATGTACTCATCCATCTTATTATCAGCATAATCAAGAAGAACTTCTTCTTCATCCTCTTCAGAAGCTACACCGGCCATGAAGTCAGCAGAGATATGAGGTCCATAAGTATCATTCCAATGAGAATACAAGCTCGAATTATCATAAATATTAGGAGTCACCTTCTTCCCACGCACTTGTTTCGTATTATTAAATAGCACACTAGAAGATGCCACTTGCTTTCCACGATCATCCATTTTATCCCCCTTCTGAACAATAGAAGGGTTGCTATCCAAATTAAAATCCACTTTTTTAAGAGCCTCAAATGAATTAGATGTGGAAGTAGAAGCTCCCACAACTTTCTTCTTAGGGACATAGACTGGCTTAGACTTAGCAAGAGTCACATTCTTTGGGTTACCAATAAACACACCATGAACATGCTTTTTTGGGACTTGAAAACCTTGAGTATCGTCTTGACTCTTACCCTCAACCCCAACCTTGTTAGCAACCTGTCTTTGCAAAGTCTCAACAACCCGCTTCGGGCATTGGACATCATGACCAAATACAGAACAATTCCCACAATGTGGAGGTTTCCACTGATACTCAACCCTGACCTTATGCAAAGAAGAATTACTGCCATCTTCGCAAGGAATAGCGAGCATCAGAAAATCCTTGAACTCCCTATCAGCCTTAACATCAATTAAGGCTCGAGCAAAATCCAGGCGACCCCATGAGTTCATACACATAGAGCTAGTGTATGAATCAAGCATGATAGGAGTACCTAACTTAGAAGCTATAGCACTAAGTCCATCAGAAGTAAAAGCTGCAATCGGTACGTTATGCAATTTAACCCAAATAGGAACCGATGACAAGTCTTCCTTCAGTAAAGAAGAAGTGCAAGACCACTTCTTTAACACTAAGGGAGAATTCCTAATGAACCACGGGCCATTCTCCAATAGCTGAATTAAATTTAAAGAAGAAAAAACCATCCACATTCATCATGGTTTTAGTAAGACCATATTTGTTCCAGGTGTTAGACACATAATTTTCAACCACAGGATACGCAACTCGCTTACCAAGAAAATAGCCAAACAGAGTGTTTTCAAATCTCGCATTAGCCTCCCTTACCGATGATAAAGGAATCTGAACATCCACATTTTCCACACTAGGTTGACCCATTTCAAGAAATCAAAAGTTCACTTTCCGTGTAGTAGAATTATCAACGGCTGATGCATACGATTTAACACCGTTACGAAGCATCACCGGAGCACCCTGTTGACGATTAACTTCTTTATTAGCAGAAGTAGCAGCCTGCTTACTTTTGTTCGGAATTTCAGCACCCAAATCAGGATAATCATCATGATCCAGATTATGCACATTAGAAACAAACGGAAAACCAGATGACCGATGAACATCGTCATCAGTCTTTACACTATCAACCCCATAATCTTTATGTTCGAAAGAGTCAGACTCTGAAAATATTCTTTTACCATCCCTACTTGAATTCATCAAAGAATCCTGACCTCCTCCGAATGAATAAGGGTTAGCGATAGCAACCTTTTCATGCATGTTTGGCGAATTCTGGTCTGGTCCAGTATTCATCTCCTGCGAATTAGGGTTTTCCGAATTAGGGTTTTCAGACCCCATCGAATGGACTGCAGAATCAACAAGGGGTTCTGCATTCAACGGAATAGCAGACTCCAACTCAGACGAACCTGATCGGACTTCAGAATCAACACTTGCATCAGAAAGATGAACCACTTCAACCGATGAGAAAGAAACCTTCAGATTTTTCTTCTTCTTTTTCTTGTTGCTACTCCCTCCCATATCGTTCAAAGTAGATCAAAAGAACCACAAAACCACAACCCAATTAAGCACTTAATAACCAATAGAATCACCACGCTAAACTGATTAATCGATTTAAAGTAAAACCCTGAACATTATGAACGATCAAAATACGACAATCAGAAACAAAAAAACCCTACAATCGATGCGAACCCTAAAATCAATAACTTTGAACCCTAAAAGACGATAAAAAGCCAGATTAGAAGGATGTTTGCGATCAGACTAGGGTTACGAATTTTAGGAGAGTCGCCATTCTTAGAGAGAGAGAGAGAGTGTTTAGTTTTTATTTTGTTTTTACTTTAAGTCACGTATTTAAACGCATAAAATATTATTTAAACGTTTAAACAACCGGGGAAACGAATGCAACACGGAGCGCGAACGCGGGGGTTAAGAAGTAGGTGAGGCTTTTACAAAAACCCCACCTCCTTTCCTTCCTTCCTCATTTTCACCAAAATCTCTCTCTCCTCTCTTCTTTTTCTCTGAAAAACCACCCACCACCACCGCCACTTCCACGCCCAAAATCACCACCGAAACGACCTTGGATCTTCAAGCTTATTTAGAGAAAAACGTTCACGGTGTCGAGCTCTACGTTTCTATCTTTTCGGTTTTCTCTCGCGCTAACTTGTAAGTTTCTGACAAATCCCGCAACTCTTTGATTTTAAGTGTTTTTGACTTGTGGTTGTTTTAATAAACTTGAAATGTCCATTTAAGGGTTGGGTAAAAGAATCTGACCGAACGGAAACCGGAAAACATGTTTTCGACACAAATTCCGGCCATCAGATCGTAATGTCGCTTTTGGCTTGGTCCAATTGCGACATCATCTATAATGTCGCAAAACCTCTCACGATGTCGCATGGTGCGACATCAGCCTCAACGTCGCCTTTAGTTGCTAAAGTCGCACATAGCGACACCGACATTTACGTCGCAAGAACATTCAACGTCGCATACAGCGACATAACACATAATGTCGCATTAAATTCTGAAAGTCGCACTTAGCGACGCCACGATCATTGTCGCAGTCATGACCTGCGACATCATGCCTTACGTCGCACCTAATGTCGCAGGAGACAGAACCTTGAAAACTCAGTTTTTACTAAGTGTCGAGACCTGGAATTTATTACTTGATTTTACCCAAATTCAAATCTCGACCCCAACCAGGGGCCAGCCCCTTGGACCCTGCCAGGGGTTGCCACCTCTGGAACCCCGCTAACCAGGGGCGCTGCCCCTAGACCCCCGTCACCTAGAGTTTGTAAATACATTTCACACCAGGTGTCATACTCATATAACACTTCGAAATAGTAATGATAATGTCAAGATTATTATCACAAACAATCACCAACGGGCTGTACATATTTTCAAACACTTAAACACATCAACCAAGTCATAGTAATTTAGACATTCTAGTTGGACGAGCAACTACAAGGGTGATCTTTTGATATACCCAATCATGTTTATAACCATCGCGTGTCGTGGACACCCTAAGGTTATCTGTCTGCGGACATCTCACTGCTTGTTTAAGCATCGTACGTTTATTGACTAAACGCTCCAAGACTCAGGTGAGTCTCATAGCCCCTCTTTTTACCGATTTTCACTCAGGGGTGTGATTCAATGATTAATTTTAACATGTGAACGCAAGTACGAACTTTACAATATACTACATGAGTTGTTTTCCACTAATCATTTCAAAGTCCTCCATCAGCATAGTTTGGTAATATGTTATAGCGTGATTATTAGTATATGGTACCATATAGGATTGACCCTCCTCGTCCGGGTTATCATGCACTAACTGGGTAAACGGACGTACTAATAATTGTTCAGACGAGTGTGGATTAGGCACTCGTGGAGGCACCTCGCTCGGAATTCTCTATATGAGACCCGACCCTCGAGTTAAGCTCAGACTATGTGATCATGGCTGTATACACTACTATTTATTTGCTGGATGCAAATCATTACTTAAATCTTGCAGTTCATATGATTTTATCTGATTTCAAACCTGTGAGCTCACCAGCTTTAACTGACCCATTTTAGCATGTATCACAGGTACCCAGCAGTAGATTGGACTGCCTCAGGATTTCTATAGCTCAAGTCAGCATGCAGACATTAGAGATTTTCTTGCATTAGTATATTTTGTACAAGTACTTATGTACTGAAATCTCTCATTTAATCGAACACGGCCTATGTACAGCTTCAAATGTTGTAAACATTTTTCATATTAATAAATTTTGTTAAAACGACGCATATAGAGTCGTTTGCTATATCTTGTGTGCTTTGATATTTAATTAGTAACACCCAATGTATGCTTCCGTTAAACAATAAATTTGAGGGTGTTACAGATTGGTATCAGAGCCTAAGGTTATAGTGAACTAGGTTGCATTTAGTGGGCCTAGACTATGACTGTTAGGCAGTATTTCCTTATTAGGCATGATTAGTTCAGGAATTACAGCATACGCTTTAATTTAACATAGCCTGATCAACTATGTACAATTAAGGAAACATGATGTAAGGTCTGAAATGGTTATGTTGAACAGGAGTACACTAATTGACTCTAGACACTCAATAGGCTATATTATATAAGTATCATATGAATATAGGCCTCACTCCTACTAACGCTTTGTCTCAGAAATGGCAAACACACCGCCCAATTCATCGCACTCTCAATCCGGGTCGCAGAACCCAAGGGTAGCTAGGAGGAACGCCAGGTTGCCTCGAGCTGGCCCGTACCCCACTCACTTCATCTTGCCGACCTTAGCCGCTAGGGTGAACCAACACGAGAAACGACTTCGCACCATGGACGTCGTGTTGCAGGAAACGAACGAAAACTGGAGACTTACATCCCTCGAGCGCATCGAACAAGTCTCCGAGGATCACGAAACCACCGTTAACAACGTGGATGTCCTTCGCAACAGGGTGGTGGAGATAAGTGTAGAAACCGCCCTTCTGCAGCAAAGGCTAGAAGAATGTGAGCAACGCTCACGGGATGAGGAGGAAGATGTTTGCGGATTAGTACAACGACTGGTCTTGGCAGAACATAACGCCCGACAAGCCAGCAGACTTACAAATACCGTGGATCGTCTTGTTGAAATGATGGGGCAGATTAATCTAGGTCGAGACTAGTGTAGTCCTTGTTTTGTAATCTATCTTGTAATCTAATAACTACTTAAGAGCTACTTTATTATTCGGTTGGATGTAACAATTCCCGACACCTTTTGTAATACATCCATGGGATGTAACATTTGAACTCGTATTATCTATCAAATATTCCTACTGTTCCAACTTATATTAATTGTCATTTCATAGTTATGTTAAGTATTACCGCTTTTATACATAAGCATCTGTGACAAATACAACTTTCATACAAAATCTCATGTATCTTCATTTCTCCTATTGAAGAAACATGCCGCCAAAGACGAGACCATACTCCGATGCTCAGCTTACATCACTCATAACTCAGGCTGTGACTGAAGCCCTTGCTCGGAATACTTCACAGAACTCCGGGAGAAACAGCGATACCACTGAAACCAATACCGCCAAGCCGTGTACCTACAAGGACTTTCAGAACTGCAAACCCTTGGGCTTCAAGGGTACTGAAGGAGCCATCGGACTGATCAGATGGTTTGAGAAAATGGAAACTATTTTCCGCATCAGCAAATGTGCGGAGGACAACAAGGTCAAATTTTCAACTTGTACCCTCGAGGATGATGCCCTCTCTTGGTGGAACTCGTATGCCCAGTCCGTGGTTATCGACACTGATGACACGCAAAAAGTCATGTTTTTGTGTGCCATTATCTCACCATTTTAGCCCAATTATTAATGAAAACACTTAAATATGAACTTAAACATCACATTTCATCATAAGGGCTAAAATATAGACGATGTTTCAAGAATCAACCAAAAAGACCTAAAAATGAGTAAAATAGAGCACAAACGATTAACGAATCTTCCGTTCACGCATTTAAGAACAATTTTAGCTATACTTGGAATTATGACCTCTAACTTATTTCATTTTATTCGTTAGGAAATTACGAAACCGTGAGCGTGAGAATCACTCAAAATGGATAAACGACGAAGAAGTTACGCCAAATCGAAGAAACGGAGAACCACCAAATACGGCTGGACACAGACCGTATACGGCTGAGCCAGACCGTATACGGCTGGACACAGACCGTATACGTCCTGTGCAGACTGTATATGGCCTGTGCTCAGCCGTATACGGGCCAGCTCAGCCGTATTCACCCTATGCACAGCCGTATACGGTCCAGTTCAGCCGTATTCACCCTAGCTCAGCCGTATCGTGCGTTTGGGTGATAAAAATCAGGTTTTTATTCGCCTTTGCGATACGGTTGTGCGTTTCATGGTTTGGATACGGTCTACGGATAAGGTTGTGCGATCTCTATATATAGAAGCCTCATTTCATCATTTTCAACATCCTTCAAATCAATTCACACTTCACTCTCTCACTACTCTCTCTCTAGATTTTATTTACGTTTTCATTTTAGTTTCTCTCTCTAGGTTCTCTCTCTAGTCTCTCTCTCTAGTTTCTCTCTCTAGAAACTAGTGGGAAGATTAGGGGGAGAATCCGTAGCTGTTAGGGTAGTTATGTAGTGTAATTCGTAGAAGCTAGCATTTGTAATACTTGAGATATTATTCGGCGAAATACAAGTGTTATTCTGCTCGCATTTATTTACCGGTAATATCTATCCTTTCTTATATTAATTCGTCATAATGTTCTTGTTTGATGTTTGTGATCTATTAATGTTGGAAATGTTTCTTGCCATGCTTTGTGAGTAGTTACTTGATTGTTTGCCATGATTTAGATAGTTGTAATTTGGAATGATTAATGGAATTGTTAAACCTTGTATTTGTCTAAACTTATCATGCATCTAGACTTAGTTACGGATCACCCTTTCCAGTCCTTCACGTGACTATCACCTTAGCTGTAGGCCTAAGTTACGGTAGATATGTTATCTGTATGTTTGTACGAAGCCGTGTCTGTCACTATAATTCTGCTGAAGTAGTGGGTATAGCTTTGGAAACACCACTGGTGGAGTACAACGTGGAAGCTCCGGAAAAGCCGTATGTGCCAACACTGTGGATTACCTAGAGACCCTAGAATATGGTCTAGGAACCAATATAGCTGTGGAAATGTTACAGTACACCGTCTGTCTACCCCTGGAACTGAAGCTATGAAAACATTTCAACATAGTACATCGTACCTGTACCTAGGGATAAAAGCTACAACATATCCCTGGTTACGAGGGTCTGTGGAACTATTTAAGTGTAGTACATCGTGAACGGTGCCTAGTGTGGTACGCTGTGGAATGAGTATGCATTGTACACCGCTGGTGTTCCTTGGGCTGAATGACTGATTGCAAAGGAGAGTCTAGATCATGACAGAAGTAATTGAACTAATCAAACGGAAAGAATGAGTCTAGAGATGAAAGTCAAGCCCAGCAGTGGTTCAGGATTCTTAAAACCCCTAGACTCTACAAAACTGATAGTTTAGAATACAAAGTTAATAATCAGTACACGATTAGATAATAACATTTAGACTTAGGTGTTAAGAAAGGTCAGAATAACCTGAGGGCAGTCTGTTACCTTATTCCTGCACCCTTAATGGGTCATTTGTCATAACCAGGCATTGTGGGGGGTTGAGCAGCCTGTTCTGATCAGAATCACGATAGCCTAGGTACTCAGTGACATACTAATTTAGAATCTATCTAAAGAAGTAGGGTCCTAGTGTTTACACCTATAGTTTACTTGTCTGTTACATAAGTGTGTCCCATAATAAACATCATCCCAGTAATGCACTATCCCAAATCATGGTGAACCACATCTCCGTCATCCTTAAGTGTTACATACATGCTAGCTTCCCTTTTATTTTATGCTTTAGTAGTTTAATAAATTAGAAAACCAAATACAAAACCTATCCAACTATCTAAAACCCAGCTTAATTACTAAGTTATCCGAGTGAGCTCGGTTTCAATTCTACCGTCGTGAGGAACGACCCTGGATCATCCTTGCCACTTACTAGTATCAGGTATTCGTACCTAGTATCAGTACGTTGTTCGAAAGGTTTAGGTCCCGACAATTATAAATTTAAAACTACCCCTGATGCCGCCTCGAGCGTAAAGTCCACAACGACAGGAAGCGATTCCTGGACCGACCGTTTGGGGCGCGTCAAGTTTTTGGCGCCGCTACCGGGGATGGTAGTACGATTTGGAGCTTGTTTAGATAAAGTAGTTTTTAGGCGATCCTTTTGACTAGGACTCACAATCTTTGTTAGAAGTTAAATTCTGCCCGTAGATTAGCGTAGATTAATTAACTTAGCATATCTTAGAATAACTTCCCTCCATACTTCAACTTTAATTCTTAAACCTTCTTCGTGTGCCATCTTTTCTAAAAACTTGGGTAATGGCAAATTCACAACAACTAATAGATCAATTTGATAGTCTTGTTCAAGATAGATGTAGGAGTGATTCCCACTTAGATAACGAATGTCAAAGGTATAATAGGACTTATTCGGAGAACGTAGGGTTCCTAAATCCTCAAATACAATATCAATATGACACCTACGCTTTCCCACAACATCAACACAATCCTTACTATCCTGAACCATTTGAAGTCTACCCATACTCATCTTACCCTGTATCTGAACCTCAACCGTACGAGAGTCCTGACTTGAGAGATACGTCTTTGACCTTTCTCAGCAGTAATGCTGCTTTCTCACCCTCTTCTAACTCACTTGAACAATTACTAAAAGAACAAGAAGACATGCTTAGAAGAAGTTCTGATAAGCTGTCTGAAATACAAAAACAAGTAAGTAGTAAGGGAAATGAGGATCAAGATAAAACCAACTTTAGGCTGCAGGAAGATGATAGGCACTCACACACCACATCTACTTCACTTGAAACGGACTTTCATTTTCATGAATCTGGTTGTAAACTTTCTTCTAATCCTACACCTACCCAATCTTCTAAATCTTCACTTCCACCCACTCTTAACCTATCAACGTCCAAGACCGACGAAGAGTTCATTCTAGAGGAACTCTCCGAACCATTGTAACTCGAAACTACTGGCTAGGGTGACGAGTTTGACGAGGTAGACGAGGAGATAGAAATGGAGAAACCGGAGGTGGAGATATACAAAGAAAACTTAGCTTCCAAAGGACGGAAGGAATGTGCACCGACTCTGAAAAGTGATCTCATCCCAACTCAAAAAGACGTGGTTGATACTATCCCACAACTAGTTGTGGTTGATGATATCCCACATATCTCTCAGGATGAATCACCCCTTGATCTAGTTGAACCATCTATTGCCTTAGACATACCAGTTTCCCAAGTAATTGATGAAAATGTTTCTACAAGATTGGAGACGTCAATGGACTTTGTCCCACCTCCATGCCCAGAGTACAACATTATCATCAACCCAAAGACCATAAGAAGTAAGGTGGGTTCTGCGTCAAGGTTTCCCTACAAACCATCTCTCCACTACATAATGACATACATTTCATCGAGAGATAAGGACCTCTTTGACCTGCCCATTCTAAAAAACCAAACTGAGAAAGTACAAGAAGTTGAGAGATTTATTATACCTCAAGTAAAACAAATCACTCACTTCGACGTACCTTCTAATTTGATTGGACATACCCTAGGAATAACCTGCTTTAACTACATAGGTATGTGCCAATACTATCACTTGTGTCTACTGATGGATACAAGTGAACTAGGATTTCCTGAAATATAGCGCTAGAGTCAGGCTCGAGACTCGAACAAAAACAAGCGCTTCTCGGGAGGCAACCCGTGTCTAACATAGTATTAGCAATAGTAGTAAACTAACCCCAATAAGTAGAAAATGCAGCCCTAAAAAGCATATTTAAAAGTCTTCTTCAATTTAAGTGAATAAAAAGGAAAAGGTTTGCAAAAATGACTTGGAACTTAAATTTCATAGTCATTGAAGTCATGGTTTTTAAACTTTAATGTCAATCTTTGGCTAAAAACCCTGAAACTTTCCTTCTCTCGCTTGTTTGGGCTTCATTGGAAAAATCTATTTCACCATTATCTAGAGTTCTTAACATCCTTTCACTCGCAAACATGGAACCCTGCTAGAATTTTGTTATCTAGGTGCCTTAGTCATCATACACACCCACTCACATATTTCGAGCATTTTAGGTACTTACATATATTTCTGTGAACATACATAGGATCTTTAATTGATTTATCTGATAAACATGATTTGTATGTCAATATGTGTATTATGCTCGAACTCGTTTAAAAATATGTGCTTTGGAAATCTTTATACTTGGCTGCCTGATTTAACTGAATCTTCTAGCATTTCAATATCTATTGTTTGTGTTGAAATGAAATTATAGGCGGTCGACGCTTTTAAGCATATGATTAAACTTGAAGTCATACATTGGTTTGTTTTTCAAAAACATTCACTTTTAAAAATCTTTCCAAAACCAGTGAATCCATGACTTAGGGAATAATCACATGTCTATTAGATCACATTTGTCTGCTCTATTGTTTGTACAAATGCCTAACAGACAGGGACCGACGCCTATGGATGGAGAATCTTAGAATATAATGGAGAAATGACAAGGGGAGCACTATCATTAATTAGATTTGGAAACTTTGGAGCATTGCTTACTATGGGAAATGATATATCTTCAGGAGACAAAAGATGAACACATTCTGGTTCTTTCGGAATTGTTCATCGAGCAAATGACCTCGACATCCACCATATGTTCCCAACATTCCATAATCCAACCATACCTTACCACATCCTTGGTTGCTAGAAGGGCGTTTCATGGAACCCAGGACCACCATCACCATAGCCACATCCGCCCACCCATCCACCCATTCACACTTATCCTTACCACCATTGGGGACCATGAACCACCACAACGCTAGTAGTATTTTCCAGCTTATAAAGTATTCATTGCTAAACCTTAGGAATATAAGCTGATCAAGGATTGGATATCAAGAGATTAAAGACGGGATGGAAATGGAAGCTGGAGATCGTCTGACAAGAACAACATTACATTCATTCCATCAGTTCGTCGGAAAAGATCTTTGGTGATAGGTGATTATGGCCATAGGATTCAGCACTTTCAAATCATCATAAGCTGTTAAGTTACATCAGTGGCTCACGATGATTAGGATCCTTGTCCGTTATCCCTATCAAGCATTTGGTGCATCCTGGTTGATTCTGCCTGCTTCCTGATGATGTTATCACTTCATTTTCTACAATCTATCCTTTTATTCTGAGTTATGCTTGAGAGAAGTTGGTGGATGGTTTTGAATGATGAGTATACCGCTTGAGCTCGAGTATACTTCATGAAGACGGAGTCTGAGCCAACATACACTGGTGCCGACGCAGTCTACTTTTCAGATCCTCAGCTCAAAGTCGTAGCCATATAGGGGAGTTTCTTCGTTCTTATCCTTGTTTTGATATCATCGTTTTGTTCTATTTTTGTCAAAGTAATCTATACCATATCCTAAGCTTATCACTAAGCATGGGATTCAGCCCAAAATAAACACTTGAGAAACATTTTCCGATATGTTCAAACTCTAAGTGTGGGATTTTTCTTTCAGTAAATTCTCAACTCAAGAGAACATTAGGGACAATGTTCCTCTAAGTGTGGGATAGCGGTATAGAATACCTTAGGTTTGCTTATTAGATTCTTGTTTCCAAAAGCAAACTCGGAAAATGTTCCCCAATTTATTTAAAAAACTCACTTTTGCTAAAATTTTCAAAAATTTTTGAGTTAAAATGTCTTAAGAAGGAGCATTTTCATATATGAGTAGGGTATTCTGGAAATTAAGAGTAAATAAGGTAGGAATTTCTTAGGTCTAAAATGATAATCTAAGAGGGGCATCGTATGGCTAGGCACAAACAAACCCAAAAACTTGCAGTGAGGTATCTTGAGCCAATATAAGCATTCATCTTTAATGCTTCACTATTCGTTTGTTTGAGTGTGCCGATGCATGCATCCGGAATTAGAACTTGCTCCTGGTATGCACTTCAAGACCACATTGGTAGAGTACCGTACGCGATATAGGTGCAGTTAGATGACCTTGACATTCCTTAGGATTTAACCCTTTTTATCATATCTCTTCAAGCCCAAAACCCTTCCAACACTCATCTTTAGTGTTGATGATCCGCTTAGATAACCCTGTTGCGCCTTAGCCTGTTCGTTTCTTTCAAAACCCTTTAAATCTTAATCCATTTATTTCACACCCACCAAAAATCTTATCTTAGAAATTTTAAACTTGTGGAAAATGTCATTTAAATATCCTTTTTGCTTTCACTCCAAATCACAAATACTGGTGTTTACTCAAAATCTCTCGCGTGCGTTCCCTTGAAAAAAATCAAAAGTTGAGAGTTTATGGTGTGAAAAATTGACACCAAGTAAATGCAAAGTCATCAAAAGGATGAAAAAGATGAAAGAAAGAAAAGGATTTCAAAAGGCAAAAGAAAGAAACAAAATAAAATACCTAGAAAAGCCCAAAAATAGAAACAAAAGAAAAAGAAAAGAAAATAGAATAAAGCTAAGTGCTTCGAATCTCTCGAAAATTCCCGCTCTTATAAAAGACATAAATTCCCTCGTGTATTTTCAAAAGATAGAAGTCAAAATAGCTATCTTCTTCCCGTACTGTTATCCGTTTCCATTTTCATTAAAAAGGTTGTTTAAATAATGTTTTTCAAAAGTTTAGAAGTCCTAAGATAAGCAAAACCCTTTACAACAACTAAAAATTCCCACTTATACATACCCCGTAACCCTCACCTACCATTACAACCCACTCTGAATGTCATGGGATAGCTAGCACCGTCCTCACCTAAGTGGTGGAGATATGATTCTCGAGCAAGCCTATGACGATGGATGTTGCATGACTGGCTTATGAGCGATTTCATTTGATTAGATTGATAGGTAACCCGAAACACTTTTGAGTGAATTGAGTGACCACCTTGTGAGATCGCCTAGTCATGTATATTCCAAGATCGCGAGAATTGAAAGCATGCCTAAAAGAATCATTTTATGCCTCTGAAAGGAATACCCTACTTTCTCTTATTTCCAGGATATGTTACTTGTATATGGAGATGGTTGTTTTTGATATGTTTTGATTCACCCCAAAAATAAACTCGTGTTTTCAAAATGTTTTTCCTAAAAGCAAGTGAGAATTTTGAGTTTTGCTTGAGGACAAACAAAGTCTAAGTGTGGGATATTTGATGACACGCAAAAAGTCATGTTTTTGTGTGCCATTATCTCACCATTTTAGCCCAATTATTAATGAAAACACTTAAATATGAACTTAAACATCACATTTCATCATAAGGGCTAAAATATAGATGATGTTTCAAGAATCAACCAAAAAGACCTAAAAACGAGTAAAATAGAGCACAAACGATTAACGAATTTTCCGTTCACGCATTTAAGCACAATTTTAGCTATACTTGGAATTATGACCTCTAACTTATGTCATTTTCTTCGTTAGGAAATTACGAAACCGTGAGCGTGAGAATCACTCAAAACGGATAAACGACGAAGAAGTTACGCCAAATCGAAGAAACGGAGAACCAACGGACCGAATACGGCTGGACACAGACCGTATACGGCTGAGCCAGACCGTATACGGCTTGTGCTCAGTCGTATATGGGCCAGCTCAGCCGTATTCACCCTATGCACAGCCGTATACGGTCCAGTTCAGCCGTATTCACCCTAACTCAGCCGTATCGTGTGTTTGGGTGATAAAAATCAGGTTTTTATTCACCTTTGCGATACGGTTGTGCGTTTCATGGTTTGGATACGGTCTACGGATACGGTTGTGCGATCTCTTTATATAGAAGCCTCATTTCATCATTTTCAACATAATTCAAATCAATTCACACTTCACTCTCTCACTACTCTCTCTCTAGATTTTATTTACGTTTTCATTTTAGTTTCTCTCTCTAGGTTCTCTCTCTAGTCTCTCTCTCTAGTTTCTCTCTCTAGAAACTAGTGGGAAGATTAGGGGGAGAATCCGTAGCTGTTAGGGTAGTTATGTAGTGTAATTCGTAGAAGCTAGCATTTGTAATACTTGGGATATTATTCGGCGAAATACAAGTGTTATTCTGCTCGCATTTATTTACCGGTAATATCTATCCTTTCTTATATTAATTCGTCATAATGTTCTTGTTTGATGTTTGTGATCTATTAATGTTGGAAATGTTTCTTGCCATGCTTTGTGAGTAGTTACTTGATTGTTTGCCATGATTTAGATAGTTGTAATTTGGAATGATTAATGGAATTGTTAAACCTTGTATGTGTCTAAACTTATCATGCATCTAGACTTAGTTACGGATCACCCTTTCCAGTCCTTCACCTGACTATCAAGTTAGCTGTAGGCCTAAGTTATGGTAGATATGTTATCTGTATGTTTGTACAAAGCCGTGTCTGTCACTATAATTCGGCTGAAGTAGTGGGTATAGCTTTGGAAACACCACTGGTGGAGTACAACGTGGAAGCTCCGGAAAAGCCGTAGGTGCCAACACTGTGGATTACCTAGAGACCCTAGAATATGGTCTAGGAACCAATATAGTTGTGGAAATGTTATAGTACACCGTCTATCTACCCCTGGAACTGAAGCTATGGAAACATTTCAACATAGTACATCGTACATGTACCTAGCGATAAAAGCTACAACATATCCCTGGTTACGAGGGTCTGTGGAACTGTTTAAGTGTAGTACATCGTGAACGGTGCCTAGCGTGGTACGCTGTGGAATGAGTATGCATTGTACACCGCTGGTGTTCCTAGGGCTGAATGACGGATTGCAAAGGAGAGTCTAGATCATGACAGAAGTAATTGAACTAATCAAACGTAAGGAATGAGTCTAGAGATGAAAGTCAAGCCCAGCAGTGGTTCAGGATTCTTAAAACCCCTAGACTCTACAAAACTGATAGTTTAGAATATAAAGTTAATAATCAGTACACGATTAGATAATAACATTTAGACTTAGGTGTTAAGAAAGGTCAGAATAACCTGAGGGCAGACTGTTACCTTATTCCTGCACCCTTAATGGGTCACTTGTCATAACCAGGCAGTGTGGGGGGTTGAGTAGCATGTTCTGATCAGAATCACGATAGCCTAGGTACTCAGTGACATACTGATTTAGAATCTATCTAAAGAAGTAGGGTCCTAGTGTTTACACCTATAGTTTACTTGTCTGTTACCTAAGTGTGTCCCATAATAAACATCATCCCAGTAATGCACTATCCCAAATCATGGTGAACCACATCTCCGTCATCCTTAAGTGTTACATACATGCTAGCTTCCCTTTTATTTTATTCTTTAGTAGTTTAATAAATTAGAAAACCAAATACAAAACCTATCCAACTATCTAAAACCCAGCTTAATTACTAAGTTATCCGAGTGAGCTCTTTTTCAATTCTACCGTCGTGAGGAACGACCCTGGATCATCCTTGCCACTTACTAGTATCAGGTATTCGTACCTAGTATCAGTACGTTGTTCGGAAGGTTTAGGTCCCGACAATTATAATTTTAAAACTACCCCTGATGCCGCCCCGAGTGTAAAGATCACCACGACAGGAGGCGATTCCTGGACCGACCGTTTGGGGCGCGTCAGACACCGCCTTCTTGCTACCTTGGGAGGATCTGTGATGTCGTGTGAATAGAGTACAAAATAATAAGTTTTAAATAAATGGAAATACTAAAATAACTATCACACAAGCCAGGCAAGAATAACCCGTAAAAATAATATAGCTTTTAAGTAAGTCCGAGTCGAACACTAGGAATGGTGGTTATAAATAAAATAGAATTTATAATTCAATTAAAATATACAATATACAGATAAGGGGGATACGTTTTAGTTCCGTATGAACGTATTTAAGAATACTAAATTATAACCAATTCAATAGAAAACAACTAACTAAGGATAGTAAACAATTGGGAGCTGATTTTGGCAAGTAAGTTTTTACTTGTTACAAGGAAATAGTACAACTGTTAAAAGTTTACTTGCCAAAATCAGCTCCCTAAACAATTAGAGATAAATTTGTATTTACTTAGATTATTTATTGTTGGTTATTATTATTGGTGAATTACTAATGAAGAAAATTACTTAAGGTTAAGCTAATCTTCATCATAGAAACACAATCATAAGGTTACGCAAAGTATTACTAATTATTAAGATCTATCAGCAGTTTATTAATACAATTTCTAAGGTTAGGCTTGAATCACAATATTACTTAACATTAATTAATATTCTTCGTCTATCGCATAAAGTTAAGATCAAGACATAAACATAATCACTTAATTTATAAAACTCAATAAGGTTATTAAAGCTATGATATAAATCAGTTAATCATGTCAAGAATAATCATAAATATAATATAATATAGATAATTCTTGTATAATAAACATTCAATAATATAGTTACAACAATAATATAAATCTAAGCAAATATAATAAATATTAGTTCATAATTAAGTTAAACATAATCATAATCAATATTCAATAATAAAACACATTAAAAATTAAATAAAGAATAAGATACGCAAACCAAAACCGTGAACTACGCTTCGTATGCTTGATCGTAGACAAACCCTTGCGAACCCGTGACTCTAAATTGCTCCTAAAACCCCTAGAAAGTGTTTCTAGTCGAATTTGGGGTTAATAATTCGTAACCTACGAATTATTAAGGTTATTGAGTTATATTTGGAAGCTGAAAGGTGTTTTCTATTTATAATAGCTGAAAGTCGGTCCCAACCGGCTGTTGGAAGGTCCAACCGGCGGTTGGGTACTTTATCTCCAAGTACAACTCCTCGTTTCTCGAATATTCCAGATTTTTGATCCAACCGACGGTTGAAAGGCCCAACCGGCAGTTGAGTTTTTATCCAAATGGGCTGAATTTTTGATATGTTGTAGCCCTATGTGTTAGCTAAATTTGGCTGCTTGAATCAACTCATTTGGACTCCGTATGAGGAAGGTATGGCCAAAAAACTAACGCATAGCAGGAAATTCAGCATTTACACTTTTCTTCGGTTTTTGATCTAAATTCCGCTCCTTTTCATCCAAGCTTCATTCAAAATACTTATTTAATCTTATCACTCCACTTTTGAGCTATTTTCTTTATAAAATCTTTTCTTGGCCCATTCTTTAAGTCTTTATTCTCTTCGGGTTTTTCTTCATTTCTTCATTTTCTTCGATTTTGGACTTGTTCTTGTTCCTTTTTCTTCAATCTTTAATTAAAATATATCTCTACAAATATTAACGAAATAAGTATCTAAAATCATATAAATGCACTAAAATGTATATAAATATATGGATAAATTATTATAAAATATACTATCTATTTGATGCTTATCAAATATCGCCACACTTAAGTTCTGCTTGTCCTCAAGTAGAATACTGAATAAAATTAAGATAAGCATCAAACTAATATTTAATAATCAAAATACTAATATTAAAAACCTGTTTTATAATTTAAAACTTTAAATAATTTAATTAACATGGATAACTATAATGTACAAATAAAAATTATTATTGTTAGTGCAACATATATTTCATGAATGATTACTAATATATTTGTCCACTTTAAACAATCTATATTTATACTTTTGAATACACATTTATTGTTAGTATGTATATTACTTATGATTTCCATATATGATAAACTTTTAAATTTAAATTATACAATTTTCTTTTATATTCCTATTAAATATATGAAATACATTTTTAAGAATCAAGATATTGGTGACAGGTCTGCATTTTCATGCAACAGAGCGACATAACTTGACTCAGGTTTAAGCAAAACTAGACTTGGTCAAACCATTTTGGCGACCTCATTAGGTATCTTTTATTTTTAAGACTTTTCAAGTACTTTTGACTTGCGTTTGCTTAATTTTTAAGTATATATTAATAGAGATCAGGTCTATACTTTCGTATAACAGAGGAAACCATCAATATATACCCCCAAATGTTTTCACATAAGTAAAAAGATATATAAAAGTACCGTATAACAAATTTAAAATTTAAGACTTTTTATGTCAAACATCATATTATGTATCATAAAATAATATACAAGTTATTTTATTAATTTATTAAAATTCAGAAATCTTTATATAGATTGCATATTAGTACAACATTTCATATAACTATATATCACTCCTTATTAAAGTAGCTTACGTTATATGTACAAAACAGTTAATCTTCATTAAAGTCTAAACTTTTAAATACAAAACAAAACTTTTAACAAAAGTATTCTAACTAATAAATACTTAGTTATTAACTAAAAATTTTAAATTTTTAATAAAATTTAAGAACAGTAGAAACTTAAATAATTAATTAAAGAAATTCTTTTTCTTACGAACCCTATCCCCACACTTAAAGTATACAATGCCCTCATTGTATAAAAAATGATAAACTAAAGTGAGTAAGGGAAAGAAAAAGTAGAACAGAAAAACTCCCCTGAATTAGAAGCGATTATCGTGATCTGATTCGGCTGAATGGTTCATCTTTTCTATTTGTAGTTCAACGTATTGGTTTCCGCGATCTTTATTCAAAAATATACAACATCCACACTTTTGTAGTTAATCACGATTTCATTTAGCATATGCAATAAGCCTTTAAACCCCTCGGTATCCCGAGTGGACGAGTTATAGTCTCGTGAGGGTTTCCAGGGAACACACCCACTAAGTTCATAATTAATAAGATAAACTTATTAAATTTCCAAAAATTCCAATTTCAATGCATAATTCAGCTGTACTATATCATACCAACTTCGAAAAGTGGCAATGGTATTCTAAAAATAAAAAAGCAAATAAATTAAACATACCAAATATAAAAATTAAAATTAAAATGAAAAATACAAATTAAAGATAGTCCTGAAACATATAACCACATGCTACTAATTTTTGTCATTTCTAATGGGCTAGTTGGGCAATAAAAACTTATGAAACTACTGCTATTCAGATTTTCTCCAAATAAAGTCAAAAAAAATATTCAACCTCTAGTTGGGTACCTACAACTATCGGCTTCCTAATTTAATTAATGGCAGGAGTCTTAGATAAAAGTACATGCAATGTAGCTCCAACTTCTTAATTTAAAATTTTAATTTTCCACTAGGGTTAATAAAAATGAAGATCTTAACTTATTATGAAAACTATGTTTACCATACATATTAATATAAATAAGTTCTAGATTAAAACCCCAAAGTTTTTCACTTATCACCTAATCTGAATCTGTAAACAAAAATTGCAAATATTAGAATCAAAGAGAAACAATATCATTAAGTGAACTCTAATAATAAATTTCTCAGAAACTAAATATGACAATTTCGTAAAAAGACATACCCAAAGTTTTCTTAGTTTTTTGTAAAAAGTGTGGTAATCTTGCTGCCATTAGTTTTTAATTGAAAAAGTGTCTAACCGTCGGTTGGATTACCAACCATCGGTTCGGTTTAAAAACTGAAATTTGAGAAATCCACCCAACCGCCGGTTAACTATGTCAGCCGCCGGAGGGTTTCTAGCAGCGGTTTTTGAAAATAATGACTTTTATATTTTTTTATTTAGCCCTCTTAATTTAATTTACGTAGTAACGTTTGCTAGTGATTATGGTTTTTTAAATCTATCCTTAATAACAAACTAAAAATAAAAACTAAAAATAAAGTAAAATCTACTAAACTAAATCTACCTAAAAATTCTACAATATAATATACAAGCACGGATTGCCTCCCGAGAAGCGCTTGTTTTTGTTCGAGTCACTAGCTTGACTCCAAACTTATTTACCTAAAAATCTAGTGACTTTCCCCACACTTAAAACTAAGCATGGATGGTAATATCTATAAATAATCCAAAAATTTTAATTTAATAAAATTAAAGAAAATAAATACTTATCGTTTAATGCAGGCATTTGTCCAGACCGTGATGCTCCATGATTTTCCAAAAACTGTGAGAAACTTGCTTTCCGCTCGAATTGCCAAAAAGGATCTTCATATTGATAAAACAATGAACTTGTGCTTATAGATACTTCAACCGTTGGTTTTATCGACTCAACCACCGTTTGAATTTCAACTGGTTCGGCTGCTATCTGATTACCGCAAGTTTTGTCTTCTGTTTCTTCTTCAATCCTTACCATTGCTTGATCATTCTTTTCCTGCTGGTTCACCTCCGGAGGTAATGTCATAGTTTCATTAATAGTTGGATCCATAGTGACTATTAATTCTTTTTCTGTCATAACCCCATCTTGGTTTCTCAATTCAAGGATTTCTTCTTCAGTACAATCAAGTAGCGAGAGTATTTCCTCATCAGAATCATAGTGATCAAATTTTGGCAAAGGCAACCAATCTACATCCATATCTTCTTCCTTTTTAGATTCACTAAAAATTTTGTTAGAAAACATGGATTCAAATGATTGAGAATATGTATCTGGTGAAATCTTCTCTTCAAGTTGTTGAATGGAATCTCCATGACTGTGATCAATAGTCTCGATTTCTTCCACTTTTTCACTTGAGGTCTTCATAGATTGCGTAGCGTTCACAATCACTGGTCGAGATAAACTTTTAACATTATCTTTCTTAAGCTTTGGAAAAATTGATCCTTCTACTTCATTATAATCTCTATTCAAAGCAGCTGGATAAGGAGGCGGAGGTGTGTACTTTTTAATAATTTCTTCCGTTAAGGCTTTTGGGTAAGAAGGTGAAGGAGTATAATTGTTGAAATTTGGTTTTTCATTTGTCTCGTGTCCGTCAATCTTGATTTTGCTAAGATTCTCCTCAAGTGTGTTTTCTATTTCTATTAACAATTTCGCAATTCGTTGAATGGAATCACCTTGACTTTCTAGAATTGCTTCGGTTTTTTCCATTCGCATAGTTGTAGTCGACATCTGACTCATCTCTTCCAAATTTACATTAGGTTTACATCCTCCATCTTCAGGTTTGTCAAACTTTTCCACGTTGTCGCTTTCCATATCTTTCACAATTGGATCTTTGTTCTGCAGTTCTTCAATACGCTTCGAAGCTAATGTTATTAAGTTATCAAGACGTTGATTCAAATCCTCCTCAATCATCATGTTGGTAATATCTTCATTCATATAATAGTTTCTCGAGTTTTGATAAATTACAGGAATATTATTCGTGTTCCGATACATACCTGTCAAAATAAAAGAAAAAGAAAAAGAGTAGAAAAGAAAAGAAAATAAAAACTAACTAAAAAAAAAAATTCTAGTAAATTTTTTTTTACAAAGCTAGTCGACAGATCTAGGTAGCTCCATTAATAGTACACAAAAGCGGAGAAACAGGTCAGCGCGAAGCTTATTAAAAACCTATCTCTTTCTAGAAGCACCTTACCTCTTATATGATAAATCAATGAGGTAGGGGTTTACTCTCCTTATACCTTTGTTTTTGTAAGTATTCTTAACATTAATTAATATTGGTGAATTACTAATTATTGGTGAATTACTCTCCTTATACCTTTGTTTACTTAGATTATTTATTGTTGGTTATTATTATTGGTGAATTACTAATGTAGAAAATTACTTAAGGTTAAGCTAATCTTCATCATAGCAACACACTCATAAGGTTACGCAAAGTATTACTAATTATTAAGATCTATCAGCAGTTTATTAATACAATTTCTAAGGTTAGGCTTGAATCACAATATTACTTAACATTAATTAATATTCTTCGTCTATCGCATAAGGTTAAGATCAAGACATAAACATAATCACTTAATTTATAAAACTCAATAAGGTTATTAAAGCTATGATATAAATCAGTTAATCATGTCAAGAATAATCATTAATATAATATAATATAGATAATTCTTGTATAATAAACATTCAATAATATAGTTCCAACAATAATATAAATCTAAGCAAATATAATAAATATTAGTTCATAATTAAGTTAAACATAATCATAATCAATATTCAATAATAAAATACATTCAAAATTAAATAAAGAATAAGATACGCAAACCAAAACCGTAAACTACGCTCCGTACGCTTGATCGTAGACAAACCCTTGCGAACCCGCGACTCTAAATTGCTTCTAAAACCCCTAGAAAGTGTTTCTAGTCGAATTTGGGGTTAATAATTCGTAACTTATGAATTATTAAGGTTATTTAGTTATATTTCGAAGCTGGAAGGTGTTTTCTATTTATAATAGCTGAAAGTCGGTCCCAACCGGCGGTTGGAAGGTCCAACCGGCGGTTGGGTACTTTATCTCCAAGTACAACTCCTCGTTTCTCGAATATTCCATATTTTGATCCAACCGCCGGTTGAAAGGCCCAACCGGTGGTTGATTTTTTATCCAAATGGGCTGAATTTTTGATATGTTTTAGCCCTATGTGTTAGCTAAATTTGGCTGCTTGAATCAACTCATTTGGACTCCGTATGAGGAAGTTATGGCCAAAAATACTAACGCATAGCAGGAAATTCAGCATTTACACTTTTTTTCAGTTTTTGATCTAAATTCCGCTTCTTTTCATCCAAGCTTCATTCAAAACACTTATTTAATCTTATCACTCCACTTTTGAGCTATTTTCTTTATAAAATCTTTTCTTGGCCCATTCTTTAAGTCTTTATTCTCTTCGGGTTTTTCTTCATTTCTTCATTTTCTTCAGTTTTGGACTTGTTCTCGTTCCTTTTTCTTCAATCTTTAATTAAAATATATCTCTACAAATATCAACGAAATAAGTATCTAAAATCATATAAATGCACTAAAATGTATATAAATATAGGGATAAATTATTATAAAATATACTATCTATTTGATGCTTATCAATCTGAAAAAGATGCTCACCGCTAAGTATTGCCCGATCGAACAACTCCAAAAACTGGAGGTAGAATTTTGGAACCTAAAGGTGCAGGGAACCGACATTGATAGATACACCTCAAGGTT
Source organism: Helichrysum umbraculigerum (assembly GCA_949592205.1). Lineage (NCBI taxonomy): Eukaryota > Viridiplantae > Streptophyta > Magnoliopsida > Asterales > Asteraceae > Helichrysum > Helichrysum umbraculigerum. The sequence continues at coordinate 56,273,892 of CATIUR010000001.1, read as the reverse complement.
TAACCAGCTTACCCTCCTGCGCTCGGCAATGGTAAGCACCGAGCCCGACAAAATCAGAAAGTACATCCGCGGTCTCCCGGAACCTGTTCGGGGGGAACGTCGCCTCCTCAAACCAAACCACCATTGATGGTGCTATTCGATTGGCCCATGAACTCATGGCCATGAACGAGGACCCAGAACCACCCACTTCATCCTCCCACCATAACAAAAGAAAGTGGTCCGACAACCACAACAACCTCCAGAACAAGAAACCTGACACCATCAAAGCCTACAACTCAACCACCGAACCTAAACGAGGTTACATTGGGAACAAACTCTACTGTTCCAAGTGCAACCGTCATCATGAGGGTCCCTGCGAAACCCCCTGCAATAACTGTAAGAGGTACAGACACCTCACCAAAGACTGCAGGTCCCCCAACTACTCCAGCAACAACTCCAACCGCAACGCCAGGCCGTCTAAAGCCTGCTACGAATGCGGAAACCTCGGGCACTACAGGAATGAGCGCCCAAAACTGAAGAACAAGGGCAACAACAACAACACCAAAGGTAGAGCCTTTGTACTCAACTCTGGGGACTCCCGTCAAGACCCGAATGTGGTCACGGGTATGTTCCTCCTCAACAACTTAACTGCATCTATTATGTTTGATACTGGTGCCGATAGGAGCTTTATATATGATGAGTTTTACCCCCTACTTGACATCACCCTTGTGACCCTAGATGTTAAGTACACCATAGAACTAGCAAATGGTAAACTCATAGAAACCGATAGTGTGATACCTAATTGTACTTTAAACCTAGCGGATGAAACCTTTTCAATTGACCTCATGCCTGTTAGAATCGGAAGTTTTGACGTCATCGTGGGTATGGACTGGTTGTCCACGCATCAGGCCGAAATCGTCTGTCTTGATAAGATTGTCCGCATCCCTCTCGCCGTCGGTAGAACCTTGATCATACAGGGGGAGACCGGTGGGTCGAGACTAAACATCATCTCCTGTTTAAAAACCCGAAAATTTCTGAGAAAAGGTTATCCTGCAATCCTCGCGCACATCATGGAGAAAAAGTCGGAGGAGAAGCGACTAGAAGATGTGCCAATCGTACGAGACTTTCCGGAAGTCTTTCCCGAAGAACAACCTGGTCTACCTCCACCTAGACAGGTTGAGTTCTCGATCGACCTCGTGCCGGGTGCTGCACCGGTAGCCCGAGCACCATACCGCCTAGCTCCATCCGAACTTCAGGAGTTGTCCACCCAGTTACAGGAACTCCTGGATAGAGGATTCATTAGACCGAGTTCTTCACCTTGGGGAGCTCCGGTCTTATTTGTGAAAAAGAAGGATGGTTCATTCAGAATGTGTATCGACTATCGAGAGTTGAACAAGGTAACCGTCAAGAACCGTTATCCAATCCCTCGAATTGATGACCTGTTTGACCAACTACAAGGGTCGAGTTTTTATCCAAAGATCGATCTGCGATAAGGTTATCATCAACTACGTGTCCGCGACACCGACATCCCAAAAACTACGTTCCGAACCCGATATGGACACTACGAGTTTCAAGTGATGCCCTTTGGTCTAACCAACGCACCGGCTGTATTCATGGATCTTATGAATCGGGTGTGCAAACCTTACCTTGACAAGTTCGTCATCGTCTTCATTGATGACATACTCATATACTCGCACAACGAACAGGAACACGCGCAACATCTCAGAACCATACTAGAACTACTTAGACACGAGGAGCTTTACGCCAAATTCTCCAAGTGTGAGTTCTGGATACAAACTGTTCAATTCCTTGGTCATGTTATCGATAGTCAAGGAATTCATGTTGATCCATAAAAAATCGAAGCTATCAAGTGCTGGCAAGCACCTACCACACCGACCGAAGTACGACAGTTCCTAGGACTTGCCGGGTACTATCGGCGATTCATTGAGAACTTCTCTAAAATAGCTCAACCACTCACAGTACTGACTCAGAAAGACAAGAAGTTCGACTGGACTGAAAAACAAGAGTCAGCATTCCAACTATTAAAACAAAAGCGTTACAGTGCTCCTATTCTATCATTACCCGAAGGCACCGATGACTTTGTGGTATACTGCGATGCTTCCCATCAAGGTATCGGTTGGGTGTTGTTGCAACGAGACAAGGTCATTGCTTACGCCTCACGACAACTCAAAGTCCACGAAAAGAATTACACTACTCACGACCTCGAACTTGGAGCTGTCGTGTTCGCTCTCAAAATCTGGAGACATTACCTCTATGGCACTAAGTGCACAATCTTTACCGACCACAAAAGTCTCCAACACATATTCGATCAAAAGGATCTCAACATGAGGCAACGTCGATGGGTCGAGTTGCCTACCTATTACGATTGCGAAATCAAATACCATCAAGGGAAGGCAAATGTTGTTGCCGATGCCCTCAGTCGAAAAGAACGGTCGAAACCACTTCGAGTCCGAGCCCTCAGTATGACTATTCACAATGAACTAAACCTCCAAATTCTCGCTGCTCAACTCGAAGCCCTGAAAACCGATAATATCAAAAATGAAGCCTTGTGAGGCATGGATAAACAATTTGAAATCAAACCTAACGGAGTTAGGAGTTTCTCAAATCGAATCTGGTTGCCTAGTTTTGGGAACCTGCGGGACTTGGTGATGGATGAAGCTCACAAGTCCAAATATTCTATCCATCCGGGATCCGATAAAATGTACCACGGCATCAAGGAATTCTATTGGTGGCCAAACATGAAAGCCGAAATCGCCACTTACGTCAGCAAGTGTCTTACTTGCTCAAAAGTCAAAACCGAACATCAATAACCTTCTGGTTTACTCTAACAACCCAACATACCTGAATGGAAATGGGAACAAATCGCCATGGACTTCATAACCAAACTACCCAAGTCATCGAGCGGTTGCGATACCATTTGGGTGATCGTCGATCGTCTCACAAAATCTGCTCACTTCCTGGCAATCAAGGAAACCGATAAAATGGAACGCCTCGCACAAATCTACATCAAGGAAATTGTTTCTCGACACGGTGTTCCAACCTCGATTATCTCCGATAGAGATGCCCGCTTCACCTCTCACTTTTGGCAATCACTTCAGAAATCAATGGGTACCCGTCTCGATATGAGTACCGCATACCACCCTCAAACCGATGGCCAAAGTGAACGAACTATTCAGACATTGGAAGACATGCTACGAGCTTGCATAGTTGACTTCGGTGCAAACTGGGAAAGACACCTACCATTGTGCGAGTTTTCCTACAATAACAGTTATCACGCCAGCATTAAGGTTGCACCTTTTGAGGCACTGTACGGTCGTAAGTGCCGATCACCGATCTGTTGGACCGAAGTGGGAGATAGTCAGCTCACTGGTCCTGAACTCATACGCGAAACCACTGAGAAAATTGTTGAAATCCAAAACCGACTCAAAGCCGCCCGTGATCGTCAGAAAAGTTACACTGACGTGAGACGCAAACCACTCGAGTTCCAGGTTGGGGATCGAGTACTCCTGAAAGTATCGCCCTGAAAAGGCGTAATTCGATTCGGTAAACGCGGGAAGTTAAATCCCAGGTACATCGGGCCTTTTGAGATCCTCGAAAGGATTGGCCCCGTAGCATATCGGTTGCAGCTGCCATCCGAACTCAGCAGTGTGCACTCCACTTTTCACATTTCTAACTTAAAGAAATGTCTGTCTGATGAGACACTTTTCATTCCATTCGACGAGATTCGCGTCGATGATAAACTCCATTTCGTTGAGGAACCCGCTGAAATCATGGACCGTGAGGTCAAACAACTCAAACAAAGTCATATCCCCATCGTTAAGGTCAGATGGAATTCGCAGCACGGTCCGGAATTCACTTGGGAACGGGAAGACCAAATGCGACTCAAGTATCCTCAGTTATTTACTGATTCTACATCAAACGCGACCTCAAGCTAAATTTCGGGACGAAATTCTTCTAACAGGGGGAGAATGTAACACCCGCCAAATAAGGACTAGTGATTGGTGCCTAATCATTCGTTAATACATGTAATTAGTTTGGTTTTAGGCTAATTAATGTATCAAAATATATATTGATGAATATATACGATTATGCGATTTGATTAAATCGTACGCAATTCAAATCGAATGTAATTCAGTTCAATTAAATACGGACGTTGGTGAACAAATTTTATTAAATAATGTAACATTATTTAATAACACTATTATATCCAAAATATTATTTTGATAATATTTAATATTCATTTTGTATAATACAATTAACGACTAAGGCGATTAAAACGTAAACGCGCAAACAAAACAAAATAAATCAAAGTTATATTCCTATAACTCAATTATAAAGTATTTGATGAAATACTTCGAGTAAAATAACGAATAATGATTCGTACTTTAAGTCACGTATTTAAACGTTTAAACAACGGGGAAACGAACGCAACACGGAGCGCGAACGCGGGGGTTAAGAAGTTGGTGAGGCTTTTACAAAAAACCCACCTCCTTTCCTTCCTTCCTCATTTTCACCAAAATCTCTCTCCCCTCTCTTCTTTTTCTCTCAAAAACCACCCACCACCACTGCCACTTCCACGCCCAAAATCACCACCGAAACGACCTCGGATCTTCAAGCTTACTTAGAGAAAAACGTTCACGGTGTCGAGCTCTACGTTTCTATCTTTTCGGTTTTCTCTCGCGCTAACTTGTAAGTTTCCGACAAATCCCGCAACTCTTTGATTTTAAGTGTTTTTGACTTGTGGTTGTTTAGATAAACTTGAAATGTCCATTTAAGGGTTGGGTAAAAGAATCGGACCGAACGGAAACCGGAAAACATGTTTTAGACACAAATTCCGGTCATCAGACCGTAATGTCGCTTTTGGCTTGGTCCAATTGCGACATCATCTATAATGTCGCAAAACCTCTCACGATGTCGCATGGTGCGACATCAGCCTCAACGTCGCCTTTAGTTGCTAAAGTCGCACATAGCGACACCGACCTTTACGTCGCAAGAACCAACAACGTCGCATATAGCGACATAACACATAATGTCGCATTAAATTGCGAAAGTCGCACTTAGCGACGCCATGATCATTGTCGCAGTCATGACCTGCGACATCATGCCTTACGTCGCACCTAATGTCGCAGGAGACATAACCTTGAAAACTCAGTTTTTACTAAGTGTCGAGACCTGGACTTTATCACTTGATTTTACCCAAATTCAAATCTTGACCCCAACCAGGGGCCAGCCCCTTGGACCCCGCCAGGGGTTGCCACCTCTGGAACCCCGCTAACCAGGGGCGCTGCCCCTGGACCCCCGTCACCTAGAGTTTGTAAATACATTTCACACCAGGTGTCAAACTTGTATAACACTTCGAAATAATAATGATAATGTCAAGATTATTATCACAAACAATCACCAACGGGCCATACATGTTTTCAAACACATAAACACATCAACCAAATCGTAGTAATTTGGACATTCTAGTTGGACGAACAACTACAAGGGTGATCTTTTGAGATACCCAATCATGTTTATAACCATCGCGTGTCGTGGACACCCTCATGTTATCTGTTTGCGGACATCTCATTGCTTGTTTAAGCATCGTACGTTTATTGACTAAACGCTCCAAGACTCAGGTGAGTCTCATAGCCCCTCTTTTTACCGATTTTCACTCAGGGGTGTGATTCAATGATTAATTTTAACATGTGAATGCAAGTAGGAACTTTACAATATACTACATGAGTTGTTTTCCACTAATGATTTCAAAGTCCTCCGTCAGCATAGTTTGGTAATACGTTATAGCGTGATTATTAGTATATGGTACCATATATGATTGACCCTCCTCGTCTGGGTTAGCATGCACTAACTGGGTAAACGGATGTACTAATAATTGTTCAGACGAGTGTGGATTAGGCACTCGTGGAGGCACCTCACTCGGAATTCTCTATATGGGACCCGACCCTCGAGTTAAGCTCAGACTATGTGTGAGGCTGTATACACTACTATTTATTTGCTGGATGCAAATCATTACTTAAATCTTGCAGTTCATACGATATTATCTGATTTCAAACCTGTGAGCTCACCAGCTTTAGCTGACCCATTTTAGCATGTATCACAGGTACCCAGCAGTAGATTGGACTGCCTCAGGATTTCTATAGCTCGAGTCAGCATGCAGACATTAGAGATTTTCTTGCATTAGTATATTTTGTACAAGTACTTATGTACTGAAATCTCTCATTTAATCGAACACGAGCTATGTACAGCTTCAAATGCTGTAAACATTTCTCATATTAATATATTTTGTTAAAACGACGCATATAGAGTCGTTTGCTATATATTGTGTGCTTTGATATTTAATTAGTAACACCCAATGTATGCTTCCGCTAAACAATATATTTGGGGGGGTTACAGCTGCCGATCTTGTTGTTGTTGTAGTTGATTCCGAAAATGATGATGATGTTGGTGGTGGTGGTGGTGGTGGTTCGTTGTAAACCGAGAGAGAAGAGAGGGATATAGATGGAAATGTTTTTGTGTGTGTGTGAAATGAAAGTGGGAAAATGAGGATGGGGTGGGTTGGGTGCCGGTTTTTATGTTTGGTGGGGGACACTATCTCCCAAATTGCAGTACAAAATACCCGTGTTTGTTCCCCCAATCGTATAAAAATGTATTATTTCCGATTCTGAAAATTTATTAATATTCTTTCGAAATGTTTTCGAGTGAAAGTATTTTATCAAAATACTATTTTGGAACTAAAATTTAATAGTTTGTTTTCGCGCGGTTTCAGATAACTAGAATGCGTTTTTAATTAAAACGACTTACATTTTCGAACGTTTAATATTTTTCCTCAAATGTATAATGTTAAATCTATATAATAAAACATTATTTATAAAATTTTGTCACCGAAATTCAGACGCGATATTCTGCGTTCTTTCAGATCCTTTCAAATGTGATTACTAAATAATCATTGTGTATTACATATATATAATTATATAGATATATATATATATATATATATATATATATATATATATATATATATAAAATTTTCGAATACTTTGTTATAACTGCGTACTAAGTACGATTATTTGAAGTTTAAATTGGGCGCGAAAATTGTACTTTTTGACCGGGTTTTACATGTAGTTTGAAGTTGTGATTAATTTGAATTAGCATATAAGTTTGATTGTAAGACTTGCTTGAGTTAAGGTACGTGACTAGTTTGCATGATTCAAGTCTAGTTTAAAAGTAGCTTATATGTTAATTGTACAAGTTTTGAGTTATGAAGTTGAGTTTAATTAGTATGTAACTAGGAGTTTAGTTTTTTTTTTTTTGGGTAAAAGGGTATTACCCTGGCAAGTATTACAAATGATATAACGTTACAAGTACAAAGTGACAAGCCACAAAAGCTTAGATTGAAAAAACCTAAGCACATATACTTGACAGGCCAAGCATATGACAACCATTTTAACAACTAGAGAAATCAACTATCTTAAACATACAAACTACCAAGCAATAATCCACTGTAAACGCATGATAACTAAGAAATCAGCCTTCTTTAATCAGAGATCTCGGAAGCTTCCAAATCTCCATCACCCTGTTAACCTATCCAGAAGACTTGTATCTAAAAGAATAAAGCCTGTACCGAATTACTTCAAGAATAGCAGTCAGCACCTGATCTTTAGATCGCCTCTTCTTCTGAAATAACCTAGAGTTCCGTTCATTCCAGATGAAGTAAGATGAGGCACCAAGGAGAAGCTTGAAAATAATAACTCTGATAGAATTCCGTGAAGAATATGGTTGGATCCACTCGATACAATCCACCAGAGACGTACAATGGATGTTGTAACCTGCAAACTTCAAAACTTCAAGCCAAACCTGAGCAGAAAAAGAACAATCAAAAAATAAATGAGAGTGAGAGTCCGGTTGGGTATCACAAAGAGGACACCGAAGCAGGTTTAAGTCGGCAGAAGAACCAACATCCCATTGCTTCAACCGGTCTTGAGTCTTCAATCGGCCACCTAAAACCAGCCATAAATGAATAGCATGCCGCGGAATACATAAAGGAAACCAAACCACCGAAGCCCAACCAACTAGGTCAGCCCTTGGCCGAATGGTCTCCCAAACCGATTTGGTTTTAAAATCCACCAGAACACCATCAAAAGTTCTCCATACCAACATATCAGGATGGTTAGCCAATTCCGGAACCGGAAGTTGAGCTAGAGATGGGAATCTTAGAAGCCAAGAGGGAGGCCAATTCCAAGAGTTTCCAACAATCACATACACAATGGTATTGTTGATTTGAAAATCCCTGGAAATAGCATAACGAGATACAAGAGAAACCAAAGGGCATAAAGAATGCCAAGTGTCAATCCAGACCGCAATAGAGGTTCCATCACCAATACGAAACCAAAAATGTTTTCGAAGATCATCACGAAGTTGGAGAATCTTCCTCCAACACCAACTCATGTCACCTTTGGCCGTAATATCCCAAAAGTTTCGGTCCCGGAGCTTATGAATATAAATCCATCTAACCCACAAAGAGTCCTTGTGAGACAAAATATTCAAAATATGTTTAACCATAAGAGCCTTATTCCAAATATCAAGCCTTTTGACACCAAGACCACCTTCATATTTCGGTAGACAAACAAGCTTCCAAGAAACCTTAGCTTTACCTCACTTCATCTCCCCTTGACACCAAAGGAAACCTCTAATGATTTTTTCAATTTCTTTAATGATGTTAACAGGGAGAATAAACAGAGCAGCCCAGTAACCCTGCAAAGATGATAACACCGAGGAAACAAGTTGTAATCTGCCAGCTAAGGATAACCACTTGTTTTTCCAATTACCAATTCGATTGTGAACCTTTTCAACCAATGGTCTGCAATCCCTAGATAATAAACCTGTTGAAATTAAAGGAACACCTAGATAACAAATAGGGAGATGTCCTTCCGAGAAAGGCATGATAGAAAGAATGTCATTACGACCAGAAGAAGGCACATTACAAAAGAAGGCAATACTCTTAGGAATACTTGGAACTAAACCTGATAATTCTGTGAATTCATTCAGCACCTGTGAAACAAGTTGAACCGAATTCACATTGCCTCTGCAAAATAAGAACAAGTCGTCTGCAAAACATAAATTCACCAACTGTTGCTGATCACAGTGCATGTGATAATCAAAATCTTCTGATTCAGTGATCCGTTTCCTGATTAATAAAGTGAGAATCTCCATAACTAGAGTAAATAAATAAGGAGATAACGGATCACCTTGACGAAGACCTCTTCCCCCTCTAAAAAAGCCATGAGAATGACCATTAATGGAAACAAAAAATGAGACAGAAGTAACACAAGCCATAATCAGCTTTATCATATGCGGATGAGAACCGAATCCATGTAAGATCTGCCTTAAGAAAGACCAATTAACCGTGTCATAGGCCTTTTGAATATCCACCTTGAAAGCACATCTAGGAGGCCCTTTACCAAGATGATATCCTCTCATTAATTCCTGGGTCAACAAAATATTATCCGAAATAGATCTACCGGGAACAAAAGCTGACTGATTTAAACTAATAACATCCCCCAAGCCATCTTTAATTCGATTAGTAAGAATTTTACTAATACACTTATAAAGCACATTACATAGAGAAATTGGGCGGAAATCGGTCACCCAAGAGGGAGTTGGAACCTTTGGGATCAAAACAATAGAAGTATGGTTTAGTTCTCGAAGGAGAAAACCATTCACAAAGAAATCCCGAATAGCCAAATACACATCATTACCCACAATATCCAAGGACTTCTTATAAAAAGCAGCAGAAAATCCATCCGGTCCCGGGGATTTATTATCCTCAATAGAGAACATAGCTAATTTAACCTCCTCCTTAGTTACCCCACGAACCATACACTTAGCTTTCTCTATAGGAATCTTATTAACAAACAACCCTTTAACATTAAGAGGCTGAACAATCCCAGATTGACACAATAAACTCGTATAATGATCCACAAAAACAGATGGAACTTGATCTCCTTCACGAAGTGAATCCAGCGGATCAAGAAGAACATTTATTCTATTTCTGCAAGCCTTCTCTTTTACCACATTATGAAAATATTTCGTATTGCTATCCCCCTCTCTAAGCCAATCAATCTTCGACTTTTGCTTTAAATATCGCTCCTCATCCAGAGTGGCCTGATTAGAAGCCATTACGTAATGCGAAGCTTCCTCCCTTAAATCAAAAGAGTCGGGATTGCCATCAAGCTCCTTTTGCACTCTGTCCAACTCTACTCGAAGTTTAACAACTTTATTATGAAGATTTCCTTGTTCCCTCATGAGTTTACGCAGAGGTTTCTTTAATAACTTCAACTTTCGAGTAACCCGAAACATATTATAACCAGCCACCTGAGTGTTCCAGATATCGCCTACAATCTTCAGAAAATCATCTTTATGAGCTAAGAAATTAAAAAACTTGAAAGGTTTAGAAAACTTTCCTACAGATGAAGATAGTTTCAACACCACAGGGGTATGATCTGATATACGGTATGGCTGAAATAAAGCAACTAAACCCGGCCACATCGTATTCATCTCTACATTTCCCATAGCTCTATCAATCTTTCTAAGAGTTCCATCATTACTTTTGGGTTTTTGATTCCAAGTATAATGAAATCCTGAACAATTAATTACTTTTGAAAGTGTAAGAAACCAAATTAATCTTTAATATAAAAATAAAATACGAGCTGAGTTTGGTATATTTTAATTTTGACAGAATATATAACTCAGAGCTAGTCAGATTTGTGGTGAAACAACTTGCCATCAGGTAGATCTTGACATGGTAGATTCAACGATGACTGGGTATGCGGAACATTCGGATTCATAGCTACAACTGCAGAACTGCTTGCTAATCTGCATGAACAATGATCAGGAGTTTAGCAATTAAAACGGATGCAAATTCACAAGAGACTAACAAATAAATAATCAATACTTGATCGAGAGCGTATACAAAATACCTCAAAAGCTCGCTGGCCGCCTCAACTGCATATATGATAATAATTAACTATAGACTTGGCATGGATTTATATAGAACTTTAAATCAAGATGGAATGATGGTTAGGTAACACGGTCTACTTTTTTTGCTTTCTTCTGACTCAACTCCAACTACGATACTCAAATTCTAGCAACACCGCTTAATTTAATTCTCCCCGGTCCCAATTAGAATTAGAAGATAGTTTCAACACCACAGGGGTATGATCTGATATACGGTATGGCTGAAATAAAGCAACTAAACCCGGCCACATCGTATTCATCTCTACATTTCCCATAGCTATATCAATCTTTCTAACAGTTCCATCATTACTTTTGGGTTTTTGATTCCAAGTATAATGAAATCCTGAACAATTAACATCAATAACACCAATAGTCTCTACACATTCCTTAAATTCACGCATAGCAATAGAAAACCCAGAAGGACCAGTAGAAATATCCTCTAGATTAAGAGGAGCATTAAAATCACCCATTAAAACCCATGGTCTACCATTAATAAATCTGCTATGCATACATAAATTAGACCACAACTCTCTTCTATGAATGTAATCATTTCTTGCATAAATAAAAGAGCAAAAGAAAACCTTTTTTTCTGACTGAATACCCATTTGACAGTGTATCACCTGATCGGTAGAGTGAATATACATTAAATCAACAATGCCAGGATCCCACCCAATAATTATGTGACACCCGGCAATTTAGGTTAACTTTTAAACTTAACCGAAACCCTAATTACGTGTATTTAGATGTGATTTAGGCTTAATACTTATAATTACTTGTAACTATTTATATATTATTGTGAATATACACCTACGTAATTGTTTTATATTACGCTTACGTAATTATTTGTAATTACGCGAAACAACCGGACGGAGTCCGACTAATTATACGACGTTGGTGGAAATATTTCCTATAAGTAACGTAAACCTATTTTTATGAATTAAATAGTAGTTATTCACCCTATATTATTATTTCGAATAATAATACGCAAAAACCTAGACGTTTTGCTTAAAACGTCTCAAACGTAAAGAAAACGCGTGAATCGAATTTGGCAACCAAACAAACGTCAATATATATATTTTGACACCTTAAAGTAAAGTATTTTAATAATACTTCAATGAAAAATAATACTAAACATGTCTTGAATTAAAACGACACAAAATAATGTTACGCGATTTAACATTTTATAACGAATGACGGGTAAACTAGCAAAATACGTAAACACAGTCTGAGACTGAGAATTAAATCACACAAACCAACCTAATGGGGCCCATAATCTGGTCACCTCCACCTCCACCACTCCTCATTCATGCATTTTTGCATCATGAGGATTCTCATTCAACCCATTAACCATTCATGCAATTTTAATTCATTTTTACACTAACTCTTTCTCATTTTCTCTGTAGTCTCTCTCTAAAATCCCCTCCCTCTCTCTAAACATCTGGATACCAGCCATCCAACACCACCACTCACCTCCATTTGACCACCACATCACCACCTACAACCACCACCTAGATACTACTCTATTCTTTAAAATTCTAGCAAGGAATTGAAGCTCAAGAACATCCCATCTCATTTCTGTCCAAACATCTCCATTTTCATCATTGTGAGGACCATTCTAACTTTTTGTTACTCTTATTTACATGTATTTAAGTTCACTCAACCATGTTATGTAACACCTGCCTAATTAGGATAATTAATTATGCCTAATTATTTGTAACTAGTTGTAATTAGTATGTAATAGGACTAATTACAGACTCTATTTGTATATATATAAGGTGATTTATATATATATATGTGTGTACTTACGCGATTTGGATGAATCGTACGAATTAACCGGATGGAGTCCGACACAGTTTACTTGGACGTTGGTGACAGAAATTTACTTAAATAATGAGAACGTATTTTTGTTATATAAAATACAAAAATCGAACGAACATTAATTATATTACCTCGACGACATTACGAATATTTTAGCAAAAACGTATTAAACGCGAATTAATAATAAAAATATTTCGACAAATGTTATTATTATTAATTTCAAGGTATTTCTATTTAAATACTCCAGTTACATTTTAAAAATATAACTGTTTGGTTAAATACTAAAAACAAACGGTTAATCGATTAGGACACGGAGTAAATACTGTATTTTGGGCAGTGTTTTCCCTCTTTCTCTTTTGGAACCAACCATCACCACCACCTACACCTCATTCTCTTCATTTCATTTTCATTTTTACAAAAACACACACAAACACAAATTCTCTCTAAAAATCTCCACCAATTTTCGGATTCACAAACCGACCCACGAGATTTATATTTTCGGAATCACCAACAAACAAGGAACAAGATTTGCAAAAGCATCATCATCATTTTCGGCCTCCATCTCTCTCGATTCGCATTTGTAAGAAATTTCTAAAAACTTATATCTATTCATTTTGGTGTAATGTTTTGACGAAATATTGTGTACACAACATAGTTATAACCTAAACAATGAAGAAAACACGATTTTACAGCTAAAAAATGGGTTAGATTTGCGTTTTTGGTCGGAAAATCTCGACATCCGAAAGTTTCTAGGCTGGTGTTCATATTTGCGACACAACGCTTGTGTCGCATGTTGTGTCGCATAACGCCTGTTATGTCGCATCTTGTGTCGTACCAAACCTTTAGTGTCGTAATTCTTACGACACAATATTGTGTCGCATTCTATGTCTCATATTATGTCGCTATTGATTTAGCATCGTAAGCTTTTGCGACACAACCACTGTGTCGCAGAGCTCTTGTGTTGCATCCTTCATGCGACACGACCCTTGTGTCGCATGACAAACTTTTGTGTCGCATTTTGTGTCGCAAAACACAGCAGTTTTACAATTAAATTCCAAGTTAAGTGTTAAACATTGGGACTTCAAACGATTATACAATATAACATCTAAGGGACATTGAAACATGTCTTTCAAGCATAACACTCCAAACAAATACATATATGTCGAGATTAACGTTTCAACTAAATCACCAACGGGCCAAACATGTTTTTCCAACAAACAAACAATTACAAACATACGGACAAACATTGGATATACTAGTTGTGTACAACTAAACGAAACATCTCGCGAGACACATACTTACATAACTTCATATGATTAGGCATTTGAAGGTTACGGGTTCGGAGAACCTACTTGCTATATTTACTACTTGCTATTTGCTACGGCTTATTACAAGACTCAGGTGAGTCTTACGGCCTCACTTTTACTGTTTTATCTTATTGGGGGAGAAACATGCTACTACTTTTCCTTGAACACAAGTACTAAAACTGTTTACTATACCAAACGGAATTGCATGAGTTGTTTACTATTTACCGAAGTCTCTCCATCATATATCGTTAGTTATGGACTTAAGCGCGAACACTAGTTAATGGATCCATTAGGGAAATGACCCTCCCAGCCCGGGGCAGTAGCGCTGCCACGTACTGATTTACACGTAGAAACGGGTGACTAATTATTCGTTACTGATGCTTGCTCATTTACGAGCATGTCACGGGAGCAAACTTATTACTTACGGGTTAAGCTTCGATTATGAGCCTCATGGCAACGGTATAAACTTACTTATTTACATTTGCTGGACTGCAAATACTGGTTTCACATTTGTTGGGTTGTAAATACTGGTCTTACGCCTGCGGGCACTGCTGATGAAATCTCGTTCAAAACTGATATTACTTACAAACCTGTGGGATTCACCAACATTCGTGTTGACCTTTTTAGCATGTTTTCTCAGGTACCCGGATGGAGTAGGATTACTCCAGGACATTAGCTAGAGTCGCATGATTTCAACACAACTGCATTAACGGAGATTCTTAGCATTATCTTTTGTACATTTTGATTATGTAATAGAATCTCCCGCTATACGCGTGGACTCTAGGAAACTACACTTTTGTATACGAAAACATTAAGTTTTCAAACATTATATCTATGGAATGTAACAAATTTACAAACGTTGCATATAGATGTCGTTTGCTTTATCTTTGTGCTGTGATATTTGATTAGTAGCACCCCAAAAACCTGCTTCCGCTAAACAGTGAATTTGGGGGTGTTACAGATTGGTATCAGAGCCTAAGGTTATAGTGAACTAGGTTGCATTTAGTGGGCCTAGACTATGACCGTTAGGCAGTATTTCCTTACTAGGCATGATTGGTTCAGGAGTTACATCATACGACTTTAATTTAACATAGCCTGATCAACTATGTACAATTAAGGAAAGATGATGTAAGGTCTGAAATGGTTAGGTTGAACAGGAATGCGTTAGTTGACTCTGACCACGAGAGAACCGGACCATTACTTGATACGTGCTAGACACTAGGCTGGATATTATATACTTATATATATTAGCCTCGTCTTACTTACACTCTGCCACAGGAATGGCAAACACACCACCTAATCCGTCACACTCTCACTCACATGGGTCACGAAACCCACGAGTAGCCAGGAGGAACACAAGGTCACCTCGAACCAGCCCCTACCCTGTTCATAACCCTCAGAACCCGGCACAACTCACGGTGCCAGTGTTGACTGCTCAACTCCATCATCAGGAGCAAAGGCTCGAAAATCTCGAACGGGAACAACACCGAATGACCTACCTGCTTCGCCAAGCACTTGATCACATATCCCAACTCCAGCGAGAACAAGAGGATACCAACCTCTCTGTAAGCATAATTCAGGATTCAAGGACTGCCGAATTAGGTGCGGATGAACTCGTAAGAAACCGACTAGAGGAATGTGAACAGCGTTCACAGGAGACTGAGGATCACTCTCGAGCACTAGTACAACGACTGGCCTTGGTTGAAGACAACGCCAGGCAAACCAACAGACTAGCAGAAACCGTGGACCGCCTTGTCGAGCTGATGGAACAGATTAATCTGCATCAAGATTAGATCAGTCTCTAACTTGTAACCAGCTAACTACTTTATTAGGGCCTATGTAATTCAACCGGATGTAACAATTCCCGGCACTTTTGTACTACTATTACTCTGTAATCTTTTGGAAACCCGTATCTTGTATTCAACTTGTTTATCTAAATGAAATGTGATTGTCACTTCGTACTGTTATCGTGTATCTCATCATTTGCACTTGTGACATATCATAATTTCATACAAATAGCTTATTCCCTTTCCTTGTTCTTTTCTTGTTCAGCATCATGCCTCCTCGCCGGCAAATCACCCTCAGTGAAGCCGAAATTGCGGGTCTAATTACCCGTAGTGTGGCCCCAGCCCTAGCCACCCGAACATCAACTCCTGGTAGCGAAGATACAGCTACTAATGGACCACAACCCAAACCCTGTTCTTATAAAGACTTTCAGAACTGCAAACCTCTGAACTTTGCAGGTACTGAGGGAGCTATCGGTCTAGTACGCTGGATCGAGAAAGTCGAATCTGTATTTCTTATCTGCAACTGTGTGGAGGGAGACAAGGTTAAGTTCTCCGTTAGTACTTTTACTGACACCGCACTCACCTGGTGGAACACCTATGCCCAGACTGTGGGTATTGCTAATGCTTACAAACTCCCGTGGGAGGAGTTGAAAGAGATATTGAGGGGCGAGTACTGCCCTAGGGATGAATTGAAACAGCTGGAATTGGAATTCTGGAACCACAAAATGCAGGGACTTACGCATGCGGGCACTGCTGATAAAATCTCGTGTTCAATACTGATATTACTTACAAACCTGTGAGATTCACCAACATTCGTGTTGACCTTTTTAGCATGTTTTCTCAGGTACCCGGATGGAGTAGGATTACTCCAGGACATTAGCTAGAGTCGCATGATTTCAACACAACTGCATTAACGGAGATTCTTAGCATTATCTTTTGTACATTTTAATTATGTAATAGAATCTCCCGCTATACGCGTGGACTCTAGGAAACTACACTTTTGCATACGAAAACATTAAGTTTTCAAACATTATATCTATGGAATGTAACAAATTTACAAACGTTGCATATAGATGTCGTTTGTTTTATCTTTGTGCTGTGATATTTGATTAGTAGCACCCCAAAAAAACCTGCTTCCGCTAAACAGTGAATTTGGGGGTGTTACATGTTATGTCAAAACCATACCTAAAAACAACTTTTCTTAACCTAAAACTCATGAATATGCAAAGAAACTTTCTGTCCAGAAAAATGTGTTCACTTCCATGATTTTTAGAAAACTCAATTATTCATGAAAATGGACGTTTTTATAGTCTAAAATTAAGTTCAAGAAGTCATATTTCAAACCCCACAAGCCTCACCATTTTATGAGTTCGTTTACTATTTTTAATATTTTTTGTGAAATCACATAGACAATCTGTCATACAAAGTCAGAAACTTTTCTCTCAGTAATTTGACTATAACTTGAGCTACACACCTCCAAATGACTTGAAACCACTGCCCAAATTTCATAAGTTTGAAGACCACTTTTATTGATTCCTTGTGTATTTTGCTCAGTAATTTAATCTTCATGCATGCTTTCAAGTTGGTCAATTTCTGGACCTCAGAGGAAAACGAAATTTTATAAAATACTTAGACCTTTCTAAAAAGCCTACAAAAATTATTGGACTATATAATACCTTTAGGATCGCCTGTGATTTTTTTCATATTCTATTTCGGATTATAGGATTTTATAAAAATCCGACAAGTGGATGTAAAATCTGGAAAATAGCAAAAGTGGACTGTTTAGGATGTAACATAAAAACCGACACTTGTTGACCTACTAAAAGTGAAAGGGCTGAGTTTTTATGACATTTGAACATATTTAAGGGTTTGGTAAAAGTTCCGGGTCAAACCGAGTAGGTTTGACCAAGTCAACAAAAACGCGGTTCGGTTTCGAAAACGCCAAACTTTCTATTTTTGGAAACTTACTATTTTTGGAAAGAATTGTAAACAAAACGGGTTCGGGTGACATAATTTGTAACTTGGACCAAAAACAAGACTAGAAAATACTCCCGAACGAAAAACCGACACTTAGAATCTTTGGACCAAAATTGAATCTTTACTCTCACTAAGTACTCAACTTGTGTATCAACCGATAACTACATACGATGAACAACTCGATAACACATGACTTATACTATTACAAAGTATTCAATGAAACAAACATGATAACAATATCTTTTAGAATTATTATTACAAACTTACACCAACGGGTCGTACCCACTTTTGATAAAACAAACTTATTTGGACATATTAGTTGAGTGAACAACTATCATAAGTGGACATTAACCCTCCACTTACATAAATGATCTTTCAAGACATCTACTCGTACAACCTTATACGTTTAGGAAGTTAGAAGGTTACACATTGGATCACACTTTACTTGCTATTTGACACTGCTTGCTTACTATTTGCTAGAACTCGGGTGAGTTTCATAGCCCCTTTTTACTTGTTTTAAATTGTTTTAGGGGAGAATGCATACTACAACCGCTTTACACAACTACTTTTACTTGAACACATGTACAGACTTGCTATCTTACAGACTTACAGACTATTAATGTACAGAATACATACACACATGTTTTATACAACTGTTTTTACTTGAACACATGTACAAACATGCTATTTTACAGACTTACAGACTATTGATATACTGATTTGCATGAGTTACGATTAATCCACTGAAGGCCTCTGAATCATAGTTGTTAATTATCGACTTAAGCGAGAGTTTTAGTAAATGGAACCATTTGGGACTGACCATCCCCGCCCGGGGTAGCACGCACTACCACGAACCGTACTGTATAAACGGGCGTTTCTTACTCGTTTCACATGAGTGTTTTTGGATTAGCACTCACGGGGGCAAATTTTGAGTACTTGATTGTACTTTACAGACGTGTTAAGCTTCGACTATGATGCTCATGACAATTGTATATTCACTACATTTCACTCGTGCAATATTTTAACTTGATTGTGTTCACAACTGTTTATTTACTGCAAACCTATGAACTCACCAACTTTATGTTGACCATTTTAGTATGTATTCTCAGGTTTACAGACGCAGTAGGACTACCCGCACGAAACAAGATAGTAGGATGCTTTTGGAAAGCATAGCTCGAGTCGCATATTTTCAAACAAGAGATTTAATTGCGTTACGATATTTTGTATCAACAACTATGTATTAGAAATCTCTAGACTATTTTTGCGAACTCCAATGTTTTTGGGTAACAGTTGTAAACATTTGATTATGGCAATGTAACCATATTTCAAACGTCTCATGTAAAGGTCGTTTGTTGTAATCTTTGTGTGATGATATTTAATTTGGTCGGCGCCCTCATGACACCTCATCCTTCCGCTGCCACGTGTGTTTGGGGGTGCGACAGATTGGTATCAGAGCCTAAGGTTATAGCGAACTAGGATTGCATTAGTGACCTAGACTATAACCGTTAGGTTAGTATTCCTTGTTGGAATGACTGGTTCAGCGATTGCATCAATTGAATTTAATTTAACATAGCCTGATCAACTATGTACAATTAAAGAAGATTTGATGCAAGACCTGAAATAGTTGTAGTGAACGAGAATACAATAGCAGACATAGACCGAGGATAGAACGGGACCAACCTTTGTACGTGCCTATGTGTTAGGTTTTTATATGTGTATATATATATATATATAACCTTATGTGAACAAACTTATTTGCCATTCTTTACGGCAACCACTCCCATAACTACGTCACCTGACATCGAAAACGAGGCTCTAGCCTTACATACTACTGTGGAGATTTCCACGGTACCCACTCGCCCAACCATATCGAGCAACAAAATAATCGAATAGGACTCACTTGAGGAGAATCCACCAAAGGATTCGCCACCCAAATAAGTGACGCCTACTTCAACCTATTCTTTCCGCTCGTAACCGAATCACTCGGGAACACGTATAGAACTTGAACAGTAGGATACTTCGACACCTAGATGAACTGCACCTCCTCCCGTCATTTCTCACTCTTCGTTCCCACTTGTATCATAGACCCATGGAGCGCACGTGCTACACATGACTAGAAGAACAGACACACCACCTCGAACTAGAACTTGTCCTATTCATACCACTACTACTTATACTCCACCCACTAGGACCCGTCGTAGGGCAGATGTCAGCCAATGGAATTGGTTACCCGCAACACTTGAGACTTGGAGAACTGAAGTAGGAATATAGATTTCTACAGAGGACGAAGAAGCTATCGACATGTGAACCTCTCTATACGCACATACCGTTCTGGTACTAGCTGCTAGGCTACATCTCCACGAAAATAGAATAGACACTATGGAGTTAAAACAACAAGAAATCCGTTTAGGTTGGATGCACCTGGCATAGGGCCGAGTTGCACAGGTCATTGAGAATCGACAAAATCTTAGCGAAACCATAGAAACTATCCATCTCCAAGTGATGGAGACTAGAGACGAAGTCGCTGCCTTACGATACTAGTGTGCAAAATATAACTCGCTTAGGACTAGTAAAAATTCCACTAAACATATACTGTGTGTAAGAAACAATTTTCAAATAGATCTTTCGTCAGACATTTTCCATTAATTATTCACAAACATAAATCTTCCAACAGATTTTTGACAAACAGAATTTTCAACACTTTTCAATGACCAGAAATTTCAACGTATTTTCATCTATTTGAGCCTTTAACGAATTTTCATCAAACGGTTACTCGAAATTTCCCACAACTTCAATTTTTCAATGGAATTTTTGTTAAACAAAATTTTCCCCGTTATGTTAATGACAAGAGTTTTCAACAGATTCACGTCAGCAGCGATTTAAAACAAATTTTGCCACAAAATGTTTTTACAGAATTTTCAAAATTCATAAATTATTAACAAAGTTATTAAAAATCACGATGACGTTTTTGGCAAAAGAAAACCATATATATCAACAAACACTTGATTTTCACTCAATCTTTCTCTATGATCTAACCTTTAATCCCATTTTGAAACTAGAATACCGATTACACCTAAAACATTGCTAAGGAAATTCTAAGATAAGAAGTTGGATTGTGGTTTTCAAATAAAGGCATAGGTACGATAGACTAGTACGAAATAAGATTCTCTTAGTAGTCGGTTTGATAGTAGCAATACTCGATCTTACAAAATCGGATGAAGTTAATTCATATAGAGACAAATCGAGACGTTAGTGATAGAGGTGACAACGACCAGTACGAAATTATTGGAGGATAAAACTAAAGGAGACAATGACATAATTATTTCAACCTTATACGATACCGGATTAGTTTAGTCCAATACACAATCACACCCCACCAATCTAGGTTCCAAGCACATCGTAGAACTTGCACTTTGAACTTAGCAAGCAAATTCTTCCATATACCTCTTGGGATTACGACTTACGTTTTCTGACGACTTTTACATTAGACCATCTTTGGGTCTCTTAACAGTTTACTTATTGGAAATGCGTTTCCAGCAATTTATATTGGATATAATCCAACTAACTGTTCACACTCACACGAACTACGAACCACATAGGAATGTTTTCCTACTACGAGCCATATAGGAATGTTTTCCTACTACTATGAACCTTATAGTAAATGACCTTACTACGACTGACTATCTAGGAATATTTGTCCTACTAATAGTACACGGAGATAATTTTCCAAACGTATACAAATGGATGCGTTGCATCACAACAAAAAACTTTCCTTTCGTGGACTTAGTTAAACGTCAGAATTACTCACACTTTCGCTAGAAACCACACAAACTATGACTACGAGCAAATTTCGGGATGAAATTCTCCTAACAGGGGGAGAATGTGACACCCGGCAATTTAGGTTAACTTTTAAAGTTAACCGAAACCCTAATTACGTGTATTTAGATGTGATTTAGGCTAAATACTTATAATTACTTGTAACTATTTATATATTATTGTGAATATACACCTACGTAATTGTTTTATATTACGCTTACGTAATTATTTGTAATTACGCGAAACAACCGGACGGAGTCCGACTAATTATACGACGTTGGTGAAAATATTTTCTATAAGTAACGTAAACCTATTTTTATGAATTAAATAGTAGTTATTCACCCTATATTATTATTTCGAATAATAATACGCAAAAACCTAGACGTTTTGCTTAAAACGTCTCAAACGTAAAGAAAACGCGTGAATCGAATTTGGCAACCAAACAAACGTCAATATATATATATTTTGACACCTTAAAGTAAAGTATTTTAATAATACTTCAATGAAAAATAATACCAAACATGTCTTGAATTAAAGCGACCCAAAATAATGTTACGCGATTTAACATTTTATAGCGAATGACGGGTAAACTAGCAAAATACGTAAACACAGTCTGAGACTGAGAATTAAATCACACAAACCAACCTAATGGGGCCCATAATCTGGTCACCTCCACCTCCACCACTCCTCATTCATGCATTTTTGCATCATGAGGATTCTCATTCAACCCATTAACCATTCATGCAATTTTAATTCATTTTTACACTAACTCTTTCTCATTTTCTCTCTAGTCTCTCTCTAAAATCCCCTCCCTCTCTCTAAACATCTGGATACCAGCCATCCGACACCACCACTCACCTCCATTTGACCACCACATCACCACCTACAACCACCACCTAGATACTACTCTATTCTTTAAAATTCTAGCAAGGAATTGAAGCTCAAGAACATCCCATCTCATTTCTGTCCAAACATCTCCATTTTCATCATTATGAGGACCATTCTAACTTTTTGTTACTCTTATTTACATGTATTTAAGTTCACTCAACCATGTTATGTCAAAACCATACCTAAAAACAACTTTTCTTAACCTAAAACTCATGAATATGCAAAGAAACTTTCTGTCCAGAAAAATGTGTTCACTTCCACGATTTTTAGAAAACTCAATTATTCATGAAAATGGACGTTTTTATAGTCTAAAATTAAGTTCAAGAAGTCATATTTCAAATCCCACTAGCCTCACCGTTTTATGAGTTCGTTTACTATTTTTAATATTTTTTGTGAAATCATATAGACAATCTGTCCTACAAAGTCAGAAACTTTTCTCTCAGTAATTTGACTATAACTTGAGCTACACACCTCCAAATGACTTAAAACCACTGCCCAAATTTCATAAATTTCATTGGTTACAACTTTTGTGAAGACCACTTTTATTGATTCCTTGTGTATTTTGCTCAGTAATTTAATCTTCATGCATGCTTTCAAGTTGGTCAATTTCTGGACCTCAGAGGAAAATGAAATTTTATAAAATATTTAGACCTTTCTAAAAAGCCTACAAAAATTACTGGAACTTTATAATACATTTAGGATCGCCTGTGATTTTCTTCATATTCTATTTCGGATTATAGGATTTTATAAAAATCCGACAAGTGGATGTAAAATCTGGAAAATAGCAAAAGTGGACTGTTTAGGATGTAACATAAAAACCGACACTTGTTGACCTACTAAAAGAGAAAGGGCTGAGTTTTTATGACATTTGAACATATTTAAGGGTTTGGTAAAAGTTCCGGGTCAAACCGAGTAGGTTTGACCAAGTCAACAAAAACGCGGTTCGGTTTCGAAAACGCCAAACTTTCTATTTTTGGAAACTTACTATTTTTGGAAAGAATTGTAAACAAAACGGGTTCGGGTGACATAATTTGTAACTTGGACCAAAAACAAGACTAGAAAACACTCCCGAACGAAAAACCGACACTTAGAACCTTTGGACCAAAATTGAATCTTTACTCTCACTAAGTACTCAACTTGTGTATCAACCGATAACTACATACGATGAACAACTCGATAACACATGACTTATATTATTACAAAGTATTCAATGAAACAAACATAATAACAATATCTTTTAGAATTATTATTACAAACTTACACCAACGGGTCGTACCCACTTTTGATAAAACAAACTTATTTGGACATATTAGTTGAGTGAACAACTATCATAAGTGGACATTAACCCTCCACTTACATAAATGATCTTTCAAGACATCTACTCATACAACCTTATACGTTTAGGAAGTTAGAAGGTTACACGTTGGATCACACTTTACTTGCTATTTGACACTACTTGCTTACTATTTGCTAGAACTCAGGTGAGTTTCATAGCCCCTTTTTACTTGTTTTAAATTGTTTTGGGGGAGAATGCATACTACAACCGCTTTACACAACTACTTTTACTTGAACACATGTACAGACTTGCTATCTTACAGACTTACAGACTATTAATGTACAGAATACATACACACATGTTTTATACAACTGTTTTTACTTGAACACATGTACATACTTGCTATTTTACAGACTTACAGACTATTGATATACTGATTTGCATGAGTTACGATTAATCCACTGAAGGCCTCTGAATCAATTTGTTAATTATCGACTTAAGCGCGAGTTTTAGTAAATGGATCCATTTAGGACTGACCATCCCCGCCAGGGGTAGCACGCACTACCACGAACCGTACTGTATAAACGGGCGTTTCTTACTCGTTTCACATGAGTGTTTTTGGATTAGCACTCACAGGGGCAAATTTCAAGTACTTGATTGTACTTTACAGATGTGTTAAGCTTCGACTATGATGCTCATGACAATTGTATATTCACTACATTGCACTCGTGCAATATTATAACTTGATTGTGTTCACAACTGTTTATTTACTGCAAACCTATGAACTTACCAACTTTGTGTTGACCATTTTAGTATGTATTCTCAGGTTTACAGACGCAGTAGGACTACCCGCACGAAACAAGACAGTAGGATGCTTTTGGAAAGCATAGCTCGAGTCGCATATTTTCAAACAAGAGATTTAATTGCATTACGATATTTTGTATCAACAACTATGTATTAGAAATCTCTAGACTATTTTTGCGAACTCCAATGTTTTTGGGTAACAGTTGTAAACATTTGATTATGGCAATGTAACCATTTTTCAAACGTCTCATGTAAAGGTCGTTTGTTGTAATCTTTGTGTGATGATATTTAATTTGGTCGGCGCCTCCGTGACACCTCATCCTTCCGCTGCCACGTGTGTTTGGGGGTGCGACAAATTATTCTAGTACCTCCCACACAATGGTTTGTGTTAGAAATCCAGTCCCAGTGGGAAAAAGTCTTCGAGCAAAATTTTTCTAAATTAGCCAAAAGAATATGGGATTCCAACACAACACAAACACTTAGATTATTTTCTCTTACCACCTGTTGAACCTCACTTTGTTTAGGGACTCGGTTCATGCCCCTAATATTCCATGATGCTAAACTAACCATTGGAAACATTATAACCGGGAGTGCTTGCCCCCACAGAAGATAAGGAACCCAAAGGATTACCCACAAAAGCAGCCGTTTCATTGTCATCACCTTCAACATCACTGAAAACCTCCATACCATCAATAACATTAGTATCAACTGTTACACTTTTACCTTTATCCCGTTTTTCTCCTGATTTCAGCTTATCCGAATCCAAAGTGTCATCTATTACATCAGAGGATAAAGCAGAAAACCGATTCACAACAGGAATTTGTTGCGATGATGAGCTAGTTTTATTAGACTTCACCACTAACCCAGAGTCCTTAGGCTTATACACCATTTTTGGCTTTTGAGTGCATAAAATAAATCCATCAGCAACCTTTCCTTGATTCACATTTCGAACAACCTTCTTAGGAGCCATAAATTCTTGAGAATTTACTTTCTTTGAAGCATCTTTTACCACATTCTTAGGACATTCTGAATCCTTATGGCCAAATATTTCACATAAACTACACATCGGAGGTTTCCATTCATATTCATCCTTAACCGTATACAAATTTTTTCCATTACCCTCAATCTGTGGAATTGAAACCACCACAGTATCCTTTAAAGGTTTCGCAGAATCAACTTCCACCATAGCTCTAGCAAAATTCGGTCTACCCCATGCTTCCATACACATCGTACTAGTATAAGAGTACAACATTAATGGGGTGCCAATCTTTGTAGCAATCCCACTCAACCCAACCTCATTGAATGCAAGAAGTGGAACATTATGAAGCTTAATCCAAACGGGTACCTTTGATAGGTCTTCTTTGGCTAAATTAGCATCCGAAGTCCATCTTCTAAGAATAATAGGGACCAAACGAATCATCCAAGGACCAACTTCAATGACGAGCATAGATGACATTCTATTTGTTTGGAATGAAATACTTTGATGCTATAATTAGTTTGTATGAGAACCTGTAGGGTAGGTTTTTGGTTTTCGGCATTACATCGCTCATTTTGTATTATATTTAGGTGCTCAATGTCTAAGGTCTTTGCTAACACTAACACCATGGTATATGGAATTTTTGTATTTGTTGTGCTGTGTTTTGCAGAAAGGAAAGTCTAGAAAGGGACAATCATCCGGGACTCAAGAGCCACCCAATTTGACTTCTCAGTTGATACTGACTAATATTCATCCAAATCTTGTTTTCAACCAAAGGGTTAACGTGCATTACAATGAGTATAATGAGCAATTGGTTGAGTTATTGCCAAAGGATTGTGAATATCCGCGGAGAGTTGACTGGAAACCATTAGAGGCAGTTATATTGGCATATGATATACGGTATGCATTATGTCAAACTTTTAGGTGGAATGGTGAGCCGATTGATGTGCACGATTGGGTGAAGTTGTTAGAAATTCATGAGCCTATATATCTGGAGTTATGCCTTGAGTTTTATTCTACAGTGCGCCATTATCAAGTGCAAACCATGGATGCACCTATTTTTTGACATTTAGGTTAGGTGGACGAGGTCACTCTATGACCATGAGGGAGCTGGCTACTTGTTTAGGTATATATACTCCGGAGGAGCTTTCGGCTGATTGGTTTGATGACTATATTACGGGTGGTTCTAGGCTTGATGAGGGTTTTGTGGCTGCTGATGTTTGGTCACAGTTTAGTGATTCACCGTATGTCTCGGTGGGTAATCCTTCGAGTGCTTTGCGATCTGTGAAGTACACAATTTTGCAAAAGTTCATAGTTCATTCGATTACTAACAGGGGCTAGAATACGGAGAAGGTGACTAAGCCGGATTTGTGGTATTTGGAGCGGTTTAAGAAACGGGAACGAGTTAATATACCATATTATGTTGGTGCTTATTTATATTTATATGATAGTGGTATTCGAGCGGGCTCTAAGATGTGTGGTGGTCATTTCATCACGAGGATTGCTAAGGCTAAGAGAGTTAGCCTAAACCCGAGGGAAAAATCCGTACACTCTAGTGAAGGATCCTGAGTTGAAAGTGGGATTTCCCATGTTTAGTGCATTTGGAGCAGTGAGGAAAGTTGGAAAAAAAATATGTACCCTTTGTTGAGTCTAGTAAGTCTTCTCATTTGGTCCCTCGCAAGCGAGGGAGTTCGCATAGGCCATCATCATCATCATCTCAGCCACCACCACAGCAGCAGGAGAGACAGGCAGAGGAAGCTGCCTATGATCATGTTATGCACGATGATCCCCCTAAGGGTGCGGGTTCTCAGTACCAGGATCAGCCTGGTTGGGTACAAGACTTCATGAACAGATTTGGTAATTTGGAGTTACAGCAGCAGACTTTCCGTAAGGAAGTCTGGTATGAGTTTATGTCTCAGCGGCATCATAACGTTTGGGTGGCACACAACACCCGACGTCTTTACGAGGCCGAGGAGGATTTAGAGCCCACCCTTTACCATTATCCACCTATGTGGGGACAGCCTGGGGCTGTCTACCCGCCCCCGGTTTATGATGAGGTTACTGCCTTGGCTGAGTTGCATGAGGAGCGTCAGAGATGACGGGATAGGGCGTGGTTGGATGAGTCTGGACACTCAGATACTTTGCAGCCACAACAGTATGATCATGGTTCATCACATGTTCCACCTCAGCCACAACAACCATGGAGATCTTGGACTTCGACTTTACCACAGCAGCCTCATCATAGAGATCCACAGGACCAGTCACAACAGCAGCAGGACGGGGGTCATTGGTTATTTGGATGATCCGCTATGATCACGAGACATTTCCTTTGTACTATTTAGCTATGTTGAACTTCTTTTCTCTAATTTGGTTGTTAAACTATGTTGCTAGTACTTTGGATATTTGGTTTAGACTCGTGGTAAGTGACACATGAGTACGGTTTGTACAGTGTCACTCATCCTATAGTTATGTTTTTATAAGTTATTTTCTAGTTTTTTTGTTTATTTTGATAGAATGCTCTGGTGGGAATGGAATCTCTTGCATATGCTGGCAGTAAGTTCAGCGACATCATTCACTTGGCATTCCATAAAAATCTGCATAAACCCCTAGGGAAGTACTCGTTCCCTTTTACTCCCGCACGTGTTTATTGCATATTTTTGTTTCTGTTGCATTGAGGGCAATGCATATCTTAAGTGTGGGAAGGTTGTAAATTCACTTGAATTTTATTCTTAGTAAATTATTATTTCTAGCCTCTTATCGGGTCTGTTATTGATCTTGGTTTTCCAATAGAACTTTACAAATCCCAATAACGGGCCAATGAATGATAGTTTGCTAGGAATTAGTTTGTCCTTAATAGATTAGTTGCTTTATAACATAGTTGATAATTTGAGATTAAAAGTAACTAAATCTTCCCTCTTGCATGTAAATTTTTAGAGATGTGTCATTTAAGCAACCTCATTGAGTGAATTGCATGACTAGCACACTTGTAGCCCCACTATTAAAAAATTGTGAGAGATTTTGAGCCTTTATTGAGAAAACACTTATCTTTAGTGTTTATATTGTTTATTGCTATGAGTGTGCCGGTGATTGTAGTTTGTTCTAAAACTTTCCCTAGTGATGCATTTCGAGGCCGCTGTGAGATCATAGAGATGTGATATAGGTGAGGTCGTATGATGAGGAGGTATTCTTTAGGAATTTGGAGCTTAATCTTAATAATTTTGATTCCTAATTAATTATCGAGTCTGTTATGGATCATTTATAAGATTAGTACGAATCTCAATAATCGGTCATGGAATTTTAATTATTTAGGATCTTATTTTCTTTTAAAACCATTTATATTCCAGTCCACTCAGGTCGTAGCACTCATTTTTAGTGCTAGAACCCCGTACACACTTCTGTTGAGTCACCTCTAGCATTTGATCCCTCTAGGAATGAAACCTGGATGTCCCGGATGATGATGTTTCTTGATCTTGTTGATGATCGTCTTTGTAATATTATAACCAATGGTCCTCATATTTCGAGCACTATTGTTCCTGCTGTTGCAGCTACTGCAACCACTCCTGCTATACCAGAAATGGTTATGTCAAAGAGGGAGGAACAATGGTCTGATGAGGATAAGAGGTTAGTAAGATTAGACAAACAAGCTAAGATTTACATAGGCATGGCACTTCCTGATGAAGTGTTTGAATTAATTAGGCTGTGTAGGACTGCTAAAGATATGTGGGATACCCTTAGGAATATATATATATTAGAACTCCTGATATTATTCGCTGCAGGGAAGTAAATCTCACTCGTCAGTATGAGCTATTTGCAATGGAACCCAATGAGTCTCCGTCTTCTACTTATACCAGATATCAGTCACTAATGAACACAATGGAAAAGGCTGGTATTGGTAAAGAGTAGAGGTTTGTGGTTGAAAAGTTTCTAGAACTTTTGCCAAGAAAAATCTGGGGAACTATTGCTACCTGCACAAGACAAAGGAATGATTATACCGTACTAAATCTAACTCAAGTCTATGGTATCTTATTCAACTGGGAGCAGTCTGAAAAGCAAGCTGATCAAAGTGAGCATATTCGTGCAACACTTGGTAGTCAAAAGATTTTGAATGCCCTTGTAGTTGACCTTGATGAAATTGATCATAAACAGAAGTCAAAAATTTCAAAGCTGAGCACAAAGTCGCTGATAGTTGACGAAGAAGGTGAAGTAGCTGATGAGCAGTCAGAGTATGATTATGATGAGGGTCTGGAGAAGCTTGAAATAGATATTGCTATGATGGTTGCAAATTTCAGAAGAAATACCAGATCAAAGCAATTCGCTGGTATCCCTGCATCTGATAACTTCAAATCAAAAGGTGACTGCTACAAGTGTGGCAAGCCTGGTCATTTCGCTGCTGATTGTCGATCCAAATCAATTAATCCAAACCCTGAACCAAAGCAAAGCTTCATAAATGAAAAGTACAACAAGTACAAGGCAAAATACAAGAAGCTTAAAGCACTTTCCAAAAGTGGAAAGAAAAGGGGAAGAGGGTTTGTCGCAGAAGAAGGATCATTCAGCGATTCTGACTCATCTTCATCATCTGATGAAGAAGAAGCTATGATATGCCTTGATTGAGATTACTGCTTGATGGCTGATGATGACGCATTTCAAGAAGACATCAAAGAAGTCGATCATAAATGTTCAGCATGTGGATGGGACCCTGAAACTCTCTACAAGGTACATTGTTTAAAGTCGTATTCAGCTACTGAAAAAGATAATGTTTTTGAGTCATTGATAGTTGACTTGTCAAATTCTCATGACATTCAAAGAAAACAGAATTATGAGATCAGTAAACTCCATGATCAAGATGAAAATGTGTTAAAAATAATGAATTTAAAACTAGATCTTGATGCACAAGTATATGCAAATCAAATTTGTGTTCAAGAAAAAGTAAAATTTGAAACACAATTTTTACTACCTAAAAAGGTCATGGAGTCATGGTGTAAGTCAACAGCGAGAGTAAATCAGTGTATTAATAATCAAATTCCAAAACAAGCAAAAGCTATTTTGGGAGGAAATTATGAACATGCTGCCTCACTCGCTGATTCAACTAAAGTTAATCCTATCTTTAATTCTGATGAAATCTTTTCAGAAGTTGTGTTTGAACATATATCAGTTATCAGTGAGCCAAGAACAAATTATTTTACAAAAAGCTATTTGGTCACTGATAATTGCAATATAGTGAGAACTGAGAATAAATCAATAAGTTTAAATCTCATTGAATCAGTTACTGATGATCAAAAAGACATCAGCAACCTTTGTGACACTGTTTCTGTCACTGATACATATGTCAGTGACCAAAAGTCAATGAAACAAGAGGTCAATAACAGCAAGAAAAGTTGTAAGCAGGTGTCAGCTCAGCAACTTAAACCAAAGCAAACAAAAAGGGCAAATTATGCAAATAAAAAGTGCTATAAATGTGGTGAAAGACAGCACCTATCTTCTGAATGCTCAGCAACACAATTTTCTAAACATGTGATCATCAGTGAGCATTCATGTAACACCCAGTTTTCGGGTCTAGTAGTATCTTAATATTTTCTGATTGTGAATCATTATTTAATGTGTCAGAAAATAGTTTCGGTGATTTATTTGAAAATAAATGGGTAAAAGAGTCGAATAATTTATTGTGACTAATAAATTATTAATTGTTTTAATTTAATCTAGTTGACGGTAAAATAAAATAATATTTCCCCGTAAATGATTTTTAAGTTCCAGACAATGATAAGTACGGGGAAAGAAATTTGGGTAATTATATACTAGACTTAAACTTTGAGTCGGTGTTTGTTTTAAACATATCCATATACATATATACATACGTACGATCATATACATACATACATAACTTGAAACCCTAGATCAAATTCATTCTCTATATCAAATTGAAGGTGGTAAATTCGATTTCAAGCTTCAAGATCAAGGGTTAGCATCCTCTAATCATTCTAATCAACATGTAAGTCTCAATTTCTTGTAATTTATGAACCCTACAAATTGGGGTTTTTGATGTTCTTGATTATAATTCAAAATTAGGGTTTAGATTGGTGAAATTGATGTGAGATAAACTCACTAGTGATGATAAGTAGCAAGATTCAAGCTAAGAGTCATTATTTTGTTTAGTGTTCTTGTGGCTTATGATGAAATAATGATGAACAACTTGAAATTAAAGCTTGTAATGTTTTAATAGTTGTTAGTGGATGATTATATGAATCAAGTAATATAAACCCTAGCTTAGAAATGTAAATTCATGTATAATTGTATATAAAGTGATGGGTTTAGTGGATTATTCATGAGTTGAAAGTTGTAATTACATTAGAATGGTTGATTGATGATGGAATCATGATTATAAGTTAATCTTTAACCTTGAAGTGATGAAGTTGATATATAATCCTTAATAAAGTTTGTGAGTTTAGTTGATTTTGGAAGAATCAATGTTTTAAGGTGATGTTATTAGTGAATAATTGATAATTAAAGAGCATTGTGTAAACTAATGTGATTAAGTGTTCATTAGATTAAATATGATTGTGATTAGTGACTATGAAACTTATAGTTACTAAATATGTTAACATATTGATAAGTGTGGTGATTGTGCTAATTCGTGTAAATTGAGTAATTTAGATTTGTTGAAGTAAATCTATTGGGGTGATGCTATATAGATTTAAGACAAGTTACTAACTTGTGTTGTTCTATTGTATTCTCAGATGCGCAGAAGGCTCAGTGATATTAGACTACTGAGTGGATGTCTGAGGTGGTCGGTGAGTGGATCTCTAATCCTCAGCGTAACTTGGTTGTAACAAGTTTGGTTACAACAAGTAACATGTTATTACTTTATTAGTTGCATTGATAATTATGTTGATAGTTAATAATACTGTTGATATGTTGACTAGTTGAATATGTGACTTGTTGATTACGTGATCACTTGAATTAATTGGCCTCCGGGCATCAGTTGTTAATGAGGCAACGAGTTGTTGAACTGTTGGTTGGGCTAGTTGGTTATCCAAAGTTTAACACACCTCCTGTGTTAGTTGAAGATAATCACTAGCTATCGGTCTCGTCCGTATGGCCATACGGATAGGTTGGATAAGTGTTCTTGGGGAGCCACCCGGGTTTATGGTTATCCCCAGAGCCGCCGATCCTCATTATGGTGTTGTTGATTAGTTGATGAGTTGTATTGTGTACTTGCTTGTTTAGTGTTAAGTGTTGTACACAAGGTTGTTAAGCTAAGTTAGGATGTTGATTAGTTATCTGCTCACTTAGCGTTATGCTAATCCCCCACATTAACACTTCTTGCAGGGTTTTGCTATTATATTGGTTAGGCAAGAAGCTGGATTAGAAGGAATGTTTGACCACGAGGCATTACTCTGATAGCGGATTTGTATAAAATAATGTTTTAACATGTTTTATATAACACCTCTGTTGAGAAATTATGTTTTGAAAAGGTTGAATTTTATATGTTGATAAAACGATGTAAATTATTATTATCTATTTGGACTTACGCTTCCGATTTACTATATTTAAATAAGTATAAATGAGGGGTGTTATAAGTTGGTATCAGAGCGTAAGTTTGGGTGAATTGTACATTATAAGATGTTCAATCCCAAACTTAGAATTTTGTCAAGTCAAACATTCCAGGGTGTGGGGATTAGTGGTTGCATGAGAAAGTTGTTAGTGAATGTGTACTAACCTATAACAAGTTGCAAGATTGTTGTTGTGGTTGCAGAGACGGAGGAATATGAGGAACCGAATGGTATTCTCAATGATTCCTCAATACTCGTGGGCTTAGATGTGCCAGGTAATTTCCGTTAAGCTTGGTAAAGTTCAATAAGCTTTAATTGTTTTACTTTACTATGATATGATTGTTAGTAAAGTAAATTGAATTATTGGTGATTATTACTTGTTAATAAGGTGATAAGAACATTAATGAGTAATTAAGGAGAAAATGGAAAATTTCATAAAAGTGTTGAAACTGTGTAGATACATGATTGACTAAGGTGTAACAGTTGTGTTGATTGATATTAAGTATATCTACAATATGTAATAAAGTATATGTGATTATAAGTGCAAGGTGTGATTATAAATCCTTGTTAGGGAACTTTTTGATACATGATAAATTGAACTAATATGACTCCATGTGGTGAAATTAAAGAGATGTTGGTATATCTCAAATAATAGGTTTGGAGTCATGTGGTTGTTTAAATGTGAAAGTGTTTAGTTGTTACAATGTGTGTTGTTAACTTAGAAAAGTCAAAGTGAAGGTGGTCAAGCCAAATTGGATAATAACCATGTCATAAAGTGATAAAGGTGGCTAGATAATTATGTGTAGCATTGATCATGATTTTTGGTTGAATTATGATCTATGTATTGAACGTGGTAAAATCAGGAAGTCAAAGTGGTCAACTAGTCTATATATGCGTTGACAAGTTGTGAAAAAGTCATGGTTGAATACTTGTTGTAATTGTTGTGAATTTGATGATTTTATGTGAATTTGGTGTTTCAAGGTTATAATGTGACACCGATAGTGGAAGTGAAGTTGTTTGACTTGGTAAAGTCAAAGAAGTGTAAAATGGGTGTTAAATTAGTGAACATATTGGTTGAAACCCAAATGGGTTGTTAAAGTGCCCAAATGGGTCACTTGATGGTTAAAAGGTTAAAATGTGTAGTGGTCTGATTAAGAAGAATGTTAAAGTGACTTTAAGTCATAAAGATAGTAGTAAAAGGTGATGAAAATGAGTTGGGTAGTCAATGTGGTTATTTTCTTAAAAGTGCCCAATTGGACCCCTAAACGGGTCAACGAGTGAAAATACGATATAAGGTGTATATATAGGTGATGAATGTGCCCACAAGTCTTAAATATATGTAGAAACATGTTAACAAAGAGTGGGAGTCTGAAACCATGCCATTTGGAAGTTGGTGTGTCAACCAAAACGGCTAAAATGGCTTAAAACGAGTCACACGTCTGTTTTCTCGTAAAACGTGTAAATTGAAAAAGTGTAAAAAGAGAAAGTTTCGTTTTGGCATAGTGGAGGTGCCTGCAAAATTTCATGACTTAATTCTTCACGGTTTAAGAGATATGCACGTTTGAATTTCGGAAAATTGCACTAAAGCTGCAGGTCTGAAAATAGCTTAGGGAACGCGATCCTAGCATGAGGATCCGGATCGCGTTAGTATGTTGAAATTGGTTGTAGTCGAATTTGTGCTGGGGAACGCGATCCCAGCAAGTTTTCCGGATCGCGTTCGTATGTGTAAATTGATCACAGAAAGTTTTCTAAAGGTGAACGCGATCCAGCCACCTTAGTCCGGATCGCGTTTGCAAGAGTAAAGTTGACAAATTTTTTTTGCAAATTTCAAAAGTGCACAAGTGTTTACCCACGGAAAAATTGACACATTTTCTTTAAACTCCGATTGGGGTGAAATTTACACGGTCACTCGGAAACGTTCCAATGATCAAAGCTAAGTATCTTAGCCTAGGTGTTTTTTGGCCATTCGGGGTCGTTTGGGGCCCGAAAATGGCATTTTACTGTTATTCGGACCTTATTTCGGACTTTTAATTTACGTTTTGAATTGGGCTTTTGTTTCTTTATGCCCAGAGGTCATTCCTGTGACTATATGTAATATTAAAAGTTGTTTTAAGAGGTTCACACCTTTTATGGTGTATGAGTTAGTTGTAGGCAGTTTATTTAACTGCAAAATATACCAGTAAATGGTAATGTTGATTGTTGCTAACAAGGGTTAGTAAACATTGAATATGAAATCATATTAACTATATTATATGGACTAAATTGAAATGTGATGAAGTAATTGGATTACTTAGAGTGCTATAAAGTGCTGAAATAAACATTTTAAGAAAATTATGATATAAGTGCATGAACTTATATATATGTGATAGTTGAACATGAAATGAAGTGTTTACCTATAATTTGACTAAAAGTACATGGATTGATGAGTATGTGTTGAATGTTATATATATTATTGATGAAATGTTTAGTACTAAATGTACTATAAGTATTAAGTTGTATAAATAATATTTAATATTGAATCCAGTAATAAAGAAGTTGATCGATGTATTCATGTCGGACATTGTTGTAGGATGCCTGTATTGTTAATATAAACATGATGATATGAGTAGTTACGTTCAAAGTGATCAGTTAAAAATATTAGTAAGTTAAAAAGTTAGTTGTATACATGTTGCACGGTGGTATTATATATGGGTAAAATGTTAATATTACTGTTGAGAAATATGTGAGAGTAAAGATAATTACTTATGAGATAAATGGTATGAAGTGGCCTGAGAATAAAGTGTGACTGACATAATATGACGACGTCTGGCCAACGTATTTATATTATGCCATTTCACATGGAGTTGTTGAGGTTACTAAGTACCAGATAAAGTTAAGTGGTTTTAAATTAACAGGTAAGATATGTTGACCTGTAGTTGAGAAATAGTCAATGATTGACTTAAATGAAAGAGTAGTAAACCATGAATTGTTGTTAATGTGGTACCTATGATACAAGTGATGTGTATATGGTTAATTGCAAATAGTGATAATTAAAAGATGATTTAAGCAAAGTAGAGATCAGTTGTTTGCGGATAATATTGTGTTGATATCATTGAATAGATGACTAGTGACAGCACCTTGTGTTGTTGAAATACCTATGCTGATGATGCATGGTATTAACAGGTATTGATTTGGCATCCAGGTTGATGTGAAAGGATACTAATTGATTATATTTAACCATAAGATTTGACCTCTACATACTGCTTATCGATTATTCGTATGTGCTGATGGTTATATGATTTGATTCCCATAGAGTGAAGAGTTTCATTTAACCTAGTTGTGTTTATAATTACAAGTTGTAAAGTGGTAATTAAATAGTTGCAAAAGTGAAAATTCTTAGCAATTTGTTAACTAAAGAAATACATGACGATTAGCTAAATTGCTAGTAGGAGTTGAGATAAACTTGTGTTGTTAATGAGTATATTGTGGTATTCATTACCACTAGTGTTATTTATATAACAATAGAATGTTCATGTGATTTTGTGTTTCACTTATGTCAAGTGATTGTGTTGTATATTTGACTAGTTATAAATGATCATGTAAATGGTCAGTTAAATGTGTTGAGACAGAGTATGTGCACAGTATATGTGCAGGGAGAAAAGATAGAAATATGTACATTTGAACAGGTGAATGTGGAAAGAATCGAATATATGTATATATATTTATGAGTTGCTCAAGGGAGTAACGTGTGATATGTGTATTTGTGACAGTAGAACTAAATAAAGTACAAAACACCACTTATATGTTTATGTGAATTCAGTTGAAATACACACTGGTGGTGTGTGAGTTGTATGAAAAGTATAATATTAATAAAATGTGTGATTCTATTTCACTAGATTGACTAAGTGTGATCAGATTTCGAGGACGAAATCTCTTTAAGTGGGAGAGATTTGTAACACCCAGTTTTCGGGTCTAGTAGTATCTTAATATTTTCTGATTGTGAATCATTATTTAATGTGTCAGAAAATAGTTTCGGTGATTTATTTGAAAATAAATGGGTAAAAGAGTCGAATAATTTATTGTGACTAATAAATTATTAATTGTTTTAATTTAATCTAGTTGACGGTAAAATAAAATAATATTTCCCCGTAAATGATTTTTAAGTTCCAGACAATGATAAGTACGGGGAAAGAAATTTGGGTAATTATATACTAGACTTAAACTTTGAGTCGGTGTTTGTTTTAAACATATCCATATACATATATACATACGTACGATCATATACATACATACATAACTTGAAACCCTAGATCAAATTCATTCTCTATATCAAATTGAAGGTGGTAAATTCGATTTCAAGCTTCAAGATCAAGGGTTAGCATCCTCTAATCATTCTAATCAACATGTAAGTCTCA
The DNA here is from genome assembly GCA_949592205.1 of Helichrysum umbraculigerum. Classification (NCBI taxonomy): domain Eukaryota; kingdom Viridiplantae; phylum Streptophyta; class Magnoliopsida; order Asterales; family Asteraceae; genus Helichrysum; species Helichrysum umbraculigerum. The sequence goes on along the minus strand of CATIUR010000001.1, from coordinate 56,236,286 downwards.
ATTTCTTGTAATTTATGAACCCTACAAATTGGGGTTTTTGATGTTCTTGATTATAATTCAAAATTAGGGTTTAGATTGGTGAAATTGATGTGAGATAAACTCACTAGTGATGATAAGTAGCAAGATTCAAGCTAAGAGTCATTATTTTGTTTAGTGTTCTTGTGGCTTATGATGAAATAATGATGAACAACTTGAAATTAAAGCTTGTAATGTTTTAATAGCTGTTAGTGGATGATTATATGAATCAAGTAATATAAACCCTAGCTTAGAAATGTAAATTCATGTATAATTGTATATAAAGTGATGGGTTTAGTGGATTATTCATGAGTTGAAAGTTGTAATTACATTAGAATGGTTGATTGATGATGGAATCATGATTATAAGTTAATCTTTAACCTTGAAGTGATGAAGTTGATATATAATCCTTAATAAAGTTTGTGAGTTTAGTTGATTTTGGAAGAATCAATGTTTTAAGGTGATGTTATTAGTGAATAATTGATAATTAAAGAGCATTGTGTAAACTAATGTGATTAAGTGTTCATTAGATTAAATATGATTGTGATTAGTGACTATGAAACTTATAGTTACTAAATATGTTAACATATTGATAAGTGTGGTGATTGTGCTAATTCGTGTAAATTGAGTAATTTAGATTTGTTGAAGTAAATCTATTGGGGTGATGCTATATAGATTTAAGACAAGTTACTAACTTGTGTTGTTCTATTGTATTCTCAGATGCGCAGAAGGCTCAGTGATATTAGACTACTGAGTGGATGTCTGAGGTGGTCGGTGAGTGGATCTCTAATCCTCAGCGTAACTTGGTTGTAACAAGTTTGGTTACAACAAGTAACATGTTATTACTTTATTAGTTGCATTGATAATTATGTTGATAGTTAATAATACTGTTGATATGTTGACTAGTTGAATATGTGACTTGTTGATTACGTGATCACTTGAATTAATTGGCCTCCGGGCATCAGTTGTTAATGAGGCAACGAGTTGTTGAACTGTTGGTTGGGCTAGTTGGTTATCCAAAGTTTAACACACCTCCTGTGTTAGTTGAAGATAATCACTAGCTATCGGTCTCGTCCGTATGGCCATACGGATAGGTTGGATAAGTGTTCTTGGGGAGCCACCCGGGTTTATGGTTATCCCCAGAGCCGCCGATCCTCATTATGGTGTTGTTGATTAGTTGATGAGTTGTATTGTGTACTTGCTTGTTTAGTGTTAAGTGTTGTACACAAGGTTGTTAAGCTAAGTTAGGATGTTGATTAGTTATCTGCTCACTTAGCGTTATGCTAATCCCCCACATTAACACTTCTTGCAGGGTTTTGCTATTATATTGGTTAGGCAAGAAGCTGGATTAGAAGGAATGTTTGACCACGAGGCATTACTCTGATAGCGGATTTGTATAAAATAATGTTTTAACATGTTTTATATAACACCTCTGTTGAGAAATTATGTTTTGAAAAGGTTGAATTTTATATGTTGATAAAACGATGTAAATTATTATTATCTATTTGGACTTACGCTTCCGATTTACTATATTTAAATAAGTATAAATGAGGGGTGTTATAATTCAGACACCATTTATGCAAACTAGTGGAAGCCAAAAATAAGGCTCAGCCACTATGAATGTGACACCCGTCAATTTAGGACTAGAATTTAGTGCCTAATCAAGTTTTAATACATGTAATTAGTTCTGGGTTAGGCTAATTAATGTATCAATTACTATATATATTGTTGAATATATATCTACACAATATGCGATTTGTTTAAATCGTACGAGCTTCAAATCGAATGAATTTCGATACAATAAATACGGGCGTTGGTGAACAATTTTATTTAGTAATACAAATATTATTGAATAACTCAATTCTATTTAAAATATTATTTATTGTAATATTTCGTAGTCCATTCGTATTGTACAAATAACATACGTACAATAAATATACTAACGCGCAAACAAATAAAACGAATTTCATTTTAATTACCATAAATAGATATTTGGTAAAATATTACAATAAAATATTTTATAAAGATTTGTAATTTAAAACCAATATTTAAAAGTGTAAACGATCGGAGAAACGAACACCGCACGAAGTGCTACGCGTAGACTGAAAATGGGAGGAGATCCCTTAACCACCTCCCCACCATCTTTTCTTTTCATTTATTTTTTTTCTTTCTCTTTCTTCTTTCTCCTTTTTCTCTCAAAAATCATCCACCACCACCATTATCATCACCATCTAAATCATCAAATAAGTATACTAAACTCGCTCGGATTCTCAAGCTCCTTTGGAACAAAAGATTCACCACGCAACTATCTACCTTCCTATCTTTTCGAAATTTCATTTCGACATCGCGTAAGTTTCCGGCAAAACCCGAAACTCTCCGTTTTTACTCATGTTTACTTGTTTATTGTTTAGATAAGCTTAATATGTCCATATAAGGGTTGGGTAAAAGATTTGGACCGAAAGGAAACCGGAAAACTCGTTTTCGACACATTTTCCGGCCATCAGACCGTAACGTCGCATTTGGACCCAGATTTATGCGACGTCAGCTTCAACGTCGCAAAACCCCTCGTGACGTCGCATGGTGCGATGTCAGTCACAAAGTCGCATTAAATTGCGACGTCGCGTATAGCGACGCCACCCACAACGTCGCATTAAATTGCGAAAGTCGCACATAGCGACGCCATGCTCAACGTTGTAGTCAGGGCCTGCGACGTCGCACCCAACGTCGCACAAAACAGAAACTAGAAAACACATATTTTTACTAAGTGTCGAGACCTTAATTTTTATCACTTGATTTCACCCAAATTCAAGTCCAGATGCGTTTTTCCTTAAAGCAATATAGTAGAAATAAAAATTTTCCAAGCTGACCTGGCAGCTCGACCCCAGCCAGGGGCTCTGCCCCTTGCACCCCGCCAGGGGCTGCCGCCCCTTGGACCCCGCTAACCAGGGGCGCTGCCCCCGGACCCCCGTACTTAGATTCCGTAAGCACATTTTACACCAAGTGTCAAACTTGTACAACTTCAAAACGCTTACACGATACAACTTTTCAATCATAATGGAATTTACTTTTCAAGTATAACGCTTCGAAATCAATGTGATAACATCAAGACTATTGTTACAATTAATCACCAACGGGCCGTACACGTTTTCAAACATACAATTCAATCAACCAAATCGTAGTAATTTGGACAAGTCAATCAACCAAATCGGGACAATTTGGACAAACAACTACGAGGGTAGTCTTTCGAGATACCTAATCAATTAATAACCATCATGTGTCATGGACACCTTCAGGTTACAAGTCTTCGGACATCAACTCAAGGCTAACCAATTCAAGCTTATTTAGATAAACATACAAGGCTCAGTTGAGTTTCATGGCCCCATTTTCAATACTTTTATCAGGGGTGTGATATTACTGCTTATTTTGGTTTACAAGTAGAACGCAAGTACAAACTATCGAATACTACATGAGTTTCAAGCTAATCAATTTAAAGTCCTCTATAGCATAGTCTCTAATATTTTAGCGTGAATGTTAGTATATGATATCATATGGGATTGACAATCCTCATCCGGGTTAGCACGCACTAACCGGTCAAACGGATGTATTAGCATTTGGGAAGACGAGTGTGGATTAGACACTCGTAGGAGGCAAACCAGTTAGGTTTCCTTAATTGGACCTAGCGCTCAAGTTAAGCTCAGACTATGTGCTCATGGATTGTATAACTTTTATTTTGCTTAATTGCATTATAAATTCAATTTAAATCTTGCGGTTCTTACAACTATACATTGACATACAAACCTGTGAGCTCACCAGCGTTTTCGCTGACCCATTTTAGTATGTATCACAGGTACCCAGCAGTAGGTTGGCTGCACAAGCAGGGATTATTAGCTCGAGTCAGCATACATACAACTAGAGATTTGATTGCATTATTATATTTTGTAGAAGTAATTATGCTATGTAATCTCTAAATTTCAGGAACCGAGCTAATCTAACATTATTTTGATGTAAACGTTTACTTTATTAATACAAGTTTAAAACGACGCATATAGTGGTCGTTCATTATATCTTATGTGCTTTGTATATTAATTAGTGACACCCAAATCGAGCTTCCGCAAATCATTAAATTTGGGGGTGTCACAATGAACCTATCTCAGGATGGGTTTACCAGTTGAATTAATCATGTTTATTGATGCAGGGCATTATTAGAGAGACTATCTGGTATCTGGACAGTGGTTGTTCCAGACATATGACCGGATGTAAGTCCCTGCTCAGTGACTGCTAGGATGAAAGAGGTCCTGATGTAGTGTTTGGTGATAATAAAGTGGGAAAGACAAGAGGATATGGTGTGCTGACCAATGGAAATGTTTTGTTTAAGAGAGTTGCATATGTGGAAGGACTGAAGCATAATTTATTTAGCATCAGTTAGTTCTGTGATTCCAAAAATAAAGTGCTATTTGATCATGAAGCTGGTGTTGTTTGTAACAAGAAAGCGAGTGTTGTGTTGGCTGCAAACAGGAAAGGGAATACATATGTTGTCAATATGGATTCAGCGCAGTCAGGATCATGCTTTTATTCAAGAATTGTTTTAGAAGAACAGTGGTTATAGCATAAGCGACTTTCTCACCTGAATCTAAAAGCAATCAATAAATTAAGCAAAAATGGCTTAGTCACTGGACTGCCAAAATTGTTTTATGAAAAATATAAGCTTTGTTCAGCGTATGAGAAAAGAAAGCATCACAGTTCATCTTTCAAGAGTAAACAGACATCATCAGTTACTGAATGTTTTTATCTACTCCATATGGATCTGTTTGGTCCAGTGAGTACTCCAAGTCTTGGTGGAAAGAGATATTGTTTGGTAATTGTGGATGTATACTCCAGATACACTTGGGTATTCTTTCTCAAGACCAAAAATAAAGCTGCCGGCGATATTATATCCTTTGTCAAGAAAATGGAGAACTTAAATGGTAGTTTGGTAAAACATTTAAGAAGTGATAATGGCACTGATTTTAGGAATGTTGACCTGGAAAGCTTTTGTGATTCAAAAGGTATATCTCAAAACTTCTCAGCACCAAGAACACCCCAACAAAATGGGGTTGCTGAAAGGAGAAACATGACCTTGATTGAATCTGCAAGGTCAATGCCCATAGATCCTGGTCTTAAGACCTATTTCTGGCTGAATCAGTGAGTTCAGCTTGATTTACCCAGAATAGGTCACTAATTGTCAAAAGACATGATAAGACAGCCTATGAAGTGTTAAGGTGGAGAAAACCTGATATAAGTTTTCTTCATGTTTTTGGCAGTACCTGTTATGTCTTAAACAAAAGAGATCACTTAGGCAAGTTTGATCCAATAGCTGATGTAGGTATATTTGTTGGATACTCAATGATCTCTAAGGCTTTTAAGGTCTATAATAAAAGAAGAGAATGCATTGAAGAATCAATGTATGTTACTTTTGATGAAGCTTATGATGAGTCACTCACTGATCCAAAAGATTATGAATCTCTTGAATTTAATGAGTTAACAAAATTGGATGGTGACTCATCAACTAACAAAAAGGTCACAGATGAGAAATATCATAATTTCTCATCTGAATCTGAAAGGGAAGATGATGTCCCTGAAAACAATTCTAGCTCTACTTCAGCTGTGAATTATTCAAATACATCATCTTTGCCCAATCAAGACCAACCATCATCCACTCACTGTCCAAATCAAAGCCCACAAAACAATAACACTCACAGTTCCACTGTTAATCAGTCTCCAAGACAAACAATGGATAAAACAGTCACTGCTGAACCTCAGTGAATGACTAAGTGGACAAAACATATTGATAATCAATTGATTATTGGTAATCCACAATCCAAAGTCCAGACTAGATCGGCAACTGCTAACTTTTGTTTGTTTGTTAGCTTTGTGTCACTGATGGAGCCAAAGAAGGTAGATGAAGCACTCACTGATCATAATTGGATAGCTGCCATGCAAGAAGAGCTTGCACAGTTTGAAAGAAACAAAGTCTAGAAGCTAGTGCCTCAACCTGCTAGATTATCAGTGATTGGAACTTGATAGGTGTTCAGGAACAAAATGGATGCTGATGGTGTGGTTGTTAGAAACAAGGCTAGACTGGTTGCACAAGGTTACTATCAGCAAGAAGGCATTGACTATGACGAAACCTTTGCACCAGTGGCTAGACTTGAAGCAATCAGGCTATTTCTAGCCTATGCAGATCACAAGAAATTCAAAGTATATCAGATGGATGTGAAGAGTGCCTTTCTAAATGGCAAGCTGCAAGAAGAAGTGTATGTCAAGCAGCCACCTGGATTCATTGATCCAAAACATCCTGGTTATATTTATAAACTGGATAAAGCCTTGTATGGACTAAAACAAGCTCCTAGAGCCTAGTATGATACTCTCTCTGTTTATCTAATAAAATGTGGCTATGTCAGAGGTAAGATTGATAGCACATTATTTATTAAGAGAGATAAGAGAGATGTCATATTAGTCCAAATATATGTTGATGATATCATTTTTGGGTCTACTAACAGTGACGTGTGCAAGGAATTCTCTGACCTCATGACTAAAAGTTATGAAATGAGTATGATGGGTGAATTAACATTTTTTCTTGGTCTGCAAATAAAACAGACCAAAACTGGAATTTTTATAAGTCAAGGAAAATATGTTAAAGATTTATTAAAGAAATTTGAATTCACTAACTGCTCGTCCCTTGCTACACCAATATCACCTGCAGTGAAACTACATGCTGATCCTGATGATAAATCTATAAACATCACTGCTTACAGAGGAATGATCGGATCATTACTGTATCTCACTGCAAGTAGACCAGACATTATGTTTGCTACTTGTCTATGTGCTAGGTATCAAGCTGATCCAAAAGAATCTCATCTGCTCGCTGTCAAGAGAATATTTAGATATGTGAAGGGTACACCAAATCTTGGTCTTTGGTACCCATCTAGTTCAGATTTCTCACTGAAAGGATATTCTGATTCTGATCATGCTGGATGCAAACTGGATAGGAAAACTACGTCTGGTAGCTATCAGTTTCTTGGAGAAAAGCTTGTAAGCTGGTCCCGCAAGAAACAAAATTCAGTTTCAACCTCAACCGCTGAAGCTGAATATGTCACTGCTAGTGGGTGTATAGCTCAAATTCTCTGGATGATAAATCAACTCGCTGACTATGGATTTGACTTCACAGAAATACCAATATATTGTGATAGTCAAAGTGCCATAGCCATTGCAAATAATTTAGTGATGCACTCAAGGACAAAGCACATAGATGTACGATATCATTTCATCAGGGACCATGTGATGAAATGTGATATTGAACTTCACTTCATACCAACTGATTACCAACTCGCTGATTTGTTTACAAATCCTTTGGACGAGAAAAGATTTAATTTTCTTATCAGTGAGTTGGGCATGTTAAATTTAAATGATTAGATAATTCTGACAAGCTTATTTAGTCTTTTATGTTTTTCAATTTAAATAAAATGATTTTATAAATTATCACTTTAGATAATCATATTCGCTGATCTACTACCTCCAACTGATCTAATCAGCGAGTTGAGTGATCAGTAAGTTATGAATACCTATTGTTATAATATATAAAATCACATGAATATCTGCTTATGCTTCCAAGTTGAATTAATATCAGGTCGTTTTATTATTTCTCCCTGATCCAATCAATATTCTAAGTTATGATTGGATCAGTGAGTCTTAATGTATTGATTAAATATACATTTGACTAAAAACATAATCTGATATTCATTTTCTTATAATATAACAAAATATATTTATCTAAAGTTGATAAATTAGATTTACATCAAAAACTGAACAATATTTTAAATGATTTAATCAGTACTCTAAGTTGTGATTAAATCAGCAAGTTGAATGTTCAGCAAGATACAAATCCAATTGTCTCTTTATGATATTTTATATTTCTTTAAAAAATCAAAAATAATATGGTGGATAATCAATACACATTGATTATATATCTTCAGGGACTCCCTGAGGTATCATTAATGGGAAAATCAATAGACAAACATTCATTATATTTAATATGTTTCGTATTTAATTTAACGATTTTGAATATATGTTTTATGGTACAACGTAAAAGTCGTATTTCTGACACTCTCTCTCTTACGTCAGTGCACTTTTCCGACGCACTACTCCCATCACCATTAATGCCACCATGCTCCACCATCATCACCCCTATACCACTACTTTTACCACCACCATCGAACACGATGGTTCATTTTTAACCACAAGAATATCAAGTGGCGTTACCCTATATATCAGGGACTTTTCACAATTCACTATTTTTTTTACTCTAACTTGATTTTCTGCAAATAAAATCATCATTTCCAAAACCCCCCAAATAACCTTTCATCTTTAAACTGATTTTAGGGTTCATAATGGCAAAATCAAAATTCTTTCTAAACTCATACACACCTACTGTAGAGATTAAAGTTCTTCGAGCCTCTGCAGTAAGTGATGATATTGTTATTACGATACCAAAAAGAAATTATTTAGTAAACCTTAAAACCCCAAAAACAGAGTATGCGGAGATTCTTACTTTTAAAAACAACCATTTTATTCTCTCTGCTCTCACATTATCGCCTGGGGAGATGAACCCAGAATGGCTCAGTGAGTTCTGGTTTACCTGCACTCACTCAGTTGTTAATGGGGTTTCTCAGATTCAGGGTTTTATCGATAATTGGGGCAAAAAGATAATAATCACCGCCGGCATCATCCGCACTATTTTACAACTACTAGTTCATACTATTTACGAGCCATTGCCCGATGGAGATACAGCTAAGGGAGGTATCGTCAATCTCACTGGGATTGAATGTAGGCACTCTGTCGATGTAAATGGCAACCGTAAGTATTTCACTGTTCATAAATCCAAAATGGATGGTATTTGGAATGTGTTATTTTCAAAGTTTATTCAGTGCCTGGGCACCCAAACAGGGAGCTATGATCAATTTAGCACCCTGGAGGCACAAATCAGTTGGTCACTGGTCAACTCTCTTCGAGTTGATTATGCAAGTGTGATCTTTTCCGAACTGGTCAATAGAGTCGCTGAGCCAACGAGAGCCAAGTATGTTCCATACTGTAGGTTCCTCTCACTGATCTTTAAAGATCAGTTTCCTGAGTATGATCGAATTCCATTCCAAGGATTCGAACCTACCCTGGTTGGTTTTCAAATATTTTCAAAACCAGCGACTGTCTCTCCCCCTTACTTTATGAAAAATCCACAGGGGATACTTGCACCCCATCCTGTAACTTTTGTATAACCGTCTGCTGCTGCCCCCCATCAGTCACGTCACTGAACACACCCCAGTGACCACTGTGACTAAACCACCAGTTAAGAAATCAACTGCTGCTCCCAAGAAAAAATCCAAATTAGGGTCCTTGACATTAAAGGATCAGGGTGAAGCAGAGACTATACGTTCAGTCCCTGTGGGCAACCTTGATCAACCCCAAACCATAGCTACTTCACTGGACTCCTGAAAGTCCAGTGACTTTACAAAGGGAAAACTACATACAGCTACAATGGCTCAACCCATTGTTAGCAGTGATTCGGGTGCATCCCACACCCCCTATTTAGTCAACCCATCAGCCACTTGTCATCCTCACAAAAGGGTGACATTTCAGACAAAGGGATAGTGGCATCAACGGGTGATAACACACTCACTGTTGATGTCACACCATAGGTTACAGACCCGAGCCAACACCCATCTACCACTGCACTAGCCGCCAATGTCTCACCACAGTCACATGGTGAGATATAGGCTACACATTCTGTTTCCAATGATCCATCAGCTAAAACACAAGCTGGTGATAACGAGGAAGCCCAACCCATGGATACCTCTGATGATGAACTCACCGATGTAACACAGCCACAACAACCACCTGTCACTGCTGGATCAACTACTGTTGCTCCTACATCACCAATGGTCACTACAACCCTACCAACTACTACACCAACTTTGTCACACCCCCAATTTTGTGACACGGAAGCGGTTTGGGTCGGGGCGCGACTAATACGGTAATCACAACACATAAGATATAATGAACGACTCTACATGTGTCGTTTACAAATTACATTGATAATATAAAAGTTTTACAATGTTATATTAGTTACAAAAACTTGTGATCATAATGTGAGAGATTCTAATGCACATCTAATTTCACAAAATATAGAAATGCAAGGGAATCTCCTGATGTTTGCATGCGACTCGAGCTAAGTATCCTGAAAAAGCAGGCCTACTGCTGCTGAGAACCTGAGATTACATGCTAAAAGGTCAGCTAAAAGCTGGTGAGTTCACAGGTTTGTATAATGATAAAATATAGTGTGTGAACCACAAGATTTAATATAATGATTTGAAACCAATCAAATAATGTGTATATTACTGCCATGAGGTCATAGTCTGAGCTTAACTGAGGTGTCGGGATCACAATCAAGTGCCCGATCGAGGGTGCCTCCCTGCGAGTGCCAAATCTACACTCGTATGAACAAATGATAATGCGTCTGTTTGACCAGTTGGGGCTTTCAACCCGGTCGTGGATTGTCAATCCCATATGGTACCATACACTAACATTCACGCTACAAAAGTATTACCAAACTATGATCGTGGAGGGCTTTAAAATGATTAGCAAATAACTGTAAGTCCCCTAGTTCTAGGATCGATAACTTCGTTATCTGTAGTATCAAGGTGCGGAATCCCTCAATACGATGTTATCTTACTAACAACGAATATGTTCGAATTGCGTTTTAATAAAGCTTAACTTTAAACGATGAATCGTCAAAGCCTAGCCGTAGGTTATGTTTTCTCTGGTTTGCTGGAATCGCAGGTTCGGAATATGCAAAAGTATTTTGTTTTTCACGTTGAAAAACATTATATAGTTCAGTTCGTCTCGGCTCGCATGGGCCTGGGAGTTCCGTCCAACTCGCAGCCCAAGCCCAACAAAGAACTCGGCTCGCCAGACTAATGCTTCGCGAGTTCAGGTCTCACTTCACAGCTCAACTCGCTGCGACTTGAGATCTCGACTCGCTTTGCATAAAACGTCTATTTATTTATTTCGTATTTAACATTCATCTAACTTAGCACAATAATATGTTTAACGAATATTACTAACAAAACAAATATTTATTTACAAATCTAAACCAATGTACAAACGTAATAATAATCACACCAGTCCTATTTCAAGCTAGATCTGTTGTCACAATCTATGTCCTAACAGACTCCCACTTGACAATAGCTCTAGCGTCTTTATCTTCATGTTGTCTTTTGTCTTCATTTGTAAATCTTACTTCCTACAAAAAATTTAAGCTTGATGCATGTTTTAACCATCCTGTGATAATCTCGTGCTAAATCACCCCAACCAATAGTAGATTTGATCTTGTTCTTGTACAACATAATCAGATCTTCCTTTGATAAGTTCATCAGATGTCTGTGATCATATACACGAAGAATCTCTTTTTCGCCATCAGGATAATCATCATCAGCTTCAATCATAAAGGCTTCCCCTGTTCCAGCATCTACCCCCCAATATTTCAATTTTCCCAAAATATTCTGAGGCATAGTCTTCATAGGTATTTGCTTAATACAGTTGACCGCTGGATAAACCTTTTTCCTTCTTCTTCTTCCAGTTCTCTGACTGAGTTCGTTCAGCTTTATCGTTTTACCTTTCCTTGGCTTAATCTTCGAAAACTTCATAGATAATCCTTCAGTCCTAATGATACGCTCAACATACTTAGCATAGTCATCATCACTTGGATTTATCATATCTAATCTAGCCAAGTCTCGAATCTCATATCGAGGCAACGAACTAAACACTGCAAGCTTCTTCTCAAAATATTGAACCCCGTCAAACCTTTTGATCGCGAAGAGCTTCAGGTCAGAGTCATAATACCATCCAATAATGCCAGTTTTAAGTACACGCTTTCCAGTTATATCAACTTCTTTCAAAATGCGTGGCTTATTTTCCTTTTTCTTCTTCAGCATTTCTTGGATAAATATTGGATTACCAACCAAATGTTTGTATTTGTCATCTATTTCTTCAACTTCAGTATCCGAATCTTCATAAGCATTCTCAAAAGCTTCTAAATCAATAACTGATTCTCCTTGTTCATTTACAAAAACAAATTCAGTCGTTGATGGATTCACAACATGTTCATCTACATTTGCATCCAGATCAACACCTTCATCTATCACAGATTCAAATACTGCAGTCCAGTCTTCAGGAAGTTTGAACTCTCCTTCTTCAATATCATAATCAATCTCTTCATCTATCTCATCCAAAATGTCATCTTCCAAATCTGATAGATCTAGCATTTCCATTCCTAGAGAAAAATGTAAATACAAATATATTAATAATTCAAATTCTTCATTGATTTCCCTGAACCAATCTAAGAATTTCTTTATTAATTCTTTTGTATGTTTTAACCTAACATATAAACGCAATTTACATATAACTTATAAAATCTTTTATTGATTACCCTGAATCAATCTAAAATCTCTTAAGTCTACTTAACAAATATTAATTAAATTTAAATTCTAATGCATTGTGAATAATCACCAAACATTTAAATTTACTATTAATTACCTTATATAATTTCCAAGTGTTAATTGATCTCATTCATTATCAATTTAACCTTTAAATTATATATCATTTGTCTAGTTAATACGAATACATTTTTAACTTGTTAATTACTTATATACCTTACGGTCTTAAGTCCATAATCAAATCTAAAATGCATATGTTATCATAAAATTTTGACCGCCGAAATTAATCGGAACACGCCGCTCGACTACTCAATGAGTCGGAAGTCTTTCGATCACTATTTTATCTTAACACAATATACTTAAATTACATAAAACATATTTTATTTAAAATAATAATAACCCTAAGCCAAATATATTTACACAATAAATTAAGTTTACATTTGTTCACTACAAACTATTACAAATATTACAGTACTATGATAATACTAAGCTATCTTACCAGCTTCAGTATCACCCGGTACAGTCTTATCTGCACTTGTATCCACTCCAGAACCACTAGCACCAGCACCAGACTCCCCCTGAGTTGTAGCTTGCTCACCAGTCTTTGAAGGACCAGTCTGCTCACCACTCGGTGCATTGGGATCATCGTCCTTGTCTTGATCTCTCTTCCTCTTCAACTCATTTTCTCTGCAAGACTCCAGATATACCAATATCTCCCCCTGAGTAGGCTGTCCTGAAAGCGATCTCAAGACCAGACTCTCCAAAGAAGATAACTTCAGTCTCTGTACAGTGAAGTCCGCAAGCAAAGTCTCATGAGTCTTCATCAACAGATTGTACGATTCACTCTGCTTGAGTATCTACTGAGAAAGACGAAGATTGCTCGACACCAGCTCTGGAATCTGAGAAGTAAGCTTCTCTAAATCCTTTACCCTAGACTCTAAGGATGTAATCCTTTCTGCATCAGTCGTCGGAGTAACAGGTATCGTTCTTGGTCCAGGCGGTGTGAGAGACTCAATATGCCAGTCTCTGGTCAGCGGTGTATGAGGTTGAGACAAAGCCTGCGTAAGCAAGCTTGTCGCAAATCTAGCTGCTTTGTTCGTCGGAAAATTAGCTCCACGAACTAGATCAGCAACCTCATGCTGTAAAGTTAAACACAATTAAAATCAGTTATTGTTACAGATTACTCTGTCTCAAACTCTAATTAATTGCATAACACTCAGAGTTATAGAACTTATATCTCATACCTGAAGCAGTAAAGACATCGATTCAGTAACCACCGGTGCATCCATCTCCACCTGCGATGTATCCTGAGCAACTGTATACAGAATTAACTGTCTCAGTTCAACTCCTGATAAACAACAAGTTAAGATTATTTAACTTTAATAATCAATACTAACCTTCTCGAATAGTAAGCGTTCTCGGACGCTTCATCAAAGGAATCTCAACTTCCTCAGTACCTTCCTCCAGAATATCCTTTCCTTTTCTCTTCCTTTCAGAGATAGACGGAGGAGGAGAAGGTGTATTCTCAGAATCATCATCAGAAGCCGTCTCACCATCACGACCTCTAGATGATCTAACAGGATCCTAAATGTTGAATATATTAAACATTTATGATTAGCATAAGCTCTATCATACACATTCTATATATTTAAGATTAATCAGATATAATACCTCAGTCGGTACTTCAACTGATTCATCTAGCTGTATCTGCTCCCCCTCAAGTAATACAACTTCTGGGTTTGCAGCCTCAGCTTCAGCTTCCTGTTCAGTTAATGATATTTATATTTTAAAATCAGAAATAATATCCAATTAACTAAATATCTAATATCAGAATCATTATATAATAATATTATGCATCTATGATTAATAAAAACAATCTATCAACTAAGCATCTATATTATTACATAAGTAAAATATTACCTCAGGTGGTGCTAAATAACTCTCAATGTCTTGAAGCAAAGGATTTGTCGCATCATCATTCTGCTCCAAAACCTCTTGCACAACCTGTGCAGCAACATCTGGATTCACTTGCTGATCCACCTGACCAACCTGAATAAGGACATCCTCAAGGAGCCCTTGTGGATCTTCAGGTTGAGCTTCCTCAGCTGCAGGTTCCGGTACAACATCAGCATCAGCAGGAGCAGCAGCATCGGCAGGAGCAACGTCTAACCACCCATGATTTGGCGATGCAACGTAGTTCGGATCAATAATATACCCGAAAAGTGGCCTAACTTCCGGTTTCACCACTCCCTCCTTCCTAACCGTCTGCATGAACATGGCGTGATACCCACGATGGTCAATCGTATTAACCACTAGATGTGGTTCTGGTATAGCCAAATCCGGTAGACGTGCACGGATAATCAACATGCAAAATCGTGGGTAAACCAAAAATCTTGATCTAACAGACCCCGATATCTGTTTCGCAATCTCACCAAAAAGATAATCACAAAAACTGTATGGTTTATTATAAACCAGTGACAGTGCAGCCGATAGAATCGCAGGGCTTAACTCATCAAAGCCACCCTTCTTCGCTGCGAAAACTATATTCATCACGTGCCAGAGAAACCTCCACTGACCAATGACCAGAGGTTTCTGGAACTGACGTCCACGTCTGTCTCCTGTATAACCCATACGACCTATAGCACCCTCAATAAAATCCATAGGATACTCAATATGCCCGTTCTCCTGTTCTACGGTACCTAGCTGCAAAATCTCACGGAGATTACCAGCCGAAAATGTAACAGTTGTCCACTAACCGTAGCTCGAATCTTTGGCGGATTGACAGATTCGTCATATACTATATCCGTCCCGAAATCGTTCAGTATAGCCTGTGAGATAGGAGGATTGGCCGTAATAGCATATCTAATCCGTGATCGTGCAAGAAAACGAAGAATATCGGCAACCCTGTCAGCCCGCTTGGCCTCAAGGTTCAGATCAACCAAAATGTTGTGACCCTTATCAAATGCTCTAGCCATATCTGTAAAATAAACACAAACAACAGATATAATTTAATGCACGATTAAAAATATTTAAACTATTACGTATTATGAATCGAGATTCATCAAACATCTTAGTTTAAAATTGAAATTATATATAACTTGTTACAAAAATAGTCTCAAGTCGTATATAAAAAATTTAACTTATAACTAAAAGTCTTAATTCTAATTTAAATTAATTATATAAAAGTTATTACAAAAAAAAAAATTAAAATTTTTGTAAGTTCTGGACTCGCATAAACTGGCCTAACGAGTTGAGGTCAACTCGTTTTGCTTATCAACTCGCTTTACTCATCAACTCGCTACATTGATCAACTCGCTAAACTTATTAAGCAGCTATTGAAGTGAACTCGCTAATCTCATGGATTCGCTAGTCAACTCGCTGCGAGTTGATTCAAAATGTCAACTCGTTCGATGAACTGCCGTTGCGAGGTTACTCTTAAAATCAATTAATCTGTTGATTTTAACATGATCTATCGATTGTTTCACGTTCATTAATGTTCGTTTAACATAAACCCTAAAGATCTATGTCCAATAACATCGTAATCGACGCAAATTGTTTAGTTTATAACCCGAAACCCTAAGTTTATAAAAACTTCAATTTCTCGTTATTTACACGGTGAAATCCGTTGATATATACCTCAAAATGTGCGCAAATAAGTCTTGAATATAATCTACGGATTGAAAAACTTGTTCCCGTATTCTAAAAATCGAAATCAAGCGAAAATCAAAAATCGCCTCGTTTCGCCTGTGTGACGGATTCGCAAGCGTTAGTGAACTCGCGAAATTTGTGGGTTCGGTGGGTTGGCTTGACTCGTTTGACCCCCTTTATACTTTGTATCCGATTCGCGAGATTTGAGGCGGACTCGCAAGTTGATGTCAACTCGCAGACTATATTAAAAACGCGAATTTAATTCTAAGTATAAATAAAACCCGATATTTTACAAGTCTAAATTATAATTAATTTTCACTTGTATGTGTCACGTTGTTCAACTCAAAAATATACAGTATAATTGAATTCCGAAGGGTAAACCTAATAAACAAAAATTAAAAACAAATAAAAATAAGATAAAAATACAACTATATAAACTTTGGTATCAAGTACCATTTTATTAATCACTTGAAACAAAGTAAATATACAAAGTAAATAAGATTTTATCTGCTTAAGGATCATATTAGAAAGAATAAGCAATTAATTATATATTTAAAAATCTAAGCAGATTGGTAGTATACATACCTCATGAAATTCAAATAAATTACTGTAAAATTACAACTAAATTTATCATTTATACATTTATATTTATAAAACTATATCTTAGGTACCTTTATCCACATAGCATAATTAATAAATGCATTACTCACATAAAGTGAATATTTTATTATAGACAGTCCAAGACGATTACCGGTATTATGATCCACATAAACAAATTATACTCAATTTTCTAAGCAAACACTTTATTGTTAGTATGAGTATTATCAAGTGCTTCCTATTATATGAAATACAGAAGAATTTCAAGTAAAACTTATAACACTGCATCATTAAATTTCAAGGTAGCGGTTAATAAATGATGTATCTTTTCGAAACATATAACATACACTTGAACTTTTAAGGTTAGACAAATATCAGACATACTTTGAAGATGCTATGTTATCTAAGTCTGTACGTAGTACAACAGAAGATCCCTTCTAGCATAGATCAAAATATATTTGAGAATATTAATTTAATTAAAGGTTTCAGTTCTGTACTTAGTACAACAAAGTTACCAGTAATTAAGTTAATACCCATATTGCTACTATTTGTCAATTCAAATTAATATGCATGATAACAGTGTATGGCAATACCATCATTCAACAATTAAGACTTAATGTCATACATCATAGAATAGTAACACAAGATAATAAACAAGTAGTTAATTAACTTATTAATGCTTAGAAAATTTCATATAATTTGCCTACCAGTACATCATATGATGAAGCCATCTAAAGTTTTCACTAAAAATAGACAAATTATAACTTGTGGATATAGGTGTATAATCAAATAAATATAAACACATACCTGATAGAACCGCTGTAGTTCTAAAGCAACTTTATTTGAACCTACTACCATATCATACTTAGGACTTAAGCTTATTATTGTGAAGCTTATTCTCCTAATGTACTATCATTTCCCTTAGTTTTTGCAAATAAAACTTAAATGAAGGCGATTCCCCTTAGGTAACAAGCAAATAAATGCCATACGCCCTTTTTTTTTTTTTTTTTTTTTTTTTTTTTTTTTAATGAACACAGAAATACTAACTATTACAAAAATACCCTTGGGAAGACTAATCACTCTGGATTTCTCATTCCGTTCAGTTGAACCAACGTCTCAAATCTTGCTCTGTCGAACGCCTTTGTATATAAGTCTGCTAAGTTATCCAATGATGGTACCTTAACTAACTTTATCAATTTCTTTTCAGCACAATCTCTAATAAAATGATGTCGAATATCAATATGCTTAGTTTTACTGTGCTTCATCGGATTATTGGTGATCGACATAGTAGATTCGTTATCAATCATCATAGGAGTATTGGTTATATTTAACCCGTAATCCCGCAGTTGCTGTTGAATCCAAAGTACTTGTGAGCAACAGCTGCCAGCTGTAACATACTCAGCTTCACATGTAGAAATGGCTACCGAGGTTTGCTTCTTGCACTGCCAGGATACTAATCTACCTCCTAGGAATTGACATCCTCCGGTCGTAGATTTCCTATTCTGATTGCATCCTCCGTAATCCGAATCAGTATAAGCTACGAGATCTAAGTCTCCATCAATCGGATACCAAAGACCCAGCTTAGGTTTCCCTTTGAGGTAACGAAAGATTCGTTTAACAGCTTGCATGTGTGACTCTTTCGGATTAGCCTGATATCTTGCACATAAACAAATAGCAAACATTATGTCAGGCCTAGAGGCTGTAAGATACATTAGTGATCCGATCATGGCTCTATAAAGAGTTGGATCCACATCGCTATCACTCGATGTATCTGGACCTAGTCCATGATTGACTGGAATTGGAGTATTGTAGACTTTACTTTCATCCATCTTAAAGCGTTCTAATAGCTCATATGTATATTTAGATTGATGAATAAAGAATCCATCCTTCTTTTGATCAACTTGTAATCCTAAGAAGAAATTCAACTCTCCCATTGCAGACATTTCAAACCTTTTTCTCATGACTTTCTCAAATTCTTGACACATCTTTTCATCAGATGATCCGAAGATAATGTCATCAACATAAACTTGCACGAGAAGAAAGTCTTTCTTTTTCCACTTTACAAACAGTGTACTATCAATCGATCCTCTTGTAAATCCATTCTCAAGTAGATACGTTGATAGTGTTCCATACCACATCCTTGGTGCTTGATGTAATCCATATAGAGCCTTATTCAAACGATATACTCTATCTGGATACTTAGGATCAGCAAACCCTGGCGGTTGTGAAACATACACCAATTCTTCCACTTTGCCATACAAGAAGGCACTCTTAACATCCAACTGATAAACCTTTATACCATAATATGATGCAAATGCTAAGAATACTCTAATTGCTTCTAGCCTAGCAACTGGTGCAAACACTTCATTGTAATCAATACCTTCTTGTTGATTAAAACCTTGAACTACCAAACGAGCTTTATTGCGAGTAACGATTCCTTTATCATCTCTCTTGCACTTAAATACCCATCTAGTTCCAATTGGATATTCTCCCTTTGGTAGGTCAACCAACTCCCATACTTGTAATTTAGAGAACTGTGATAGTTCCTCTTGCATTGCTTCTACCCACGAGCTTTCTTTTAAAGCCATTTGAACATTTTTAGGCTCTACTTGTGAGATAAAGCATGAATATAGACATTGATTAGGAATCCCTGTCTCTTTCATTGCAGTATACAAGCTTTGGTATTCTAAGTTCTCAGACGTACTAGCTCTGGATTGATGCCTAGTTTGAACCGGAGTATTAATATCACCGATGATGTTTTCAACGGGATGATTCTTACTTGTTCTAGTTGTAGTAACTGGTTCAACAGGTATCTCATCTTTCAAATTAGTACCAATCTCTTCCAATTCAGGTACATCTTCCGTACGTGCAGAAGATATCCTTAAATGTTTCAAAGGAGTAAGTATATCATCAAACTTTGTAGAAAGATCATCAGGATCTTCTGTTTCTTGAGACTTATCCTCTGAAGGTTGTTGTGACTCACTTGTGGAAGCTTTATCTGAGTCAACGTTAGTCTTAATTCCAGACTGCTTAACACTTGATGTTGAAGCGGGACCAATATTCTCATCTTCAAACAATAAATGTTCAGCTATCTCTGAACCACTGACATAGTCACTAATAGGAACTTTAAATGATGCAAAAAGATCAGAATAATCAAATTGCCAATCTAAGCCCTTATGAACATAAGGTGAGTAGCTCGTAACCTCAATATTATAAACTACCTCCAAACGTCCTGTGACTTTATTAAAGACTCTCTTGTTTGGCGAATTGGGCATATAACCTAGAAAAAATCCTTCGTCAGCCTTCTCACCAAATTTTGCTTGATGTCCAGTCTTTAATATGGTGCATGAAACTCCAAAGGGTTCAAACCCTTTTAAGTTAGGTTTCTTATTGTTCAAAAGCTCATAACAAGTCTTGTTATGTCTCTTAACCGTAAGAACTCTATTAAGAACATAACATGCTGTATTCACTACTTCTGCCCAAAAGATGACCGGAAGCTTTGAATCAGCAAGCATTGTTCTAGCAGCTTCAATCAACGTCCTATTTTTCCTTTCAGCAACACCATTCTGTTGAGGTTCATAAGGTGCACTGAATTGATGTAATATCCCTTTGCTTAAGCAATAGATATTCAACGTTGAATTCTTAAATTCTGTTCCATTGTCACTACGAATACGCTTAACTCTCTTTTTATAGACATTCTCTACTAGATCAAAGAACTCAATTAGAATTCCAGGAGTCTCATCCTTTGATCCCAAAAAGAATACCCATGAGAATCTAGAATAATCATCTGTGACAATCAAACAGTACCATTTGCCACCTATACTTCTCTTGCTTATAGGGCCGAAGAGATCCATATGTAGCAATTCAAATGGCGAGGAGATAGAGTTTTTAGTCTTAGGTCTGTGTGGTTTCTTGTGCTGCTTTCCTTTCATGCAAGGAACACACTTATCCTCAGACTCGAAACGTTTTTGTGGTACACCTAGAACCAAACCATTTTTGGTTATATAATTCATCTTTCTCCAGTTCAGGTGTGCCATTCTCCTGTGCCATAACAAAGCGTCTGTTTCCGAAGCCTTGGATAATAAACATGTAGACACCATTGAAGAGTTAGGAACACCCATGTTGATAGCATAGATGTCCTTCTTCCTTGGCGCCCTCATCAATATCCATTCATCAGGAATTTGGAAACATGGCTTCAGAACTAAGGCCTCTTTTTCATTGAAATAAACTGGATGACCTTTATCACAGACTTGGGAAACACTCACTAGGTTGTGAGTTAGTTCTTCAACATAGTTCACATCCTCAAGAGTCAAAGTTCCATTTGAAACTTTTCCTTTTCCCGAAATTACTCCTCCTTTATCTCCTGCAAAGTTTACTTTTTGCTTGAGACTCTCCTTGAAGTCCTTCAGTAGACTTCTTTCTCCTGTCATGTGCCTTGAGCATCCACTGTCTACATACCACCAGCTGTCCTTGTTCACAGCATACTCCTACACATAACACAAGATACGATCAGTTATCAAGAGGGACCCAAGCCATTATGGTCTTGGTTTGTCCCTTATCATCAACAAACTTAAGCTCTTTAAAATAACCATCCTTCCCATCAGGAGCTTTGGTTACTTTCGAAGTAGCCTGAGTTTGTGGACGATCAGCCTTAAGAGGTGAATTTGAGGAGAATGTAACAACCCCAAAATTAGGGTAAATTTAAAACTTTCCTAATTACGTGTTTACTACTTGTATTTAATATGAAATAGGATTAAATACGTTACTTACTTATTATATATATGGATGGAATATATATATACGCGTATACGATTCGTTCAAATCGTATAAAACTACAATTGTACAAACATACGGACATTGGTAAAACAATTATTAAATAATGCGAAATTATTTAATTACTTCAACTACTACTTTATATTATGTTTATAATATAACGAAAACGTACGTTTTAATTAGAACATTACCGAACTCTCCGAAAACTCGACCAACCGACAAAACAAAACAAAGTTATGTTTTATAACTTAAAAACAAGTATTTTACTTAAAATACTTCAACTAAATTATCGGATATTATTTCGTATTTTTAAACGTATATTTAATCGCGTATAAAATTATTTTTACGTTTAAACGACCGGGGAAACGAACACCGCACGGAGCACAAACACGAGGATACGAAAAATTGGTGAGACCACACCTTGGTGGCCCCACCCCAACCGGCCAAAGACATGGGGCACCACCCCCATGCCCTTTTCTCCTTTCCCTCACACAAACACAAACACAAACACACTCAATCTCTCTCTCTCTCTCTATCAGTTTTCTCTCTCTCTCTCTCTAAACCGCCACCCTCAAAACACCCTAAAAACACCATTAAAACACCTCGAAGGTCTATACCCGTTTGGAGAAAAGTGATCACGAGAACGAGGACTACAAATCTATCTTTTCGGATTTTCGTTTCGACAACTTGGTAAGTTTTTCCGGCGACCCGAAACTTTTCCGATTACATTTATTTTGCTAGATTATTGTTCCCCTAGCTTAGTAATGTCCAAATATATAATTTAAACTCGTTTTTGAACAAGTTAACGAAAATGTCGGTTTTGGTCATTTTAAATAAAACGGTACTACAAACATTAAAAACGACATCCAACAATTTTTATGAACTCTCTATAACATAATAAAGCTTGTGTAAAAGTTTCACCTTGAACGGAACTCGCTAAACACGTTTTCGACATGAACCAAAATCTGACCAGACGCTAGTGTCGCATGGCTCACGCCAGTTATGCGACACTACGTCTGAGTGACGCATAGGTCATGAACAGCCCATACGCGACACTTCATTAGTGCCGCTAAAACATTAATACCGTCACTGCGTTAGTGTCGCGATCATAAATCTTTCAGCAGAAACAATACGACACTTCATTAGTGTCGCTACCATACAACTATCAATAGTAACTTACGGCACTTCCTTAGTGACGCTAGAACACTTATACCGACACTTCATTAGTGTCGCTACCACATAAATTATCAGCAGAAACAAGCGACACTTCCTTAGTGTCGCTATCATCGGTAAAAACTTATAACTTTCAGTAGAAACGAATGACGTCCGATTACTACCGATGACGTCACCGACCCTTATAACGACACTTCGTCAGTGACGCATAAATACATATACCGACACTTATCTAGTGTCGCCCTGAAATTGATTTACTTACTTATACCATCACTTCGTTAGTCACGCACTGCTTGACCACGACACTAAATACCGTCACTATTCTAGTGACGCACTGATGAAAACTGATACTTAATAACGTCACTCACTTAGGGACGCATTATCTGAATACCGACACTACATAAGTGTCGCATACATTATTACACAGACACTGAATACCGACACTACCTAAGTGTCGCATACCACACATAAGTGACGCATACAAGTGACGCTAAAACAGGCTGTTTGACACTTACATTTTATACAAGTATGGAATATACTTAAAACGCGAATGTACTTTACTCAACGATAATTGTACACGAAAATACTATACTTTGGAAGTATACAACAATACTTGAATACGTACAAGACTATACTAAACTTAACGTGAGATTTCACTCACATTCGTACACGAGAATACACTCGAAATACTTAGGAGATTACACTCCAACGAACTTACACTTGTACACTACTTACGTGCCGGATTTCACGTTAACTGATACGAACTTACACTCGAATACTTACGAGGTTTCACTCGTACCCTTTGGGGATTAAGCCCATTGGAATTTACGCGAACGATACACGTTGTGATACATACAGACAATTATACAAGTACACTTTACAACTGTACAACTACAATGAATATATAATAATAATGGATGGAATTATTATTATACAACGATACCAACGGGCCGTACAACTTTTATACAAACTACAAATGATTACAAACGTACAAATAAACTTATGGACATTAACTAGTTTGGGAACAACTAGCATGGATACTTTACAAAGTATTCCACTTACTTACTAAACCTTGTGCGTATTAGGACGCTAAGGGTTGCTAGTTCGGAATACTACTTGCTTACTTACTGCATTGTCTGCTAGACTCAGGTGAGTCTTTCAGCCCCTATTTTACTGTTTTATACTCAGGGGTGAGATACATTACATGTTTTACATGAACACACCGATTTACTTACTTACTAGCCGTTTACTTACTACGAACTTACTGTTACACTGTTGCATGAGTTTTCGACTAATCCAATGAAATCCTCCTTAATCATAGTTGTTAGTTATGGGATAAGCGCGAGTTTTAGTATATGGATCCATATGGGACTGACAATCCCCGCCCGGGGTAGCACGCACTACCACGAACCGTACTGTAGAAACGGGCGTTTCTTACTCGTTTCATATGAATGTTTTGGATTACATTCACGGGGGTACTATATTTACTGTACGTTAAGCTTCAACTATGGTGGCTCATGGCAACGTATGATTGGCATAACCTACGATCATTTCTGAGTGAACGATTAGTATAGCCTACAATCGTTACTCACTGGCTAGTAAACCTTTTACTGAAACTAATACTACTTGTGTGTTCAACTAGTTACTTACTTACAAACCTGTGAGATTCACCAACCTTTTGGTTGACCGTTTTAGTAATGTATTCTCAGGTACATAGCATTAGATGGATGCCCAGCAGGATAAGCTTACTTAGCTCGAGTCGCATGCATTCACAAGTTTGGAGATTTTATTACATTACTTTTGTACTTACTGTTATGTATTAGAATCTCTAGGAAATTACTATAACTCGAGCTTGTATTTTGAAACTACTTATGTATTAATGTAATAACTTTTCGAACGTCTCATTTAGAGTCATTCACTGTATCCTTTGTGCTTGTGATTATTGATTAGTAACACCCAAAACATAGCTTTCGCAAACTGTTAAATTTGGGGGTGTTACAGAGAACCTCTTAGGCACATAATTATGAGCTCTATTATAATAATTATAATTAAACTCATGTGATTGTGAAGTAGTACCACTCTCATAATGACTATAGCCTCTACTTGTAGTTCTAAACCTCGACGGTGTCACATCCCTAGACTTATGGATAGAATTATCACTTTGAGTATATGGCCGTTTAGGTTTAGGTGGGGAGACACTATGCTTACCATCTCTTTTAAGAATGTTAACAGGTTTATTACCTAACTTAGGTTTGGTATCTAACCCGTCTACAGTCATACTAAAGTCGGTCTGTGTCTTTTCATCCATCACAAGCTTATGTGGTGTTTCAGGCTTTTTGTTAGGACAACACGAAGCCACGTGTCCCTTTTGATGACACTTGAAACAAGACATCTGCTTGCGTGATTTACTCACTTTTGCTTTCTCATCCGGAGTCTTAGGCACTAAAGGTTTAAGCTGTTCCTTATCAACTTTATCATCAATCTTAGCATCGTTAATCACTCCACCCGATACAAATTGTATTTTGGTGAACTGAGAAGCCTTGCTATTATCTAATGATACGTTCTTAATAACATCTTTCTGTGCCTCTGACTGTTCAGGTTTATCAGCTACTGAAATCTCATGATTAACTTCAGTCATCTCAGAATCTTCAGGAATAGGAGTGTAATTGGCATTAAAAGGCGGGGATACATCATTGTAACCTAACCCAGTCTTGTCCTTTACACTACGTTGAGCATCTAACATTTTATCCATTTGAGATGTCCTATAGTTCTCAAGTTTACGGTTTTGCTCAATTAACCTTAAGTTAAGGTTCACTATTTCCTGATCCTTACTAGCAATTGTCTCATTTAAGTCTTTGATATTCATATAGAGACCATCTATGACAACAGATTTTTCACTTATGGTATCTCTAAGTTTTGTTCTATCCGAAGCATCAGACTTAATTTTAACTTTTAAGACTTGTTTATCATCACTTAATCTACGAATATCCATAATAGCTTGATCAAGTTCAGATCTAACAGTCTTATAGGATTCCTTATCCATATTTAATTGTGATGACAAATTGCTATTTGACACAGTTAAAACACTATTTTGAGATTGCAAATCAGTAACTAAGTAACAAACATCAGTAAGATTAAGAATATCTAAACATACCTTCTTCTTGTCAGTTTGTAATTCAGCCATGTGTGCCACGAATTCTTCAGGACTCATATCTGGAATTGAATCCATATATAGCACGTCATCATCACTTGCCTTCACTTCAGACTTAGGCACCTCTACTCTCTGTTCCATATCAGTGGGCATGTTGGACACTGATCCAGCAGTTGTCTCTTCTATCTCGGCCATCAAAGCTTCCTCAGAATGAGATTGCCAATCATAAGAGCCATCCAACTGCTTCACCACTAAGGCTTTGGAAGCAAGAGTACTTCCCGAACCTTGTTTTCCTTGTGCTTCTACTTTAGGTCTTTGGCATTCTATAGCAAAATGACCAATACCATGACAGTTAAAGCATCTGACCTTGGTTTTATCAAACCCTGATCTATTGCCCAACACTTTTCTACCAGTTCTCTTGAGGAAATTCTTAACCTTTCTAGAAATCAACGCTAGTTGATCTTGAAGCTCCAGTTCCTCAAGATAATCAGTATCGATCTGTTCATAGTCCTCATCAAAAAGAATAAGATCATTGATCTTTCCCTCTATGTAGTTCTCATATGATGCCACAAAGGAAGCAAGAATAGACAGTTGCTGTTGAGCAGATTTCACACTCATCGGCATCTTCTGATGCTCTTGAGGTGACTTCTCAGAATTATTTCCCTTTGTCTCATTACTAGAAGAGGAAATAAAGCACAGATCTTCAGAAATCAGTTCTCCATTTTCACTAGTATCACCAACTAACAGTGCAGTGGTCGAACTAGATGACGCAGTCGAAAGACTTGACTTTCCATGATACAACCCAGGGTTCTGAACCTGATCAGAATCACTATCTCTTGACTTTCTGGAGAAATCATAACCTTTCAGCTTGTCAATGACTTGCTCTAAGGTCATAGTAGAATACCTGGTTTCGTTATCTTTAATCATAACGCCATACATTTCCCATTTAGAAGGCAAACCCTCAAGAAACTTGTCGGTTTTAGATACTTCTTCTTCAACAATCTCATGGTATTCTAATTCACTTAGCAGATGGTAGAAACGTGTGACATAGGTATCAAGATCTTCTCCTTTTAAAGCTTTAAACATAGTAAACTGCTTTTTAAGAAGACTCCTCTTGCCAGCTCTCACCTGTGGACTTCCCTCACCTCTTTTCTCTAGAGCTTCCCAGAGCATTCTAGCAGTATGAAAAGACTTCAGTTGATGAGCAATCTCTTTAGGAAGACACATCTTTATGCATGAATGTGATTTATTTTCATTTCTGTAAGCTTCCTTCTCTTGATCACTCATGTTCGTATAGGTAAGAACCACTGTGGCATTTTGAACAGTTTGAGTAGGAGGGGTGTATCCACTCTTGATACACATCCAGATTGACAGGTCATGGAATCTACAGTAAGATTCAAATATGTCCTTCCAATTGTAGTAATCCTCGATTCTTAACAACTTAGGTGGAACATTTGACTTTCCCACCTCGTGGTCCATTTCGATCATTCTACTTAAGTCAGACATCTTAAAAACGTAAAATTAAACTGTTTCAGCGAATTCAGAAAACTCAACTCGCAAGACTCAGCTCAACTCGCAATCTCAGCTCGACTCGCAGAATACGTCGATTCGCAAGCCTCAGTTCGGATTGCTAAAGATGTCGATTCGCAAGTGATGTCGATTCGTGAGGGATCTCGGTTCGACTCGCAAGCCTCAGTTCGACTCGCTAGTTCAACTCGGTTCGCAGGCGAAGCTGGAACCCTAATCTCGACTCGCGAAACGGCTGTTAAACCCGAAAACGAATTTTTAAGGTATTTTTACGACTGAAACTTAAAATTTCGACCGTAAACAAACCCTAAAACGTCCAGAGAATGATTTTGATCGTTAGTATTGCAAGAACGCACGTAAAAACGACCCAAATCAAAAACGCAATAACACTAAAACTTATGAACACACTCGTATTTAGCCCGAAAGCTTTGATACCAGATGTAAGTCCCCTAGTTCTAGGATCGATAACTTCGTTATCTGTAGTATTAAGGTGCGGAATCCCTCAATACGATGTTATCTTACTAACAACGAATATGTTCGAATTGCGTTTTAATAAAGCTTAATTTTAAACGATGAATCGTCAAAGCCTAGCCGTAGGTTATGTTTTCTCTGGTTCGCAGGAATCGCAGGTTCGGAATATGCAAAAGTATTTTGTTTTTCACGTTGAAAAACATTATATAGTTCAGTTCATCTCGGCTCGCATGGGCC
This sequence comes from Helichrysum umbraculigerum, assembly GCA_949592205.1. NCBI lineage: Eukaryota > Viridiplantae > Streptophyta > Magnoliopsida > Asterales > Asteraceae > Helichrysum > Helichrysum umbraculigerum. Next base: position 56,208,170 of record CATIUR010000001.1, on the reverse strand, counting down.
TGCGAGTTCGGTCCAACTCGCAGCCCAAGCCCAACAAAGAACTCGGCTCGCCAGACTAATGCTTCGCGAGTTCAGGTCTCACTTCACAGCTCAACTCGCTGCGACTTGAGATCTCGACTCGCTTTGCATAAAACGTCTATTTATTTATTTCGTATTTAACATTCATCTAACTTAGCACAATAATATGTTTAACGAATATTACTAACAAAACAAATATTTATTTACAAATCTAAACCAATGTACAAACGTAATAATAATCACACCAGTCCTATTTCAAGCTAGATCTGTTGTCACAATCTATGTCCCAACAATAACTCATGCAGAATATAGTGAGGTTTAGTACTTGTGTTAACATGTAAAACAAATAGAGCATGTATTCCCACCCCGGGAGTAAAAATAGTAAATGCGGGGCTATGAGACTCACCTTAGTCTAATGAGTTGCTATCAAGCAAGTAGTGATGTAGCACAAGGGATAATGTCGTTCAACGACTGTAACCTGCTGGGCATCCTAAACGCGCAAGGTTATAATAATGAGTAGGTATTTCAAAAGATTACCTATGCTAGTTGTCCACTCAACTAGTTATGTCCAAATACTTTGGTTGTTTGTTTATATTTTTGAAAATATGTACGGCCCGTTGGTGAGATTTCGTAATAATAATTTCAAAGTATTATTATTATTATGTGTTTCGTTGTATTGTATACTTATAAAAGTATATTCATACGTGAAAGTATGTATACGCTTACATAAATATTTCCGAAAGTGTGTGTGTGTGTGTGTGTGTATATATATATATATATATATATATATATATATATATATATATGTATGTCCGAATGTATATATATGGGTATATATGTCCGAAAGTATGTTGGTGTCCGAAAGTGTTATCCGAATGTATATATATGTATCCGAAAGTATATGTGCGTTTATATTCGAACGTTTGAGGTCCGAAAGTGTAAAAATCCAAAACTTAGGGTCAAAAACACTATTTATCCGAAAGTCAACGAAAGTAAACTCCGAAAGTTGACTTTCGGAGTGAAAATCATAAATTGGCACAAAAATCCGAAAGTCAAAGGTTTAATCCGAAAGTCAAACTTTCGGAGTAAAAACCAGTCTGATTTTTATTCGACTAACTAAACGTTGTATAAAATTCCTGATAAAATTGTCTTGGCTACTTCCTGTATTTTTTTCATGATTTTTAGAGGTCGTTTGGTTGTTTAAAAAAAATCATGAAACATCAATGGTCCAGTTCGGCCAAAAAACATACCTTCACTTACAAATAGAATTTTCTGGAAGAATTGGTGTATTTTTAGAGAAAAAGTTCTAAACGAAAGTTGTAGATAACAAAATTATCAAACTTTTCCAAGTAGTTTCATGCATTTATCTTATGTTTTCGATTTTATATGATTTTTCTACCGGACCCATATTTTCTGCCCAGAAACTGTGTGTATGTGTTTGATAAACGAGTTTTGTTGTAGTTTTTGGACATTTTAGAGTTGAGTAAGCATAATAGCATGTAGATAAACATATTAACAAGTATTTTAGAAGGGTTTGAAGTCCTTAAAATGATCGTACGAAGAAACGAAAAAGATGAATGTGTTGAGCTCGCGTTCGTGATCGTTTTTCCTTCAAACCGTTTAGCAAGATAATGAATATTTTTATGGTGCTTTTGGGTGGTGATGGAGGCTGTTTGTGACTGAGTTTAGAGAGGGATGAAAGAGTGTTTAGAGAGAGAAGGTAGAGGGAGGAAGTGGTGGTTGATGAATGAGGGAGTGGTGGAGTTTGTTTGATGTTTGTAGTCAAACAACAAGATCCACAAAACATGGAGCTCCCCTCCATGTTTTGACCGGTTGGGGGTGGGCCCCACTGAGGTGTGGGCTCGCCCCTATTTGTTCCCTGTATTCGCGTCCCGTGTGGTGTTTCTTTCCCCGGTCGTTTAAACGTCTATTTAGACGTTATACGTTTTATATTTGAGTTTTAGATAACATTAGTATTTCAATATTTTTGGATTGTAGTATTACTCCAAATACTTGAAAACATTTATAAAAATGTTTTGGTCGAAGTGTCGGGTTTAGATTACGCGTTTGTGTTACGATTATTAAATTGTGAGACATAATATTCGCACGTTTTTGTTATCGATTTATAATACGATATTTTAAACGAATAATTTCGTTCAAGATAATATATTTTCATTCATAAAAATATATTTTGGTTTTTCGTTCGATTGCCGAGCGCGTTTCGCGCGCTTTTATCGCGTACAAGTTATTTATACGATATGAATCACGTGTTTAAATATTATCAAAATAATATTTAATAAAATGAAGTTATTAAATAATTTCATATTATAAAACACTTAGGTTCACCAACGTCCGTATGATAATGTGTCGGAATCCATCCGATAATGAAAGGCACGATTTTAAATAAACCGCATATGTGTGTATATATATCAATATACATAATGATACACATAATTAGCCTAATACATAATTAATTACATGTATTATCAAGATGATTAGGTACTAATTACTAGCCCTAATTTGTCGGGTGTCACATTCTCCCCCTTGTTAAGAGAATTTCGTCCCAAAATTTAGCTCTGAGTCATTGTATGAGTGGAGTCTGAAAATAACTGTGGATACTTGAGTCGCATTTGGTAATCCCGTTCCCAAGTGAATTCCGGACCACACTGTAACACCCGGTCAAAAAGGTCAATTTTCGCGCCCAACTTAAGCAATAATTACTCGTATTTAGTACGTATTAATGCTAAACACTTAAAACTTTTATATATAATTATATAAACGTACATGATTATTTTAAAAATTCAATGATGTGACCTAAAAAGTCATATTTTTAGGCACATTATTCTGCACTTATTGGACTCATATTTGGTAAAATCATCTTAAAAAATCTATTATTTACTTAAAATCACTAAAATGGTTCAATTATAGGCATTGCTGTTAAAATCACCAAAAACATCTATTTATCACGTAAAACGAGGCAAATAATGTAACCTTAAATATTCCGTTCTTAATTTTCTTATGGAATTAGATCTTAATTAATATTTTATGACTCCATAGGGAAATCCAAGACCGGGGGTGAAAGAATCAGAAGAAACGGACGAAAGACGGAGAAGATACACAGTCTAAAAGCTCGCCGATCGTCATCCGGAACACGCAAAAGTCAAACACTTCCAAATTTGGCAAACTCAGTGTCATTAGAAGCGTAACGGAAAACCGAAGCCAACGGCGCAAGAATCAAGCAAATCGGAGCCCAAACGAAGAAGATACGGACGAACCAAATAACCGAGAAGTCAGCGGAGGCCAAACGGAGCACCAACCCCCCCCCCCCCCCCCCCCGGGCACCTAGGTACCGTATACGGTAACCTAGGTGCCGTATACGGCCCTATGGGTACCGTATACGGGGGTGTTTGCCTTGTGAGGTGCCGTTTGAACCCCCCCCCCCCCCTTGGTCCACTTGTCCCGTATGTTGCTTTGATGCTTGTATTTGATGCTTCAAGACTTGTACCAAGGCTTTCACCCTCTCCCTATAAATACTAACCTTCATTTCTCATTTTCACATACCTCTCATCTCATTTCTCTTATTTCTCTCTCTAGAATTAGGTTAGCATTCTCTCTCTAGCACTACTCTTAGGAGTTAGAGGAGAATTAGTAGGTAATTAGCATCCTCTCTCTAGCACTACTCTTAGGAGTTAGAGGAGGATTAGTAGGGTAGCTTTTGTAATAGAGTTGGAATTCTTGGAGGATCTCCTTTGTAATATTGTTCGGGATATTTTTGAGCTCTGTCCGTGTAATCTTTCAACTACTATTCAATCTACGCATTACTTTCGGTTATTTCTATCCTTATCTTTCATAAAGTTGCATGCTATTATTATGTTTGATTTAGGATACATTGCCATGATTAGTGAGTAGATTAGCTATTGTGTTTGTTATGATGTAGTTAGCTTGTTAATACTTTGGGTGATGCTACTTTAAATACAATTGGGATAACATCGTTATGAAACAACGGAGGTAACGTTATACGGCTTTCATTTGTATAGCGCCGGAAACATCACGAATGTGTGTAGTACGGAACGTGGAAGCTATGAAAGTCGTGGGCACAATCCGTTGTGGAATAATGATCCCAATTGTTAAGTATTGAAAACCGGTGTACTGTTAACTATACATTTATGATTTTAAACTAAACTAACGCCTTTCCTCCAATAAACGTGGTTAGAACCTTTATGTCAAGGATTCGCGACCCTTAGTCAAACGGTCACTACCTATCTATGTTTTCTTAAAATAACATGGTCTGATTTTGAAGGAATGGAAATACTGTCTACCTATCGTATAGTACACTGTGAATTAATCAGGGATTTATTGGTTTGGGATTATAAAGTGAACGGGTTGTTTAGCTATCATAGATGGTTTTACTGTAATACAAGCTTAGATATACTGAGTTCAGATGGCTGTAAAGTATGTAGCCCAGTTAAAGCCCTAATACGACTGAGTATCCGGTTTAACGTTGGAAACACCTATGGTGGAATATAAACACGTACAAACTACGGAAAGGTCGAAGGCTGCATACTGTGTTACATCCTAGCATAGTCTGTGATCCAGGAAAGACCATAATACGGGTGAATACACTATGTAACTGTGGAAAACTCTGTGGGTTGAAGACTGTATCACAGCCGAATAACTCTGAACTCAATCACAACCATTAATGTATTTGTTAATCAGTCACCACCTGTCTTAAATCTTAAATGTCTTGCCTAGCTTAGATATCTTTGTATGTGTTAAGAAAGATCAGTGGATAAATTGCGGACTGTCGCCTTATTCTTGCACCCCATCGGGAGGATCACTTGGTCTCATCATAAGAGACGGTGAGGGGGGTTTCAAGACAGTCCGATCTGATCAGAATCTTGACAGCCTAGTACTCAGTGACATACTGATCGGTTTATCTAATCAGTAGGGTACTAGTGTTTACACCACAAGGTATCTACGTGAACACAAGACACAAATCTTAAAAGACGTTTTCAAATATAAAACCCCAATACAGCATCACCCCACGTAAAAGCTAACGAAGTCATAACTAACACAAGTCCCCTTATACTGATTCAACCTACCGCTTTTATTTACCGCTTTAATTAGTTTTAATTTCAATTACGGACCTAAGTATAAAATCCCCACTCAAAAGCTATTTTCAAACCATCGCTAATTTGAACTTTCGTCTCGACAAGTCGTTTCACAATACGGTTAACTCTTTAGAATGACCCTAGGTCATACTTCAGCTATACAGCTCTAGTAGAATTTAGGTCCCCAGCTAAATATAAATTTTAAAACTTCCACCGACGTGCTGCTGCCAGTTGCGAAAATGACAGTGACTGCTGGCAGCGCGTCAAATTTTTGGCGCCGCTGCCGGGGAAGTTAATCGTAAGATTCTGAGGCGTCCCGATGAACGTTCTCTTTAGTGATACCCGTAGATTAGATTTCTCTCTCGTAACCACCGAAAATTCTTTCCCACAATCAACAACGATATTCGACCAGATCATCCGGATCTGACCCACTCATTTGCGTACCCGATCCTGAGTCGATTATCCGTACCATCCGCAAAGAAAGACGTTCCAGTTTTCCACCAATGGCCGCTCGTGTTACTCTCGCCGACAGTATCAAACCATCCATCGAAGGACGAGGAGGACCGATTAGCTATCCAGTGATCGACGGACAATCTTTCGAACTCAAATACCACATCGTCCAACTTATCAAGGACAACTGCCAATTCCACGGACTACCCCATGAAGATCCCAACGCCCACATTAACAAATTCATTCAAATCTCCAACTCGTATAAGCAGAATGGGGTTGATCAGGACATAGTTCGTCTACACCTGTTCCCCTTTTCTCTCGCCTTACATGCTTTGAGTTAGTTTGAGGGACTTGACACCGGATCAATTACCTCATGGGAGGACATGGGAAACAAATTCCTTATGAAATATTTCCCCCCGTCCAAACAAACTAAAGCCAAGAATGACATCGCGAACTTTTCACAAGCTCACGACGAGTCAATCTACTCAGCATGGGAGCGATTCAAGAGTTTGGTGAGGAGATGTCCCAACTACCAGATGACCAAAACCGATAAACTCTATACTTTCTATAATGGTCTCAATCCTATCCATCGCATCACGCTTGACGCAGCTGCTCAAGGAAACTTCATGAAATTAACCGACGATGAAGCATGGGCCTTAATCGAAGACATCACAATGCATCACCACGATTGGAAGTCCGATGAGCAATCCTCATCCCTGCCTATTGCAAGCACCGCGCAAGCTGAAGCAATCAAATCTCTGAGAAAGCAGATCGAAATTCTAACGAAGCAGATTGGAGTACTGAAGAAGTAACCACAGCAGGTTCACCAAGTTCAGGCTTGCCAGAACTGTGCCCATCATCCTACCGAGGAATATGCTGTGGAGTATGAAGATCCTACCGACGGAACTGTCTACTATGCCCAATTCCCGAGGTCGACAACAAAATCCACCTGGCTTCGCTAGAACTTCTCCGCCAAGAGCACGAGGAACCCAGTTTCCTCCACGGAACAACCAACCACCCAGGTTTCAGCCTCGATATCCGACGTACCCAAAACAACCACAACTTCCATACAATCAACCACTTCCATTAACCGCCACTGAGGATACCCAACCTGCTGAACCGGTGAAGACAATCGTCCCAGTCACGAGCACTGATGACAACCAGAACAAGTTTATCCAGGGGCAGAACGCTTTCAATCAGAAGACAACGGCTAGACAAGATCAAACCGACCTATTCCTTCGAAATCAACTCTCGGTTCTCAAGAGCCTCGAGAATCAAATTGGTCAGTTAGCCCACCGTCTTGACACTCGACCCCAAGGATTGCTACCGAGCAATACTGTTCACAACCCCTACGTTGAGGAGGCCAAGACTCTGAACTCTACGGATATACAGAAGGCACCGAGCCATTCTGAAGCTTCTTCTCCGATGAAGAACCCTACTCCTGTCCCGACGACAATTGAGACCAAACCCATACCTACTCCCATTCAGGAAGTTCGAGTCCCCTTCCCACATCGTATCGGAAAAAGATATAACGCTAAATCTTTCAAACTCGACGGAAAATTCTTAGACACCGTGTCTTGAATCCCTTGCGGCTCCAAGTACATTCGACGCATGCTGGTTACTAAGGAAAAGGTACCCGAAGTACCTAAAATCTCTCTCAACACTGAATGCTCCACCGTCATTCAGAATTCCCTTCCGGAAAAACTAGGAGACACGGGCCGATTCACCTTGCCCTACTCTATCTATCACTCTGGCATGATCCGTTCCTTGGCCAATCTCGGAGCGAGCATCAACCTCATGCCCTACTCACTCTACTCCAGACTTGAATTAGGACCACTGCAACCCACTGGGATGAGCGTCCAACTTGCCGATCAAACAATCCGATATCCTAGAGGCATAGCTGAGAACGTCATGGTAAAGGTGGATAGGTTCTATTTCCCAACTGACTTCGTAGTGATGGATACTCAGGAAGACATTAACATACCTATTATCCTATGAAGGCCTTTTATGAATACTGCTCATGCTATTATTGATGTTTAGTCGCAGACTATCAGCCTCAGAGCACATGGACAAACTGTTGCATTCAGAATCAATCAGGCTGATGAGCTTCTTGCGGAGAAAGCGGAGATATATGCCATCTCTATGGGCAGGATCACTTCGAACGACGACACTTCTGATTCAGAACCATCATGTACTTACGTACCAGATGAGCACACTTGCCTCATATCATCAACAGAAGAGTCAGAGTCAGAAGAAGAGAGTGAAGATTCCGAGCCAGATAAGTCAGAACCGGAAGAAATGGAGGAAGAAGAAACTGAACCAGAACAAGAAGAAATGGAGGAATCCGAAGAAGAAATGGAGGAAGACCCTGAAGAAGAAGAGGAGGACTTATACCAATCCACCCCACCGCATCACTGCTTACCTGATTCTCACTATTCGACAGAAGAAATCATGCAGATCGAGAACACTATTCCCTTGTCGGATAATGAATCAGATGATGACCCACCTACTAATGAACCATATGATGCAGGATTCGGCATAACTATGGAAAGGCTTATATCCTCTGTCATGGACCCCTCTAAGCCTCTTATCTCGCCTCGACTCGACGCTCTGTTAAACATCGAGAAAACCATCGCGTTAGCAAAACAACTCCCAGAGCTTAGGGACAAACTCCTGATGAAGATCTCAGCTTACAAAGCTTCCCGATTACCGGAGTTGCATTCAAGAGAGCCTTCCCGAAGGATTCAAACCTTCGACGCATCTGCACCACGAACCCTGGTCGAATTTGGAGGCACCTCTGAATCCATCCAAGGTACTGATTCTCAAGAGGAGAGAGACATAGAGATGCACTCTTCACAACCGATATCTCAAATCACCGATGACACCCAGCCACCATCTGATCATGTTGAGTTCCCTGATTCCCAGGCTAGGGATTCTCCATTCATAGAAAGTGATTTAGATGATGTCGTCTACGCTGACATTCCAATAGATATCCGGTCTATCCATCTTCCTACGCCTCCAGCTAATCCACCTTCTCCAGAAATTCCGATTATCACCAACCATGAGGAGATGATAAGTGCTATCGAAGACTTTGAAAGTGACATACCTATGATAACTAGCATTATCCTCCACTCTACCAACGAGTACACTGTAACATCCTCAATTTGGGCCTAGTAGAAATACGGTATTTCCCCTACTTTATTCGTATTTAAATTGTAGTTAGAAATAATTGGTATTATGTAGACAAACTTAAATAAATAGGTCAATTGGTTAAATTACCTATTGTGGTTAATAAATTATTATTTGTTTTAAACTAATTTAGTTGAAGGTATAATAAAACTTATTTTCTCGCAAAATAGTTTTGGGTTCTCGACAATAGATTTAGAAGGGATATAATTTATACTACCTATAACTGGAATAAAATGTTTGGGCCGACCTAACTTGGTCTCATTTTCTCATCTCCCTTTCACACCTCAAGAACACACACACATTACACCTAGAAATCTAAGGAAGTGAAGCTAGTTTTGTGTTTTGGATTCAAGCTATTCATCATCATCACCATCTTATTTCCCCTTTGTGAATTGTAAGTTGAATTACCCATCTTCCATTAATGTATTTGAGTTTTATTTGAAATTAGGTTAAATTAGATTAATGATGCATGTATGGATTAGGACTTGGATGATGTTTCTTTGTTGTTATATTATGATATATGATGATACTTGAGGTCGATTGAGTGTTAAAATCGTGTATTTCAACTGAGTTTTTGTGATTTGGGTGTTTTAGCTTGAGCTGCAAGTGTATCAGACATGGTTTTTGTTGCTGAAAAAGTGACGAACGCGATCCAGCTTCATACACCCGGATCGCGTTAGTCAGTGTTAATTGGGGTTGGATTGGTTTTGTTCTTTGAAACGCGATCCTGAAACGCTTTGCCGGATCGCGTTAGCTAGTGTTGTTTTGGGTCGGGCACAATTTGTTCTTACGAACGCGATCCAGACCATGTACCCGGATCGCGTTTGCAAGTGAAAAATGGTAACATAACGTTTTTAACTGAGAAACGCGATCCAGCTCACCTCAACCCGGATCGTGTTTGCATGTTTTAAATTGACGAATTTGATAACTTGTGACTTAATTGCTTGTGATATTTAAATAGTATTGGATGTATTTTATGTTCACTTATTGATTATTATATTTGTATAGAACATGACAAATCATGATTTATAGGCTAATTCGGTTTTGTTATGTTCTCAGATAAAACGAAGACTCAGAAGGATTAGATCTCTGAGTGGAGACTGTGATAGTAAGGGTGAGTGGATCATAGACCTTCAGTCTAAATTGGTTGTAACGATATGGTTACAAACGGTAAACTTGGTTTATTTGATGTATTGTTTATCTTGATACATATTGCCATGATGAATATGGATTACATGAATTGTTCAGAGGTCGATTGCGATCGGGTTTGTGTATTATTACTTGGATAACATTAGAGCTTTCTACATGTGTTGTTCATTGACTTAATGTTGGAAGCGGTAATAGTACTAAACTATTGGTTAGATCACTGATTTGGCCGTCAGTGACTGCAAGCGTTGCTTGGGGGCCTCCGCGGCATTTGGGTGCCTCAAGGACCACCAATCCTCTTTGAAGCTAGTTGTTGACTGCTTAGTTGTAGGCAATTGTTAAGCTAAATTAGATTGTTGGTTATTGATCTGTTCACTTAGCTTTTTGCTAATCCCCCTCATTACTCTTGCAGGATATCTTTGGTTATGTGGGTGAGCAAGATGATGGGAATGGGATGTTTGATACTGCTCGCTCTGTTTTGGTCTAACTAATTAATGATTTATCATCATATGTGAATTGAATTACACTAAGGCGTACCATTCCAAGTTGTAATGAATTATGATGGAATGATACCTTGTGGATTGCATTTTGGTTTTTATATGCAATCTATGTGGTATCATTTAAATGTAACCTTGGCAATGATGTTTATATTTATAATCTAAATTGTATATGTCTAATACGCTTCCAAATAAAAAAAAAGCCTTGGTGATCTTTGAGTTTGTTATATACACTCCACGACAACAAGCCCTGATCGAGGAAATTATAGCCGCGTCTGAAGTCAACCAAGCCGAGAATTCCCAAGATTACAGATTCTTCCACAATTGTCTCAATGCCTTCGCCGAAGATCTCGCTGCTCAGCTCCTGCAACAAAACGCTAGACCTACATCTGAAGAGCTGGAGTTCTTTGAAGAAAAGAAGCGCATTTATAGGAAGATCTATGACACTCTGATCAGATCCGTATTTCCATATTCCCGGGAGCAAAGTGAGTTTCTACACTCATTCCACGAGGAAATGTACCGTGCTACTGGGAACCCTGATGCAGATGCTGATATTCGACTGATGAATAATCTTAGGGGCATACTTAATTCTATGGCAAGGAACGACCACACTAACGAGACTTCTCCTCACAGGTTCTACATAGACTGCACTATTGAGTTCCATGCTCACAAGATTGCTGAAGATCTCGAGTATGTGAGTTTTACTGAAAGGTCGCGTGACATCCCTTCCTCTATACCAGAAGGTTCGATGGTTAACATCACGAACTTCCTCACTGAAAGGATCCAAGAAATCTTTGCTAAGGATAATCCAGACGAGCATCAACAAATATTTCACTATGGTTTGCGTGAGGTATATGATATAGTGTGCAACACCTTCAAAGACTCAAACCTCACGTTCACCAACTACCAGACCAAGCTCATCCAAGATATTCATGATTCAATTCGAGAAATAAGAGGGAACTCTGGCATAGCAGATCACGACACTTTACACCTCCAATTTCTCGGATTCATGGACTCATTCAGATAGCAGCACCCTCAGAGAGAGATGATTGAATCTGATGGTTTCTTTGTAGTTGATTCCCGCGGACCTACATCCAGAACAATCAGGGATATCACTTGGGACATTCTGCATATGAAAATGGTTACTCAGTAACATATTGAAAGTTTCCCTATCTTTTCAGAAGGGATTCCAAACATCGTTGAAATCATTTCTCGCCACTTTCTGAGGATCTATCCACGGAATCCCAGGGTTCCACTTCTGAGCACTTCCGACCCTGAGATTCCAGCACCAACTAGACCAAAGGAAGGCAAAGTCAGGCTCTCGACTCTAAAAGCAGCGCTTCTCGGGAGGCAACCCGTGAAATAAAGTCAGGCTCTCAACTTTAAAAGCAGCGCTTCTTGGGAGGCAACCCATGGAATAATCGTAGAAAGAAAGAGAATCTAAGAAATGAAGTAGATCTCTGACTATCCTTCACACTTGGATAAACCCAATTGTTATACAAAACATCTTCTAAATACAACTCATTTTGCAAAGAAACCACTGTTCTCGGATGAATATGAAAATCATCTTGTGTTTCGAGCATTTGAGGTACTTGCATACTTCTTTTATGCATTATGCTCGAACTCATTTAAAAACACATGATTTATAAAACCGGTTTGTATTAGAAAACATCTTTCAAAATCTGAGACAGTGATTTCTTTTCATTTGCAAAAACAAAACTGAGTTTGTAAAAAGGGTACATCCAACGTGTTCACACTTAAGAGATCGCTTCATAAGGATGAAATTGAGATGATGAGATGGAAATAAGCAAGTCGCTTGAAGCCGAGCCGATCCTCATGAAGAACTCAGAAGAAGATCTTGGCCGCATCTCCCTCTGTAAAATTCAGAAACTCAGCTCCTATTCAACTTACTATCTGGGGAGTATCTGATCCTTTCCTCTTTTATCTGTTTTATTATGATTCATGTTTATTTGTTTTGTTAGTGTGATAATAAAATTAGTCTATACTCTATCCTAAACTTATCACTAAGTGTGGGATTCCAGCCCAAAATAAAACACTTAAGAAACATTTTCTTGCATGTTCAAACTCTAAGTGTGGGATTTTTCAATCTCAACTCAAGAGAACATTAGGGACAATGTTCCTCTAAGTGTGGGATAGCAGGTATAGAATTCCTTAGTTTGTTTTTATGATTTTAGTTCAAAATAGTTAACACATAAAATGTTCCTCTAAAATTTTTTCAAAATTTTTCAATTTTCAAAAAGAAAAACGAGTTTAATCCCCCGATTAACTCAGAATTTTTGAGTTTTGATGTTTTTGAGAGAAGTCATTTTCAAAATATGAATAAGTTGTTTTAAAATCTAAGGAAAATAAGTTAATAATTGCTTAAGCAAGAAATGATAATCTAATAAGAACATGACTAGGCACATACAACCCATTTGCAGTGAGGACTCGAGCCTTAAAAGCATTCAATTTTAATGCTACATTGTTCATTTCTTGTGTGTGCCAATGCATGTATATCTGAATTAGAACTTTCTCTTGACATATGATTCGAGACCACATTGGTGAGTACCATACGCGGTATAGGTGCAATTAGATGACCTTGACATTCCTTAGGATTTAACCCACTATTTAGCCTTCTCTTTCAAGCCCAAAACCCTTTCCGATGCTTATTTTTAGTATCGATGATCCACTTAGTAAACCCTGTTGAGCCTAAACCTTTTCGTTTCATAAACCCACATGTTTAAACCCCTACCTTCCCAAATACTTCCAAATACTTATCCTAGAATTTATGAGGTTATGAAAATCGCTTTTTAGAAACATCCCTTCAAATTGTCTTTCTCTCTCGTGTTCTCCGAAAAAGAAATATCCCTGGTGTGAAAAATTGACACCATAAAAAGACTCGAAGAAGAAAGATGAGAAGAAGGATTGCTGCATTTAATAATCCTTGGAAGTTCTCTGGCAAAGAAGTTATGAAAGAAAAAGAAAAAGAGAAAATTAGAAAAAAGAAAATAGAAAAAAATAAAAGAAAATAAAGCTAGTACTTCGAAGTATCGCCCTAAAAGAAGAAGATCTGATAGAAGACAAAAGCTACTTTACTTTCATCCATTTCTAAATTAAGTTTTTCGTGATCTTAGGAGTCCTAAGATGAGCAACACCCTTACACCCAAAATTTCCACTATCCATACCCCTTAACCCTCACGAACATTACAACCCCTGAATGTCTTGGGATAATTAGCATCGTTCTCACGTAAGTGGTAGAGATCCGATTCTCGATCAAGCTTATGACGATGAGTACTGCATGACTGGCTAATTGAGCGATTTCTTTGTTTAGAATATTAGGAAACCCGAAACACTCTTGAGTGAATTGAGTGACCACTTTAGTGAGATCGCCTGGTCATGTATACTTTAAGATCACGAGATTTGGAAGTATGCTTAAAAAGAGTCATTACTTGTTTCTGAAATGATTATCTTATCTTTCCTGATGTTTTTAGAGCAAATATATGAATATGAGAAAATGATGACTTTTAGAAATGTTCTGACTCACCCCAAAACCATATTTTTAAATATCTTTTTCATGAGGCATGGATGTGTTGCTTGAGGACAAGCAACGTTTAAGTGTGGGATACTTGATGTGACCTAAAAAGTCATGTTTTTAGGCACATTATTCTTCACTTATTGGACTCATATTTAGTGAAATCATCTTAAAACATCTATTATTTATTTAAAATCACCAAAGTGGTTCAATTATAGGCATTGCTGTTAAAATCACCAAAAACATCCGTTTATCACGCAAAACAAGGCAAATAATGTCACCTTAAATATTCCCTTCTTAATTTACTTATTGAATTAGATCTTAATTCATATTTTATGATTCCATAGGGAAATCCAAGACCGGAGGTGAAAGAATCAGAAGAACCGGACGAAAGACGGGAGAAGATTCACAGTCTAAAAGCTTGCCGATCGTCATCCGGAACAAGCAAAAGTCAAACACTTCCAAATTTGGCAAACTCAGTGTCATTAGAAGCGTAACGGAAAACCGAAGCCAACGGCGCAAGAATCAAGCAAATCGGAGCCCAAACGAAGAAGATACGGACGAACCAAATAACCGAGAAGTCAGCGGACGCCAAACGGAGCACCAACCCCCCCCCCCCCACCCCCGGGCACCTAGGTACCGTATACGGTAACCTAGGTGCCGTATACGGCCCTATGGGTGCCGTATACGGGGGTGTTTGCCTTGTGAGGTGCCGTTTGAACCCCCCCCCCCCCCTTGGTCCACTTGTCCCGTATGTTGCTTTGATGCTTGTATTTGATGCTTCAAGACTTGTACCAAGGCTTTCACCCTCTCCCTATAAATACTAACCTTCATTTCTCATTTTCACATACCTCTCATCTCATTTCTCTTATTTCTCTCTCTAGAATTAGGTTAGCATTCTCTCTCTAGCACTACTCTTAGGAGTTAGAGGAGAATTAGTAGGTAATTAGCATCCTCTCTCTAGCACTACTCTTAGGAGTTAGAGGAGGATTAGTAGGGTAGCTTTTGTAATAGAGTTGGAATTCTTGGAGGATCTCCTTTGTAATATTGTTCGGGATATTTCGGAGCTCTGTCTGTGTAATCTTTCAGCTACTATTCAATCTACGCATTACTTTCGGTTATTTCTATCCTTATCTTTCATAATGTTGCATGCTATTATTATGTTTGATTTAGGATACATTGCCATGATTAGTGAGTAGATTAGCTATTGTGTTTGTTATGATGTAGTAAGCTTGTTAATACTTTGGGTGATGCAACTTTAAATACAATTGGGATAACATCGTTATGAAACAACGGAGGTAACGTTATACGGCTTTCATTTGTATAGCGCCAGAAACATCACGAATGTGTGTAGTACGGAACGTGGAAGCTATGAAAGTCGTGGGCACAATCCGTTGTGTAATAATGATCCCAATTGTTAAGTATTGAAAACTGGTGTACTGTTAACTATACATTTATGATTTTAAACTAAACTAACGCCTTTCCTCCAATAAACGTGGTTAGAACCTTTATGTCAAGGACTCGCGACCCTTAGTCAAACGGTCACTACCTATCTATGTTTTCTTAAAATAACATGGTCTGATTTTGAAGGAATGGAAATATTGTCTACCTATCGTATAGTACACTGTGAATCAATCAGGGATTTATTGGTTTGGGATTATAAAGTGAACGGGTTGTTTAGCTGTCATAGATGGTTTTACTGTAATACAAGCTTAGATATATTGAGTTCAGATGGCTGTAAAGTATGTAGTCCAGTTAAAGCCCTAATACGACTGAGTATCCGGTTTAACGTTGGAAACACCTACGGTGGAATACAAACACGTACAAACTACGGAAAGGTCGAAGGCTGCATACTGTGTTACATCCTAGCATAGTCTGTGATCCAGAAAAGACCGTAATACGGGTGAATACACTATGTAACTGTGGAAAACTCTGTGGGTTGAAGACTGTATCACAGCCGAATAACTCTGAACTCAATCACTACCATTAATGTATTTGTTAATTAGTCACCACCTGTCTTAAATCTTAAATGCCTTGCCTAGCATAGATATCTTTGTCTGTGTTAAGAAAGATCAGTGGATAAATTGCGGACTGTCGCCTTATTCCTGCACCCCATCTGGAGGGTCACTTGGTCTCATCAAAAGAGACGGTGAGGGGGGTTTCAAGACAGTCCGATCTGATCAGAATCTTGACAGCCTAGTACTCAGTGACATACTCATCGGTTTATCTGATCAGTAGGGTACTAGTGTTTACACCACAAGGTATCTACGTGAACACAAGACACAAATCTTAAAAGACGTTTTCAAATATAAAACCCCAATACAGCATCACCCCACGTAAAAGCTAACGAAGTCATAACAAACACAAGTCCCCTTATACTGATTCAACCTACCGCTTTTATTTACCGCTTTAATTAGTTTTAATTTCAATTACGGACCTAAGTATAAAACCCCCACTCAAAAGCTATTTTCAAACCATCGCTAATTTGAACTTTCGTCTCGACAAGTCGTTTCACAATACGGTTCACTCTTTAGAACGACCCTAGGTCATACTTCAGCTATACAGCTCTAGTAGAATTTAGGTCCCCAGCTAAATATAAATTTTAAAACTTCCACCGACGTGCTGCTGCCAGTTGCGAAAATGACCGTGACTGCTGGCAGTGCATCAAGTTTTTGGCGTCGCTGCCGGGGAAGTTAATCGTAAGATTCTGAGGCGTCCCGATGAACTTTCTCTTTAGTGATACACGTAGATTAGATTTCTCTCTCGTAACCACCGAAAATTCTTTCCCACAATCAACAACGATATTCGACCAGATCATCTGGATCTGACCCACTCATTTTCGTACCCGATCCTGAGTCGATTATCCGTACCATCCGCAAAGAAAGACGTTCCCGTTTTCCACCAATGGCCGCTCGTGTTACTCTCGCCGACAGTACCAAACCATCCATCGAAGGACGAGGAGGACCAATTAGCTATCCAGTGATCGACGGACCATCTTTCGAACTCAAATACCACATCGTCCAACTAATCAAGGACAACTGCCAATTCCACGGACTACCCCGTGAAGATCCCAACGCCCACATTAACAAATTCATTCAAATCTCCAACTCGTATAAGCAGAATAGGGTTGATCAGGACATAGTTCGCCTACACCTGTTCCCCTTTTCTCTCGCCTAACATGCTTTGAGTTGGTTTGAGGGACTTGACACCGAATCAATTACCTCATGGGAGGACATGGGAAACAAATTCCTTACGAAATATTTCCCCCCGTCCAAACAAACTAAAGCCAAGAATGACATCATGAACTTTTCACAAGCTCACGACGAGTCAATCTACTCAGCATGGGAGCGATTCAAGAGTTTGGTGAGGAGATGTCCTGATATCGCGTAAAAAGTCACGTTTTTACTACCGATATCTCTCTCATTCTGGAACGATTCTTGGCATATTAGTTTAAAAACAGTACAAATCAATGATATTATGCCAAGATGGTCAAAACAAGGTTGCACGATAAAAATCAAGCAAAACGGATGAGAAACGAAGATTCCACACACGTTTGAAGATTCAAGGCATCAAAAACAAGATTTCAAGACTAAAATGTCCTTCACCAACATCCATTCTATCAAATATGTTCATTTTCGAAATACGAATCCAACAGAAGAAGAATCAACTAAAACGGATAAAGAATGAAGATTCTACGCCCGCCGGAAGATCCAAATGATTTGTACGCAATATCTGGAGCTAGGAACCTCATCTCAGGGCCTATCTTATGTCAAAATCTTCATTTTTGAATTACGAATCCACCAAAAAAAGAATCGATGCAAACGGACGCATAACGAAGAAAATACGCTCGAATTAAGAAACGAAGCAAAAGACGGCAAAACGGGGCGGGTACAGGCCAGCCGCCGCCGGCCACCCACCATCCGCCGCCGGCCACCTGGTGGGCGCCGCCGGCCACCTGTCCCCCGCCTCACTTTCCGTTTTTGGCAACTTTTGGTACCTGGTGCGCCTACTTTTCGTGTTGTACAGTACCCGGTGCGGCTACTTTTCGTGTTGTACAGTACCCGGTGCACCCTTTTGGCTACCTTTTACTAACATGCACCCCTTGATGCTAATGTGAGCCAAAACTCACCTATAAATATGGGGCTTTGGTTCATTTGCAAGACACACCTTCCATCCTTGGAAAAACACACTTTCTTTCTATAGCTTCTAGCTTTTATTTCTTTGTTTATTTTCTTACTTTAAAGTAGTAGTAGGCTAGTTAAAATAGAAGCAAGGAACGAGCTTGTATTCTTTGGTGAGGAACGTGTTTGTAATCTTTGGTGTACGCTTGGAGCAACTCTTATTAATTCAAGTCTATTCCTTCTCGCATATTAATCTCGGTTATTTCTATCCTTATCTATCTTAATTAAATATGTATGCTTTAATTATGCTAGAGATCGTTTATGCCATGATTAGCGAGTAGATTACTATTGTGTTTGTTTGCGATGTAGTTAGTTAATTATGGGAAAATTTATAATTAAATATTAAAGATCGGTAATATTGCTTTGATCATCTTATTGCATGTTCTTGTTTGATTGTTGCCTTAGGATCATCATAGTAGTAAAATATAAACGGTCTTAATTATCGTCAAATAATATGATGGCCCCTATTCGACTGTTACTCGATATAGTACTGGAAACACTTCAAGGTGGAGTACCAATGTATGGAAGTCAAGGAACGACCGAAGGTAGTCATATTACGAAACGATACAATATTATGAAGTAATATGATGGCCCCTATTCGACTGTTACTCAGTATAGCGTTGGAAACACTTTAGGTGTAGTACAAATACGTGGAAGCTGCGTAACAACCGAAGGTAGTTATATTACGGACTAATATATAAAATGAGAAACCTAGTTTAATTAACCTTTCTAAATAGACTTTTAAACTTCGAATTAATCTATGGCCTTTCCACCAATAAACGTGATTACAACACCTTTTTAACGACGTCCAATTAAAAGGTAGTCAATTATCTGTGTCAATATAATTTGTCAAAGGTATGAAACTATGGAACCGCAAGGTTACATGGGGAATTATCGTAGGACAAGACATGGCCAAGGTTTGAAGCGGCGGAACCACTTAAAGTGAGAAACGCTGTGGATAATTAGGGGATTTATTGGGTAGTCTTAAGCAAGGGCTGGTTTAAAGTCATAAATGAACTGTTTTAAATACATGAATCTGTTAGGATGACGAGAAATCGTTATATGATTCAATTATGTCTAGTACCTTAAGATTTTGTTCCCGTTTATATGAAAGTATTATTAAACCATATTAAGATTTTGCTTATTATTATAAATACTCTGTAATGTTACCATAACCTAGCTCCCGGCGTGACATGCTAATGGAATTTAAATTAGTAGGGAATCTAGTGTTTACATCACAAGTATCCAAGAGTAACAATTAACAAACATCTTTTAAAACAGTTTCTCCAAATATCATCCCATAACTTAATTAACAAAGTCTCAGCAAACACTATCTTTATTTTATCTGCTTTACGTTTTACTTTTATTTCACTTTTATTTATTTACTTGCCTAAATTAGTTAATATAAAAACCAAAATCCCCACTATTTTATAAACCATTCACTAGTTTGAAAGACCTCATCTGCCTCGCCTTAGTTTCAATTCAGTCGGTTTGAAGAACGACTCTAGGTCATACCTACCACTTGCTCACCTTTAGGATTAGCATTGTTAGGAAAAACTTAGGCCCCGCAATTACAAATTTAAAACAACCCACTGCTGGTGCCCGGTTAGTAATCGTTAACGACACCGACCTGATCGGGTGCCAACAAGTTTTTGACGCCGCTGCCGGGGAACCAATTGTACGATCCTTAGGCGTCAAGATGAACTTACTCGCTAGTGAACCTTTAGGATTAATTGTTTTCCATAGACCCCTACGTCTTTCTTTGTTTTTCCTTTCTTTTAGTACTTTTATAAATTACGTTATCCCTATCCACTCAACTAGTCAACCACCTGCCAGTGAGACTATGACAGCTACACGTATAACTCTCGCTGAAGACTCTAAACCTTTGATTGAAGGTCGAGGAGGACCAATTGTCTATCCGGAAATTGGTAGAGGATCATTTGAGTTAAAGCCACACATTGTTCAGTTGGTCCAAAACCTCTGTCAATTCCATGGCCTACCAAATGATGATCCCAACTCACACCTTGACAAATTCATTTCCTTATCCAACTCCTTTAAGCCGATTGGGGTTAATCAAGACATAGTCTACCTATACCTATTTCCCTACTCACTCACTCTTAATGCACAAACCTGGTTTGAGGAATTAGAAATTAACTCTATAACCTCTTGGGCAGAATTAGCAACCAAATTTTTGGCCAAATATTTCCCCCCATCAAAACAAGCCATGTTTAGGTCCAACATCATAAACTTTCGTCAAGTGCATGATGAATCAATCTTCGATGCATGGGAGCGCTTTAAGAAATTGCTTAAGAAATGTCCAAATCATCGATTTGAGTGCTCAGACCAGTTGCGCATTTTCTACAATGGTCTCTTCCCACATCACCGTCCTTTACTTGATACCGCCTCTCAAGGTAGTTTCATAGACTATACGGCAAATGAAGCTTGGAGCCTTATTGAGAAAATGACAATACACAACCATGACTGGAACAGTGAAAATCACCCCTCGCTAGTGAATTCACCTACTACAATCGGGAATGAAGCTATCAAAACCCTCACTCAGCAAGTGGCAGACCTAACCAAGGAGATTAAGGAATTGAAAAGTCAACAACAACAAGTCTGCCAAGTTCAAACCTGCCTTAATTGTGCTAATCTGAACCACTCAGTCCAAATTCTTCGGTCTCATCTAACTTCACCCAATACTAACCCTTCTCTTAACCTACCTAGGAATAGTCTACCAGCTTACCAATTCCAACCTTCCGAACCCTCTCCTTCACAGTTCTCTAGTTTTGACGACACCCTGATACAAGTCGTTCAAGGAATCTCGGCTAGACAAGACCAAGCAGATCTCATCCTAGGACAATTAGCACATTGTATTAACGCTAAACCTCAGGATAGTCCAACTAGTTTCCATAAGGAGGCTTCCCATATTCAAGACTCTCAGGTAGCACATAGCCCACCTACGGTTTCTTCTCCAGTGAAGGAACCACCTATTGTCCCATCGACAATGGATTTAGACAACGACCCGACAAGCTTAAGTCTTTTAAGCTTGATAGGAAATTCCTAGATACCGCCTCTGAAGTTCACTCCAAAAAGTACTTCAGAAAACTTCTTACAACCAAGGATAAGGTACCCGAAGTACCCAATGTCCCGCTGAACAAGGAATGTTCAGCTATTCTTAACAATACCATTCCTGAAAAACTCGGAGACACCGGACGTTTTACTCTCCCTATTTCTATCTACAATTCAGGCATTATATGTTCTCTCGCCGATTTAGGAGCTAGTATTAATCTTATGCCATACTCGCTTTTCAAGAGGCTTGAATTAGAAAATCTTCGACCTACCGAAATGACCATACAGCTTGCTGACCACTCAGTCAAATACCCTGGGGGAATAGCTGAAAATGTTTTAGTTAGGATTGACAAATTTCTTTACCCAACAGATTCTGTAGTAATGGATATGCAGGAAAACGTACACATCCCAATCATACTAGGAAGACCTTTCATGAATACGGCCAAGGCAATCATCAACGTCTTCGCACAAACCATCAGCTTGCAATCTCAGGGAGAAACCATCACTTTCCATATCGACAATCCAAACGCTGGAGAACAAGCCGATATGTACATGATCTCCATGAAGACAGCCAAAGACGAAGAAACTGCAAAGTCAATAGATGAAAGGAAATCTAGCAAGGAAATGGCAATCACGCCATATTTCCCGATTGTCCTCCGACGAATAGGACAAGAGATGAAAAACGCATCTCCATCAGCAAACAACCCAACGATGGAAGAATTGATCAGAATGAGAAAGATGGAAGAAGAAAACATAAGAAGCAGACCGCCACTCAACCTATTTAACACTGATGAAATGGCGGAAAGTAACAACAACCATCCCATGAGAAGAGAAACACTGGAGGAATATTCCAAACGCACAAGATACCAACCGCAAACCATCATAGATCACAAAGTGGTCGAAGAATTCATCCAAAGATTTGACAAAGTAGTAGGAGGAATAAGCGGCATAGTCAACATGCTTGCTCTTTCCCCTGCTGAACTGCAATTCTGTCTACAACAGAAACGGACTTACGCTAGAATCTACAATGCCTTTAAAAGATCTAACAACCCATTCACCTCAACACAATGGGAGATGTTAGGATCCGTTAGAGCGCATATGAAAGAGACTACTGGACATCCGAGCAGTCGTGCCTACATTTCAATGATGAATGACCTCACATCATTGCTTAACTTGCTAAGTAGAGAAGATCACCTCAGCTCCAAGGAAAGCGGATCTATGGTTATCAACTCCACTATGGAAAAACAAATTGAGTCAATGATTGAAGAACTTAGTGATCTCGTTTGGGAGGAATCAAGGCGCGAACGACCCTTTAGGATTACATATGAATCACCACTTGATATCGCTACTTCTCTTACGATCCATCTAAGGGAGATTCAACAACAGAAAAGTAACTCCAGAACGAAGTTCATATTCTACTCAGGATGCAAGGAGATACTTCATCAGCTTATTCTAGTTTTCTCAGAATCCGACTTTCCATTCAACAACCATCAGCACCGGCAAATAGAGGACCTGTGCACGTCCATCAGAAGATTCAACGGAGACACCAAGACCGAGAATTATGAAGGCATAATACTGCAATTCTTGGCGTTTGTTTGCTCTCTCTGGCAAAACACACCGCCAAGAGAGGTTGTTAAGACAGACACAACCACCATGACCGACCCTAGTGGACCTGTCACTAAAGCAGTTGACTACATCACCTTCGGACTTCACGGACTTGCAAGGACAACTTCAGAGCATCTTCTGAACTACAAGGAAACATCGAGAGATAGTCCACTTGAATTGATTACGACAATAGTCATTCATTTCATAAGAATCTATCCACCTCGATATAATTTTCCGCAACCTAGGGCCCACAACATCAACACAGTGGATCCCATGGATGCATCCATCTCCATCTAGCTAGGAGAAAAGAAGTCGAGCTATCGACTTTAAAAGAGCGCTTCTCGGGAGGCAACCCGTGTTTTACATTTCCGAAATTTTACATTCCAAGAAGTGATAAAGTCTCCGACTATCTTTCACACTTGGATATACGACCAAGTTTCAGCCCGACGCATCAAGTTTTTGACGTCGCGCATTAAAGAAAAGTATATCCAACGTGTTCACACCTACGAGACCAATCACAAGAAGACTTGATCAAGAGTGAACCCAAGAAGATGAAGTTCGGCAGACGCATACCAAGGAACATAGCAAATACTGGGGAGTACTTCTATACCGTCTCTTTCATTCGTTTTAAATATACCATATCCACTATGCTTATCACTAAGTGTGGGATTCAAACCCAAAACACACCGCTAAAAGAATACGTCTAAGATGTTTCAAATCCTAAGTTTGGAATTTTACCCCATTATGAGCTTAGTTTAACATCGAGGACGATGTTCCTTTAAGTGTGGGATAGCAGTAGTTGCACTACTGTTAAATGGATAATGGTATATGCTTGATTCTAAGTTCGTTGCTCTTTATAAGACCCTGCTTCTCCATAAAAGTAAACAAAATTTTCAAAATTGAGTTAAAAATATGTTGAAAATGAAAAAATTCAGACAAAGTATGATTTACTTTGGAGAAGAAGGAAAAATAAAATACAAATTCTTTTGAAAAACAAGTTTAGTAATCCTATAAAGAGCATCGCATGACTAAGCACACAACAACCCAACTTTCGATTCGTGAGGTATCTTGAGCCATATGAAAAGCATTCACTTTTAATGCTTCACTTTTTCGATTCTTGAGTGTGCCGATGTATGCGTTTAGAATCAGAACTTGCTCTTGCTATGCATTTTGAATCCGAACTGGTGAATCAAAAAGGAGATCGAATCACATCATTCTTGAACCCATCCATACACCCAAAAATAAGTATGTTACCCCCTTTACCTACTCAAAAGCATCCCTCAAACTTCATAGAAAGTTCCAAATATGAAAAAAGAGAAGTATTAAGGATATGACGTCGAAAAAAAAATATCTTAGAAAATTCGAAGAAAAGAAAGTCAAATGGAGAAAAAGACTCCTCCCAAAAGAAAAAGGCGCCAAATCTCCTGAAAATTCAAAAATTTCAGCTTTCCGCTTCACCAAAAAGAAAACCTATGAAAAACCAACACAACCCCCTCTCATACCACCAACACTCCACTCCACAAACCCTACATCACCTCCCTTAGAATGATTGTGGCTAGATCGACTTCGCGTTCACCTAAAAGGTAACGATTTGATACTCGATCAAGCCTATGACGATAAACGATACATGACTGGTGTTCTGAGCGATTGATATAATAGAATAGGAAACCCTAAACACTTTGAGTGATTTGAGTGACCACCTTGAGAGGATCGCCTAGTCATGTATCCAAGGTCAAAGATCACAAGCATGCTCCTAAAGATTATCTTCTTATCTTTAACCATGTTGAATACTAGTTTTCTTGAGGACAAGCAAAGTTCTAAGTGTGGGATACTTGATATCACGTAAAAAGTCACGTTTTTACTACCGATATCTCTCTCATTCTGGAATGATTCTTGGCATATTAGTTCAAAAACAGTACAAATCAATGATATTAAGCCAAGATGGTCAAAACAAGGTTGCACGATAAAAATCAAGCAAAACGGATTAGAAACGAAGATTCCACACACGTTTGAAGATTCAAGGCATCAAAACAAGATTTCAAGACTAAAGTGTCCTTCACCAACATCCATTCTATCAAAGATGTTCGTTTTCGAAATACGAATTCAACAGAAGAAGAATCAACTAAAACGGATAAAGAATGAAGATTCTACGCCCGCCAGAAGATCCAAATGATTCGTACGCAATATCTGGAGCTAGGAACCTCATCTCAGGGCCTATCTTATGTCAAAATCTTCGTTTTTGAATTATGATTCCAACAAATAAAGAATCGATGCAAACGGACGCATAACGAAGAAAATACTCGCTAGTGAACCTTTAGGAAAAATTGTACGATCACCCAAACGGGTGCCAACAAGTTTTTGACGCCGCTGCCGGGGAACCAATTGTACGATCCTTAGGCGTCAAGATGAACTTACTCGCTAGTGAACCTTTAGGATTAATTGTTTTCCATAGACCCCTACGTCTTTCTTTGTTTTTCCTTTCTTTTAGTACTTTTATAAATTACGTTATCCCTATCCACTCAACTAGTCAACCACTTGCCAGTGAGACTATGACAGCTACACGTATAACTCTCGCTGAAGACTCTAAACCTTTGATTGAAGGTCAAGGAGGACCAATTGTCTATCCGGAAATTGGTAGAGGATCATTTGAGTTAAAGCCACACATTGTTCAGTTGGTCCAAAACCTCTGTCAATTCCATGGCCTACCAAATGATGATCCTAACTCACACCTTGACAAATTCATTTCCTTATCCAACTCCTTTAAGCCGATTGGGGTTAATCAAGACATAGTCTACCTATACCTATTTCCCTACTCACTCACTCTTAATGCACAAACCTGGTTTGAGGAATTAGAAATTAACTCTATAACCTCTTGGGCAGAATTAGCAACCAAATTTTTGGCCAAATATTTCCCCCCATCAAAACAAGCCATGTTTAGGTCCAACATCATAAACTTTCGTCAAGTGCATGATGAATCAATCTTCGATGCATGGGAGCGCTTTAAGAAATTGCTTAAGAAATGTCCAAATCATCGATTTGAGTGCTCAGACCAGTTGCGCATTTTCTACAATGGTCTCTTCCCACATCACCGTCCTTTACTTGATACCGCCTCTCAAGGTAGTTTCATAGACTCTACGGCAAATGAAGCTTGGAGCCTTATTGAGAAAATGACAATACACAACCATGACTGGAATAGTGAAAATCACCCCTCGCTAGTGAATTCACCTACTACAATCGGGAATGAAGCTATCAAAACCCTCACTCAGCAAGTGGCAGACCTAACCAAGGAGATTAAGGAATTGAAAAGTCAACAACAACAAGTCTGCCAAGTTCAAACCTGCCTTAATTGTGCTAATCTGAACCACTCAGCCCAAATTCCTCGGTCTCATCTAACTTCACCCAATACTAACCCTTCTCTTAACCTACCTAGGAATAGTCTACCAGCTTACCAATTCCAACCTTCCGAACCCTCTCCTTCACAGACCTCTAGTTTTGACGACACCCTGATACAAGTCGTTCAAGGAATCTCGGCTAGACAAGACCAAGCAGATCTCATCCTAGGACAATTAGCACAGTGTATTAACGCTAAACCTCAGGATAGTCCAACTAGTTTCCATAAGGAGGCTTCCCATATTCAAGACTCTCAGGTAGCACATAGCCCACCTACGGTTTCTTCTCCGGTGAAGGAACCACCTATTGTCCCATCGACAATGGATTTAGACAACGACCCGACAAGCTTAAGTCTTTTAAGCTTGATAGGAAATTCCTAGATACCGCCTCTGAAGTTCACTCCAAAAAGTACTTCAGAAAACTTCTTACAACCAAGGATAAGGTACCCAAAGTACCCAATGTCCCGCTGAACGAGGAATGTTCAGCTATTCTTAACAATACCATTCCTGAAAAACTCGGAGACACCGGACGTTTTACTCTCCCTATTTCTATCTACAATTCAGGCATTATATGTTCTCTCGCCGATTTAGGAGCTAGTATTAATCTTATGCCATACTCGCTTTTCAAGAGGCTTGAATTAGAAAATCTTCGACCTACCGAAATGACCATACAGCTTGCTGACCACTCAGTCAAATACCCTGGGGGAATAGCTGAAAATGTTTTAGTTAGGATTGACAAATTTCTTTACCCAACAGATTCTGTAGTAATGGATATGCAGGAAAACGTACACATCCCAATCATACTAGGAAGACCTTTCATGAATACGGCCAAGGCAATCATCAACGTCTTTGCACAAACCATCAGCTTGCAATCTCAGGGAGAAACCATCACTTTCCATATCGACAATCCAAACGCTGGAGAACAAGCCGATATGTACATGATCTCCATGAAGACAGCCAAAGACGAAGAAACTGCAAAGTCAATAGATGAAAGGAAATCTAGCAAGGAAAAGGCAATCACGCCATATTTCCCGATTGTCCTCCGACGAATAGGACAAGAGATGAAAAACGCATCTCCATCAGCAAACAACCCAACGATGGAAGAATTGATCAGAATGAGAAAGATGGAAGAAGAAAACAAAAGAAGCAGACCGCCACTCAACCTATTTAACACTGATGAAATGGCGGAAAGTAACAACAACCATCCCATGAGAAGAGAAACACTGGAGGAATATTCCAAACGCACAAGATACCAACCGCAAACCATCATAGATCACAAAGTGGTCGAAGAATTCATCCAAAGATTTGACAAAGTAGTAGGAGGAATAAGCGGCATAGTCAACATGCTTGCTCTTTCCCCTGCTGAACTGCAATTCTGTCTACAACAGAAACGGACTTACGCTAGAATCTACAATGCCTTTAAAAGATCTAACAACCCATTCACCTCAACACAATGGGAGATGTTAGGATCCGTTAGAGCGCATATGAAAGAGACTACTGGACATCCGAGCAGTCGTGCCTACATTTCAATGATGAATGACCTCACATCATTGCTTAACTTGCTAAGTAGAGAAGATCACCTCAGCTCCAAGGAAAGCGGATCTATGGTTATCAACTCCACTATGGAAAAACAAATTGAGTCAATGATTGAAGAACTTAGTGATCTCGTTTGGGAGGAATCAAGGCGCGAACGACCCTTTAGGATTACATATGAATCACCACTTGATATCGCTACTTCTGTTACGATCCATCTAAGGGAGATTCAACAACAGAAAAGTAACTCCAGAACGAAGTTCATATTCTACTCAGGATGCAAGGAGATACTTCGTCAGCTTATTCTAGTTTTCTCAGAATCCGACTTTCCATTCAACAACCATCAGCACCGGCAAATAGAGGACCTGTGCACGTCCATCAGAAGATTCAACGGAGACACCAAGACCGAGAATTATGAAGGCATAATACTGCAATTCTTGGCGTTTGTTTGCTCTCTCTGGCAAAACACACCGCCAAGAGAGGTTGTTAAGACAGACACAACCACTATGACCGACCCTAGTGGACCTGTCACTAAAGCAGTTGACTACATCACCTTCGGACTTCACGGACTTGCAAGGACAACTTCAGAGCATCTTCTGAACTACAAGGAAACATCGAGAGATAGTCCACTTGAATTGATTACGACAATAGTCATTCATTTCATAAGAATCTATCCACCTCGATATAATTTTCCGCAACCTAGGGCCCACAACATCGACACAGTGGATCCTATGGATGCATCCATCTCCATCTAGCTAGGAGAAAAGAAGTCGAGCTATCGACTTTAAAAGAGCGCTTCTCGGGAGGCAACCCGTGTTTTACATTTCCGAAATTTTACATTCCAAGAAGTGATAAAGTCTCCGACTATCTTTCACACTTGGATATACGACCAAGTTTCAGCCCGACGCATCAAGTTTTTGACGTCGCGCATTAAAGAAAAGTATATCCAACGTGTTCACACCTACGAGACCAATCACAAGAAGACTTGATCAAGAGTGAACCCAAGAAGATGAAGTTCGGCAGACGCATACCAAGGAACATAGCAAATACTGGGGAGTACTTCTATACCGTCTCTTTCATTCGTTTTAAATATACCATATCCACTATGCTTATCACTAAGTGTGGGATTCAAACCCAAAACACACCGCTAAAAGAATACGTCTAAGATGTTTCAAATCCTAAGTTTGGAATTTTACCCCATTATGAGCTTAGTTTAACATCGAGAACGATGTTCCTTTAAGTGTGGGATAGCAGTAGTTGCACTACTGTTAAATGGATAATGGTATATGCTTGATTCTAAGTTCGTTGCTCTTTAAGACCCTGCTTCTCCATAAAAGTAAACAAAATTTTCAAAATTGAGTTAAAAATATGTTGAAAATGAAAAATTTAGACAAAGTATGATTTACTTTGGAGAAGAAGGAAAAATAAAATACAAATTCTTTTGAAAAACAAGTTTAGTAATCCTATAAAGAGTATCGCATGACTAAGCACACAACAACCCAACTTTCGATTCGTGAGGTATCTTGAGCCATATGAAAAGCATTCACTTTTAATGCTTCACTTTTTCGATTCTTGAGTGTGCCGATGTATGCGTTTAGAATCAGAACTTGCTCTTGCTATGCATTTTGAATCCGAACTGGTGAATCAAAAAGGAGATCGAATCACATCATTCTTGAACCCATCCATACACCCAAAAATAAGTACGTTACCCCCTTTACCTACTCAAAAGCATCCCTCAAACTTCATAGAAGGTTCCAAAGATGAAAAAAGAGAAGTATTAAGGATATGACGTCGAAAAAAAAACATCTTAGAAAATTCGAAGAAAAGAAAGTCAAATGGAGAAAAAGACTCCTCCCAAAAGAAAAAGGTGCCAAATCTCCCGAAAATTCAAAAATTTTAGCTTTCCGCTTCACCAAAAAGAAAACCTATGAAAAACCAACACAACCCCCTCTCATACCACCAACACTCCACTCCACAAACCCTACATCACCTCCCTTAGAATGATTGTGGCTAGATCGACTTCGCGTTCACCTAAAAGGTAACGATTTGATACTCGATCAAGCCTATGACGATAAACGATACATGACTGGTGTTCTGAGCGATTGATATAATAGAATAGGAAACCCTAAACACTTTGAGTGATTTGAGTGACCACCTTGAGAGGATCGCCTAGTCATGTATCCAAGGTCAAAGATCACAAGCATGCTCCTAAAGATTATCTTCTTATCTTTAACCATGTTGAATACTAGTTTTCTTGAGGACAAGCAAAGTTCTAAGTGTGGGATACTTGATATCGCGTAAAAAGTCACGTTTTTACTACCGATATCTCTCTCATTCTGGAACGATTCTTGGCATATTAGTTCAAAAACAGTACAAATCAATGATATTAAGCCAAGATGGTCAAAACAAGGTTGCACGATAAAAATCAAGCAAAACGGATGAGAAACGAAGATTCCACACACGTTTGAAGATTCAAGGCATCAAAACAAGATTTCAAGACTAAAGTGTCCTTCACCAACATCCATTCTATCAAAGATGTTCGTTTTCGAAATACGAATTCAACAGAAGAAGAATCAACTAAAACGGATAAAGAATGAAGATTCTACGCCCGCCGGAAGATCCAAATGATTCGTACGCAATATCTGGAGCTAGGAACCTCATCTCAGGGCCTATCTTATGTCAAAATCTTCGTTTTTGAATTATGATTCCAACAAATAAAGAATCGATGCAAACGGACGCATAACGAAGAAAATACTCGCTAGTGAACCTTTAGGAAAAATTGTACGATCACCCAAACGGGTGCCAACAAGTTTTTGACGCCGCTGCCGGGGAACCAATTGTACGATCCTTAGGCGTCAAGATGAACTTACTCGCTAGTGAACCTTTAGGATTAATTGTTATCCATAGACCCCTACGTCTTTCTTTGTTTTTCCTTTCTTTTAGTACTTTTATAAATTACGTTATCCCTATCCACTCAACTAGTCAACCACTTGCCAGTGAGACTATGACAGCTACACGTATAACTCTCGCTGAAGACTCTAAACCTTTGATTGAAGGTCGAGGAGGACCAATTGTCTATCCGGAAATTGGTAGAGGATCATTTGAGTTAAAGCCACACATTGTTCAGTTGGTCCAAAACCTCTGTCAATTCCATGGCCTACCAAATGATGATCCTAACTCACACCTTGACAAATTCATTTCCTTATCCAACTCCTTTAAGCCGATTGGGGTTAATCAAGACATAGTCTACCTATACCTATTTCCCTACTCACTCACTCTTAATGCACAAACCTGGTTTGAGGAATTAGAAATTAACTCTATAACCTCTTGGGCAGAATTAGCAACCAAATTTTTGGCCAAATATTTCCCCCCATCAAAACAAGCCATGTTTAGGTCCAACATCATAAACTTTCGTCAAGTGCATGATGAATCAATCTTCGATGCATGGGAGCGCTTTAAGAAATTGCTTAAGAAATGTCCAAATCATCGATTTGAGTGCTCAGACCAGTTGCGCATTTTCTACAATGGTCTCTTCCCACATCACCGTCCTTTACTTGATACCGCCTCTCAAGGTAGTTTCATAGACTATACGGCAAATGAAGCTTGGAGCCTTATTGAGAAAATGACATAACACAACCATGACTGGAACAGTGAAAATCACCCCTCGCTAGTGAATTCACCTACTACAATCGGGAATGAAGCTATCAAAACCCTCACTCAGCAAGTGGCAGACCTAACCAAGGAGATTAAGGAATTGAAAAGTCAACAACAACAAGTCTGCCAAGTTCAAACCTGCCTTAATTGTGCTAATCTGAACCACTCAGCCCAAATTCCTCGGTCTCATCTAACTTCACCAAATACTAACCCTTCTCTTAACCTACCTAGGAATAGTCTACCAGCTTACCAATTCCAACCTTCCGAACCCTCTCCTTCACAGACCTCTAGTTTTGACGACACCCTGATACAAGTCGTTCAAGGAATCTCGGCTAGACAAGACCAAGCAGATCTCATCCTAGGACAATTAGCACAGTGTATTAACGCTAAACATCAGGATAGTCCAACTAGTTTCCATAAGGAGGCTTCCCATATTCAAGACTCTCAGGTAGCACATAGCCCACCTACGGTTTCTTCTCCGGTGAAGGAACCACCTATTGTCCCATCGACAATGGATTTAGACAACGACCCGACAAGCTTAAGTCTTTTAAGCTTGATAGGAAATTCCTAGATACCGCCTCTGAAGTTCACTCCAAAAAGTACTTCAGAAAACTTCTTACAACCAAGGATAAGGTACCCAAAGTACCCAATGTCCCGCTGAACGAGGAATGTTCAGCTATTCTTAACAATATCATTCCTGAAAAACTCGGAGACACCGGACGTTTTACTCTCCCTATTTCTATCTACAATTCAGGCATTATATGTTCTCTCGCCGATTTAGGAGCTAGTATTAATCTTATGCCATACTCGCTTTTCAAGAGGCTTGAATTAGAAAATCTTCGACCTACCGAAATGACCATACAGCTTGCTGACCACTCAGTCAAATACCCTGGGGGAATAGCTGAAAATGTTTTAGTTAGGATTGACAAATTTCTTTACCCAACAGATTCTGTAGTAATGGATATGCAGGAAAACGTACACATCCCAATCATACTAGGAAGACCTTTCATGAATACGGCCAAGGCAATCATCAACGTCTTTGCACAAACCATCAGCTTGCAATCTCAGGGAGAAACCATCACTTTCCATATCGACAATCCAAACGCTGGAGAACAAGCCGATATGTACATGATCTCCATGAAGACAGCCAAAGACGAAGAAACTGCAAAGTCAATAGATGAAAGGAAATCTAGCAAGGAAATGGCAATCACGCCATATTTCCCGATTGTCCTCCGACGAATAGGACAAGAGATGAAAAACGCATCTCCATCAGCAAACAACCCAACGATGGAAGAATTGATCAGAATGAGAAAGATGGAAGAAGAAAACAAAAGAAGCAGACCGCCACTCAACCTATTTAACACTGATGAAATGGCGGAAAGTAACAACAACCATCCCATGAGAAGAGAAACACTGGAGGAATATTCCAAACGCACAAGATACCAACCGCAAACCATCATAGATCACAAAGTGGTCGAAGAATTCATCCAAAGATTTGACAAAGTAGTAGGAGGAATAAGCGGCATAGTCAACATGCTTGCTCTTTCCCCTGCTGAACTGCAATTCTGTCTACAACAGAAACGGACTTACGCTAGAATCTACAATGCCTTTAAAAGATCTAACAACCCATTCACCTCAACACAATGGGAGATGTTAGGATCCGTTAGAGCGCATATGAAAGAGACTACTGGACATCCGAGCAGTCGTGCCTACATTTCAATGATGAATGACCTCACATCATTGCTTAACTTGCTAAGTAGAGAAGATCACCTCAGCTCCAAGGAAAGCGGATCTATGGTTATCAACTCCACTATGGAAAAACAAATTGAGTCAATGATTGAAGAACTTAGTGATCTCGTTTGGGAGGAATCAAGGCGCGAACGACCCTTTAGGATTACATATGAATCACCACTTGATATCGCTACTTCTGTTACGATCCATCTAAGGGAGATTCAACAACGGAAAAGTAACTCCAGAACGAAGTTCATATTCTACTCAGGATGCAAGGAGATACTTCGTCAGCTTATTCTAGTTTTCTCAGAATCCGACTTTCCATTCAACAACCATCAGCACCGGCAAATAGAGGACCTGTGCACGTCCATCAGAAGATTCAACGGAGACACCAAGACCGAGAATTATGAAGGCATAATACTGCAATTCTTGGCGTTTGTTTGCTCTCTCTGGCAAAACACACCGCCAAGAGAGGTTGTTAAGACAGACACAACCACCATGACCGACCCTAGTGGACCTGTCACTAAAGCAGTTGACTACATCACCTTCGGACTTCACGGACTTGCAAGGACAACTTCAGAGCATCTTCTGAACTACAAGGAAACATCGAGAGATAGTCCACTTGAATTGATTACGACAATAGTCATTCATTTCATAAGAATCTATCCACCTCGATATAATTTTCCGCAACCTAGGGCCCACAACATCAACACAGTGGATCCCATGGATGCATCCATCTCCATCTAGCTAGGAGAAAAGAAGTCGAGCTATCGACTTTAAAAGAGCGCTTCTCGGGAGGCAACCCGTGTTTTACATTTCCGAAATTTTACATTCCAAGAAGTGATAAAGTCTCCGACTATCTTTCACACTTGGATATACGACCAAGTTTCAGCCCGACGCATCAACTTTTTGACGTCGCGCATTAAAGAAAAGTATATCCAACGTGTTCACACCTACGAGACCAATCACAAGAAGACTTGATCAAGAGTGAACCCAAGAAGATGAAGTTCGGCAGACGCATACCAAGGAA
Source organism: Helichrysum umbraculigerum (assembly GCA_949592205.1). Classification (NCBI taxonomy): domain Eukaryota; kingdom Viridiplantae; phylum Streptophyta; class Magnoliopsida; order Asterales; family Asteraceae; genus Helichrysum; species Helichrysum umbraculigerum. The sequence continues at coordinate 56,174,035 of CATIUR010000001.1, read as the reverse complement.
CATAGCAAATACTGGGGAGTACTTCTATACCGTCTCTTTCATTCGTTTTAAATATACCATATCCACTATGCTTATCACTAAGTGTGGGATTCAAACCCAAAACACACCGCTAAAAGAATACGTCTAAGATGTTTCAAATCCTAAGTTTGGAATTTTACCCCATTATGAGCTTAGTTTAACATCGAGGACGATGTTCCTTTAAATGTGGGATAGCAGTAGTTGCACTACTGTTAAATGGATAATGGTATATGCTTGATTCTTAGTTCGTTGCTCTTTATAAGACCCTGCTTCTCCATAAAAGTAAACAAAATTTTCAAAATTGAGTTAAAAATATGTTGAAAATGAAAAAATTTAGACAAAGAATGATTTACTTTGGAGAAGAAGGAAAAATAAAATACAAATTCTTTTGAAAAACAAGTTTAGTAATCCTATAAAGAGCATCGTATGACTAAGCACACAACAACCCAACTTTCGATTCGTGAGGTATCTTGAGCCATATGAAAAGCATTCACTTTTAATGCTTCACTTTTTCGATTCTTGAGTGTGCCGATGTATGCGTTTAGAATCAGAACTTGCTCTTGCTATGCATTTTGAATCCGAACTGGTGAATCAAAAAGGAGATCGAATCACATCATTCTTGAACCCATCCATACACCCAAAAATAAGTACGTTACCCCCTTTACCTACTCAAAAGCATCCCTCAAACTTCATAGAAAGTTCCAAAGATGAAAAAAGAGAAGTATTAAGGATATGACATCGAAAAAAAAATATCTTAGAAAATTCGAAGAAAAGAAAGTCAAATGGAGAAAAAGACTCCTCCCAAAAGAAAAAGGCGCCAAATCTCCCGAAAATTCAAAAATTTCAGCTTTCCGTTTCACCAAAAAGAAAACCTATGAAAAACCAACACAACCCCCTCTCATACCACCAACACTCCACTCCACAAACCCTACATCACCTCCCTTAGAATGATTGTGGCTAGATCGACTTCGCGTTCACCTAAAAGGTAACGATTTGATACTCGATCAAGCCTATGACGATAAACGATACATGACTGGTGTTCTGAGCGATTGATATAATAGAATAGGAAACCCTAAACACTTTGAGTGATTTGAGTGACCACCTTGAGAGGATCGCCTAGTCATGTATCCAAGGTCAAAGATCACAAGCATGCTCCTAAAGATTATCTTCTTATCTTTAACCATGTTGAATACTAGTTTTCTTGAGGACAAGCAAAGTTCTAAGTGTGGGATACTTGATATCGCGTAAAAAGTCACATTTTTACTACCGATATCTCTCTCATTCTGGAACGATTCTTGGCATATTAGTTCAAAAACAGTACAAATCAATGATATTAAGCCAAGATGGTCAAAACAAGGTTGCACGATAAAAATCAAGCAAAACGGATGAGAAACGAAGATTCCACACACGTTTGAAGATTCAAGGCATCAAAACAAGATTTCAAGACTAAAGTGTCCTTCACCAACATCCATTCTATCAAAGATGTTCGTTTTCGAAATACGAATCCAACAGAAGAAGAATCAACTAAAACGGATAAAGAATGAAGATTCTACGCCAGCTGGAAGATCCAAATGATTCGTACGCAATATCTGGAGCTAGGAACCTCATCTCAGGGCCTATCTTATGTCAAAATCTTCGTTTTTGAATTATGATTCCAACAAATAAAGAATCGATGCAAACGGACGCATAACGAAGAAAATACGCACGAATCAAGAAAAGAAGCAAAAGAAGGCGAAACGGTGCGGGTACAGGCCAGCCGCCGCCGGCCACCTGGTGGACGCCGCCGGCCACCTGTCCTCCGCCTCACTTTCCATTTTTGGCAACTTTTGGTACCTGGTGCGCCTACTTTTCGTGTTGTACAGTACTCGGTGCGCCTACTTTTCGTGTTGTACAGTACCCGGTGCACCCTTTTGGCTACCTTTTACTAACATGCACCCCTTGATGCTAATGTGAGCCAAAAATCACCTATAAATATGGGGCTTTGGTTCATTTGCAAGACACACCTTCCATCCTTGGAAAAACACACTTTCTTTCTATAGCTTCTAGCTTTTATTTCTTTGTTTATTTTCTTACTTTAGAGTAGTAGTAGGCTAGTTAAAATAGAAGCAAGGAACGAGCTTGTATTCTTTGGTGAGGAACGTGTTTGTAATCTTTGGTGTACGCTTGGAGCAACTCTTATTAATTCAAGTCTATTCCTTCTCGCATATTAATCTCGGTTATTTCTATCCTTATCTTTCTTAATTAAATATGTATGCTTTAATTATGCTAGAGATTGTTTATGCCATGATTAGCGAGTAGATTACTATTGTGTTTGTTTGCGATGTAGTTAGTTAATTATGGGAAAATTTATAATTAAATATTAAAGATCGGTAATATTGCTTTGATCGTCTTATTGCATGTTCTTGTTTGATTGTTACCTTAGGATCATCATAGTAGTAAAATATAAACGGTCTTAATTATCGTCAAATAATATGACGGCCCCTATTCGACTGTTACTCGATATAGTACTGGAAACACTTCAAGGTGGAGTACAAATGTATGGAAGTCGAGGAACGACCAAAGGTAGTCATATTACGAAACGATACAATATTATGAAGTAATATGATGGCCCCTATTCGACTGTTACTCAGTATAGCGTTGGAAACACTTTAGGTATAGTACAAATACGTGGAAGCTGCGTAACAACCGAAGGTAGTTATATTACGGACTAATATATAAAATGAGAAACCTAGTTTAATTAACCTTTCTAAATAGACTTTTAAAATCCGAATTAATCTATGGCCTTTCCACCAATAAACGTGATTACAACACCTTTTTAACGACATCCAATTAAAAGGTAGTCAATTATCTGTGTCAATATAATTTGTCAAAGGTATGAAACTATGGAACCGCAAGGTTACATGGGGGATTATCGTAGGACAAGACATGGCCAAGGTTTGAAGCGGCGGAACCACTTAAAGTGAGGAACGCTGTGGATAATTAGGGGATTTATTGGGTAGTCTTAAGCAAGGGATGGTTTAACGTCATAAATGAACTGTTTTAAATACATGAATCTGTTAGGATGACGAGGAATCGTTATATGATTCAATTATGTCTAGTACCTTAAGATTTTGTTCCCGTTCATATGAAAGTATTATTAAACCATATTAAGATTTTGCTTATTATTATAAATACTCTGTAATGTTACCATAACCTAGCTCCCGGCGTGACATGCTAATGGAATTTAAATTAGTAGGGAATCTAGTGTTTACATCACAAGTATCCAAGAGTAACAATTAACAAACATCTTTTAAAACAGTTTCTCCAAATATCATCCCATAACTTAATTAACAAAGTCTCAGCAAACACTATCTTTATTTTATCTGCTTTACGTTTTACTTTTATTTCACTTTTATTTATTTACTTGCCTAAGTTAGTTAATATAAAAACCAAAACCCCCACTATTTTATAAACCATTCACTAGTTTGAAAGCCCTCATCTGCCTCGCCTTAGTTTCAATTCAGTCGGTTTGAAGAACGACTCTAGGTCATACCTACCACTTGCTCACCTTTAGGATTAGCATTGTTAGGAAAAACTTAGGCCCCGCAATTACAAATTTAAAACAACCCACTGCTGGTGCCCGGTTAGTAATCGTTAACGACACCGACCTGATCGTGCGCCAACATGTCCCAACTACCAGATGACCAAAACCGATAAACTCTATACTTTCTATAACGGTCTCAATCCTATCCATCGCATCACGCTTGACGCAGCTGCTCAAGGAAACCTCATGAATTAACCGACGATGAAGCATGGGCCTTAATCGAAGACATGACAATGCATCACCACGACTGGAAGTCCGATGAGCAATCCTCATCCCTGCCTATTGCAAGCACCGCGCAAGCTGAAGTAATCGAATCTCTGAGCGAGCAGATCGAAACTCTAACGAAGCAGATTGGAGTACTGAAGAAGCAACCACAGCAGGTTCACCAAGTTCAGGCTTGCCAGAACTGTGCCCATCATCCTACCGAGGAATATGCTGTGGAGTATGAAGATCCTACCGACGGAACTGTCTACTATGCCCAATTCCCGACCAGACAACAAAATCCACCTGGCTTCGCTAGAACTTCTACGCCAAGAGCACGAGGAACCCAGTTTCCTCCACGGAACAACCAACCACCCAGGTTTCAGCCTCGATATCCGATGTACCCACAACAACCACAACTTCCATACAATCAACCACTTCCATTAACCGCCACTGAGGATATCCAACCTGCTGAACCGGTGAAGACAGTCGTCCCAGTCACGAGCACTGATGACAACCTGAACAAGTTTATCCAGGGGCAGAACGCTTTCAATCAGAAGACAACGGCTAGACAAGATCAAACCGACCTATTCCTTCGAAATCAACTCTCGGTTCTCAAGAGCCTCGAGAATCAAATTGGTCAGTTAGCCCACCGTCTTGACACTCGACCCCAAGGATCGCTACCGAGCAATACTGTTCACAACCCCCACGTTGAGGAGGCCAAGACTCTGAACTCTACGGATAACCAGAAGGCACCGAACCATTCTGAAGCTTCTTCTCCGATGAAGAACCCTACTCCTGTCCCGACGAAAGTTGAGACTGTGACACCCCGCAAATTTAAACGTAATCATTAACGCTAAACATATTCACTTTAGGCTAATTCCCTACTTTGAGTGAATTCACAACACATTTTAGAGGTAAGTCTAGCAAAGCCCAACTAGTTAATACGCGTAGTATTACATTTCGTAATCTATTGTAATTAGGTACTTAAACGATTGGAACAAACGTGACAAAAATATAAGACGGTTGGTGAACAAATTTATTTAATAAAACGAGAGTTATTAAATAACGACAACTTTTAATAAATATTATGTCGTTAATATTTACAAGTATTTCGTAACGAATAACGTTTATATCGTACAAATTTGAAATAAAATAAGGTTTGGAATATTATAACTTAATTAAAATTTTCTTATAAAATATCTCAATTAAAATTTTATTCAAATACGTAATTAAAAATTCATCATTTAAAACATTTTAATATTTAACGATCGGGTAAACAAACACAGGTTAAATACCACAAATTTGGGATAAACATCCCCTTCCCTTTGGCTCCAAAATGCAGCCCCAAACCCCCACCCCACTCTCATTCCCTTTCATTTTTCATTTTCACCAAAACTCACAACTCTCTCATTCCTCTCTCTAAAAACCCTCTTTCTCTCTCTAGAATCTCATCAAAAATCACCAAATCATCACCACTTTCTACTTATTTTCGGATTAATAGCAACAACAAAGCTCATCATCATCAACATCACAAGGATTTAAGCTCAAGATCTCCATTTTCACCATCTTCATCTTCATCCACCTAATTTTCGGATTAACCACTTTTTGGGTAAGAAAACACTGAACTTTTCACTTTTACTTCATTATAATAGCTTACAATCATGTTACAAGTCATTATATGAAAGATCTAAGCATTTTTGGGTTAAAAATCTAGATTTTCGGATGAACAGACCGTAACGTCGCATTAGTCCCAGGCGATTTGCGACGTCCCATGCGACGTCCCACACAACGTCCCATACGACGTCCCACGCGACGTCCCACACAACGTCCCATACGACGTCCCACGCGACGTCCCACACAACGTCCCATAAGACGTCCCACGCGACATCCCACACAACGTCCCATACGACGTCCCACACAACGTCCCATAAGACGTCCCACACAACGTCGCAAGTTTCAGAACCTTATAACAATACTTTGAAATACTTTTACAAAATCATCACCAACGAGTCGTACGAATTTACAAATAAACGATCTTTCATGGACGAACGAGTAACATGGTCTGGTTGTTATGCAACCACTTATACGGCTATTTCTTATATTTAAGACCTTAGGGACTTTACCCGGACTACGCTTTGCTAGCACTCGCACTTTCACTTAACTCAACAGGTGAGTTCACAGCCCCTACTTTTACTGATTTAACTGCTTTTGAATAGAGGTGGAAAATATAGTCAACTTTTTTATTAATTGCCTTAACTGCTTTTATTACATGATTGCATACGTGTTTACTCGAATTATTAGAGTACTTTGAACTACTGAACCGTTGTGCAATTACTGTTTATGAAATAACATTTTCATACTATAAACTAAACAAACATGATAAACTAATTGACAAAAGTGTTTTACTAGACCGGAGAACGACCGGTAAACTGTTTTATTCGACCGGAGAACGACCGGTACTTTTTATGGAAATGCTGGAGAACGACCAGCTACGTATTTTAGTGCCAGAGAACGACTGGCCAAGTGGACGGGAGAACGACCCATGCGTATTTGGACCGGAGAACGACCGGTGCGTATTTCGCTGGAGAATGACCAGCAGTGTTTGGACAGGAGAACGACCCGTGCGTCTTGGATGGGAGAACGACCCATGCGTAACTAGACCGGAGAACGACCGGTAAAACTGTTTTTATTGGACGGGAGAACGACCCGTGCGTATTTGGCCGGAGAACAACCGGTACTGTTTGTAAACGCTGGAGAACAACCAGCAACGTGTTTTAAACTGTGCTTTGGGTAACATCCCACGTAACTGTATTTTGGGTAACATCCCACGTAAACGTAAGCTTTGGGGCGAACAACCCACTAAACTTATACTTTGGTTAACATTCCACAAAACATTACTTGACTGTTATGGCAATAACTATTTGTGAATGTATTTGGTTTAACAACGGTGCTTACAAACTTGATTCAACGATTGCAAATGTAAAAACCTGTGAATTCACTCAACTTAGTTATTGACTTTTACTATGTTTTTCAGGGAATTAGCAGCACGTAAGATCCGCCCGCCCATGGAACTCTAGGCGACATGTGAAGCTTTAGGATGCCAACTTTTTGACAACTGGATTTCTTTTGTATAACTAAAGTTGTTTTAGTCATATTTACGAAATCTACTTTTGTAAACTTGATAACTTTTTATAACTTACGATTGGATAAATCGTAAAACTTGTAACTATTACATTTGGCATCTTAATATATTATGTTCTGTTGTAATCATAAGCTTTGATACGTATGCATGCTTTGTTATTGTGGCACCCCCGTACTCAAACTAAATGCTTCCGCTAATCTAAATCAACGAATTTGGGGGTGTTACAGATTGGTATCAGAGCCATTGGTTATAGCGAACTAGGAAACTTTAGGTGACTTAGAGACCTAGAGACCTAGACTATAGCCTTGGCTAGAACGCACATGCATACACACATTTGCATACGATAAAACCATTGTCACGACATCTCGACACGCGTAAAACTATCTATTGAATCTTATCACATCCGAATTGTTCGCCCTCATTTGACCTCATATGAACCTGATCGTGTTAAACGATTGATGAAAAGAAGTATGTATTTAGCATCATATAATGACGCCTGGCCAACGTGATTATATTATACTAAGTACATATGGGTGTTTCATAATCGTGAGATATGTGATGGGGATCTTGTCATTTCTTCTCAAATATTCGATAACTAAAACTAAGTGAAACTTTATTCTTCACATCTTTTCATTGGCATTGACTTCTGCATTTCATTACTCGCAGAACGTCAGCATGCCGCCTAAACAAAGAAAGACCCGCAACAGTCGCCAAACAAACACACCTCCTGTCATCGAAACAACCGAACAAATCATTGAACGCCGTGTGGCTGAAGCTATTGCTCAGTACGAGGCCAGCCGAAATCGAGACAACGTGGCAAACAACAGTGGAGCCACACCAGTTAACAGCGAAACACCAACGAATACCCAGCAGGGGTGTTCATACAAAACATTTCAAGCCTGCAAACCGAGTACCTTCACCGGGACTGAAGGGGCCATTGGCCTAGTCCACTGGATTGAGAAAACGGAGTCAGTGATTGACATCAGCGACTGCGCCACTGACAAAATAGTGAAATACGCCACTTGTACCCTAGCTGACAAAGCGTTAACTTGGTGGAACGCTCAGATACAGATCCTTGGCCGTACAACCGCTTACTCCATCACCTGGGAAACCCTGAAGCGAATGATGATGGAAGAGTTTTGCTCTCAGAGTGAGCAACAGAAACTGGAAACCGAGCTATGGAACATACATATGATCGGCGCTGACATTACTGGCTACACCACTAGGTTTCAGGAGCTTGCACGTCTTGTGCCCCACATGGTAACGTCGGAGAAGAAACGCATCGAGCGTTACAACAAGGGCTTGGCCCCACAAATCAGAGGCATGGTGATGTCCTCCAAACCAGCTACCTTTAGGAGTGCAGTGGATCTGGCTCAAAGCTTAACCGACGACGCCATTCTGATCGGCACTTTAAAAGCTACCTCGGGGAAAACTGAACCTACCCGTACTGATGTGGGTGACTCGGGGAACAATAAGCGGAAATGGAACAACGAGGGCAATGACCGCCAGGGTCAACAAAACAGGAACCCGGGAAACGCCCGAGCCTACGCAGCAATCACCAACCCTGGACCCAAAACCTATCTTGGCAACAAACCGAAATGTGACAAGTGCGGGAAGCACCACACAGGCGAATGCGCCTTCTATCAAGACTGCAGAAACTGGGGTCATTTGGCCCAAAACTGTAAAACCAACCCTCTTCCTCGAACAAATGCGTGCTTCGAGTGCGGTGAATCCGGACACTATCGAAACCAATGTCCAAAACTGAACAACAACCAGAACAATTCCGGGAACAACAACAACCGCATCGCAACCATCCCACCGGGTCGTAGCCGCGCATACATCCTCCGGGCTCCCAAAACAGTTGCGGACCTCGGCTAACACGGTATGTCTTAACAGCTGTCGCTACGATTTAACATTTCTTTTATTCGGATACCGATTCAAACATAACGCTTGGTAAACTTTGACCACGAAATGAAACACACAACTTATTGAACTATGCCGCAAACATACCCAAACCGATTGAACTTTTATGGCAACAAATGAGCGCCACGCAAACTATTATTATTGTTAACAACATGACTTTTCGGAGAACATACGCCGCGGGCGATCCGACTTGACTTTTAAATCTGGGGACGAGATTTCTCTAACATTGGGAGAATGTGACACCCCGCAAATTTAAACGTAATCATTAACGCTAAACATATTCACTTTAGGCTAATTCCCTACTTTGAGTGAATTCACAACACATTTTAGAGGTAAGTCTAGCAAAGCCCAACTAGTTAATACGCGTAGTATTACATTTTGTAATCTATTGTAATTAGGTACTTAAACGATTGGAACAAACGCGACGAAAATATAAGACGGTTGGTGAACAAATTTATTTAATAAAACGAGAGTTATTAAATAACGACAACTTTTAATAAATATTATGTCGTTAATATTTACAAGTATTTCGCAAAGAATAACGTTTATATCGTACAAATTTAAAATAAAATAAGGTTTGGAATATTATAACTTAATTAAAATTTTCTTATAAAATATCTCAATTAAAATTTTATTCAAATACGTAATTAAAAATTCATCATTTAAAACATTTTAATATTTAACGATCGGGTAAACAAACACAGGTTAAATACCACAAATTTGGGATAAACATCCCCTCCCTTTTGGCTCCAAAATGCAGCCCCAAACCCCCACCCCACTCTCATTCCCTTTCATTTTTCATTTTCACCAAAACTCACAACTCTCTCATTCCTCTCTCTAAAAACCCTCTTTCTCTCTCTAGAATCTCATCAAAAATCACCAAATCATCACCACTTTCTACTTATTTTCGGATTAATAGTAACAACAAAGCTCATCATCATCAACATCACAAGGATTTAAGCTCAAGATCTCCATTTTCACCATCTTCATCTTCATCCACCTAATTTTCGGATTAACCACTTTTTGGGTAAGAAAACACTGAACTTTTCACTTTTACTTCATTATAATAGCTTACAATCATGTTACAAGTCATTATATGAAAGATCTAAGCGTTTTTGGGTTAAAAATCTCGATTTTCGGATGAACATACCGTAACGTCGCATTAGTCCCGGGCGATTTGCGACGTCCCACGCGACGTCCCACACAACGTCCCATACGACGTCCCACGCGACGTCCCACACAACGTCCCATACGACGTCCCACGCGATGTCCCACACAACGTCCCATACGACGTCCCACGCGACGTCCCACACAACGTCCCATACGACGTCCCACGCGACATCCCACACAACGTCCCATACGACGTCCCACACAACGTCGCAAGTTTCAGAACCTTATAACAATACTTTGAGATACTTTTACAAAATCATCACCAACGAGTCGTACGAATTTACAAATAAACGATCTTTCATGGACGAATGAGTAATATGGTCTGGTTGTTATGCAACCACTTATACGGCTATTTCTTATATTTAGGACCTTAGGGACTTTACCCGGACTACGCTTTGCTAGCACTCGCACTTTCACTTAACTCAACAGGTGAGTTCACAGCCCCTACTTTTACTGATTTAACTGCTTTTGAACAGGGGTGGAAAACATAGTCAACTGTTTTATTAATTGCCTTAACTGCTTTTATTACATGATTGCATACGTGTTTACTCGAATTATTAGAGTACTTTGAACTACTGAACTGTTGTGCAATTACTGTTTATGAAATAACATTTTCATACTATAAACTAAACAAACATGATAAACTAATTGACAAAAGTGTTTTACTAGACAGGAGAACAACCGGTAAACTGTTTTATTCGACCGGAGAATGACCGGTACTTTTTATGGAAATGCTGGAGAACGACCAGCTACGTATTTTAGTGCCAGAGAACGACTGGCCAAGTGGACGGGAGAACGACCCGTGCGTATTTGGACCGGAGAACGACCGGTGCGTATTTCGCTGGAGAACGACCAGCAGTGTTTGGACGGGAGAACGACCCGTGCGTCTTGGATGGGAGAACGACCCATGCGTAACTAGACCGGAGAACGACCGGTAAAACTGTTTTTATTGGACGGGAGAACGACCCGTGCGTATTTGGCCGGAGAACAACCGGTACTGTTTGTAAACGCTGGAGAACAACCAGCAACGTGTTTTAAACTGTGCTTTGGGTAACATCCCACGTAACTGTATTTTGGGTAACATCCCACGTAAACGTAAGCTTTGGGGCGAACAACCCACTAAACTTATACTTTGGTTAACATTCCACAAAACATTACTTGACTGTTATGGCAATAACTATTTGTGAATGTATTTGGTTTAACAACGGTGCTTACAAACTTGATTCAACGATTGCAAACATAAAAACCTGTGAATTCACTCAACTTAGTTGTTGACTTTTACTATGTTTTTCAGGGAATTAGCAGCACGTAAGATCCGCCCGCCCATGGAACTCTAGGCGACACGTGAAGCTTTAGGATGCCAACTTTTTGACAACTGGATTTCTTTTGTATAACTAAAGTTGTTTTAGTCATATTTACGAAATCTACTTTTGTAAACTTGATAACTTTTTATAACTTACGATTGGATAAATCGTAAAACTTGTAACTATTACATTTGGCATCTTAATATATTATGTTCTGTTGTAATCATAAGCTCTGATACGTATGCATGCTTTGTTATTGTGGCACCCCCGTACTCAAACTAAATGCTTCCGCTAATCTAAATCAACGAATTTGGGGGTGTTACAGAGACCAAACCCATACCTACTCCCATTCAGGAAGTTCGAGTCCCCTTCCCACATCGTATCGGAAAAAGATATAACGCTAAATCTTTCAAACTCGACAGAATATTCTTAGACACCGTGTCTAGAATCCCTTGCGGCTCCAAGTACATTCGACGCATGCTGGTTACTAAGGAAAAGGTACCCGAAGTACCTAAAATCTCTCTCAACGCTGAATGCTCTGCCGTCATTCAGAATTTCCTTCCGGAAAAACTAGGAGACACGGGCCGATTCACCTTGCCCTGCTCTATCTATCACTCTGGCATGATCCGTTGCTTGGCCGATCTCGGAGCGAGCATCAACCTCATGCCCTACTCACTCTACTCCAGACTTGAATTAGGACCACTGCAACCCACTGGGATGAGCGTCCAGCTTGCCGATCAAACAATCCGATATCGTAGAGGCATAGCTGAGAACGTCATGGTAAAGGTGGATAGGTTCTATTTCCCAACTGACTTCGTAGTGATGGATATTCAGGAAGACATTAACATACCCATTATCCTAGGAAGGCCTTTTATGAATACTGCTCGTGCTATTATTGATGTTTACTCGTAGACTATCAGCCTCAGAGCACATGGACAAACTGTTGCATTCGGAATCAATCAGGCTGATGAGCTTCTCGAGGAGAAAGCGGAGATATACGCCATCTCTATGGGCAGGATCACTTCGGACGACGACACTTCTGATTCAGAACCATCATGTACTTACGTACCAGATGAGCACACTTGCCTCATATCATCAACAGAAGAGTCAGAGTCAGAAGAAGAGAGTGAAGATTCCGAGCCAGATAAGTCAGAACCGGAAGAAATGGAGGAAGAAGAAACTGAACCAGAACAAGAAGAAATGGAGGAATCCGAAGAAGAAATGGAGGAAGACCCTGAAGAAGAAGAGGAGGACTTATACCAATCCACCCCACCGCATCACTGCTTACCTGATTCTCACTATTCGACAGAAGAAATCATGCAGATCGAGAACACTATTCCCTTGTTGGATAATGAATCAGATGATGACCCACCTACTAATGAACCATATGATGCAGGATTCGGCATAACTATGGAAAGGCTTATAGCCTCTGTCATGGACCCCTCTAAGCCTCTTATCTCGTCTCGACTCGAAGCTCTATTAAACATCAAGAAAACCATTGCGTTAGCAAAACAACACCCAGAGCTTAGAGACAAACTCCTGATGAAGATCTCAGCTTACAAAGCTTCCCGATTACCGGAGTTGCATTCAAGTGAGCCTTCCCGAAGGATTCAAACCTTCGACGCATCTGCGCCACGAACCCTGTTCGAATTTGGAGGCACCTCTGAATCCAGCCAAGGTACTGATTCTCAGGAGGAGAGAGACATAGAGATGCACTCTTCACAACCGATATCTCAAATCACCGATGACACCCAGCCACCATCTGATCATGTTGAGTTCCCTGATTCCCAGGCTAGGGATTCTCCATTCATAGAAAGTGACGTGGATGATGTCGTCTACGCTGACATTCCAATAGATATCCGGTCTATCAATCTTCCTACGCCTCCAGCTAATCCACTTTCTCCAGAAATTCCGATTATCACCAACCATGAGGAGATGATAAGTGCTATCGAAGACTTTGAAAGTGACATACCTATGATAACTAGCATTATCCTCCACTCTACCAACGAGTACACTCCACGACAACAAGCCCTGATCGAGGAAATTATAGCCGATTCTGAAGTCAACCAAGCCGAGAATTCCCAAGATTACAGATTCTTCCACAATCGTCTCAATGCCTTCGCCGAAGATCTCGCTGCTCAGCTCCTGCAACAAAACGCTAGACCTACATCTGAAGAGCTGGAGTTCTTTGAAGAACAGAAGCGCATTTACAGGAAGATCTATGACACTCTGATCAGATCCGCATTTCCATATTCCCGGGAGCAAAGTGAGTTTTACACTCATTCCACGAGGAAATGTACCGTGCTACTGGGAACCCTGATGCAGATGCTGATATTCGATTGATGAATAATCTTCGGGGCATACTTAATTCTATGGAAAAGAACGACCACACTAACGAGACTTCTCCTCACAGGTTCTACATAGACTGCACTATTGAGTTCCATGCTCACAAGATTGCTTAAGATCTCGAGTATGTGAGTTTTACTGAAAGGTCGCGTGACATCCCTTACTCTATACCAGAAGGTTCGATGGTTAACATCGCGAACTTCCTCACTGAAAGGATCCAAGAAATCTTTGCTGAGGATAATCCAGACGAGCATCAACAAATATTTCACTATGGTTTGCGTGAGGTATATGATATAGTATGCAACACCTTCAAAGACTCAAACCTCACGTTCACCAACTACCAGACCAAGCTCATCCAAGATATTCATGATTCAATTCGAGAAATAAGAGGGAACTCTGGCATAGCAGATCACGACACTTTACACCTCCAATTTCTCGGATTCATGGACTCATTCAGATAGCAGCACCCTCAGAGAGAGATGATTGAATCTGATGGTTTCATTGTAGTTGATTCCCGCGGACCTACATCCAGAACAATCAGGGATATCACTTGGGACATTCTGCATATGAAAAGGGTTACTCAGCAACATCTTGAAAGTTTCCCTATTGTGACAACCGTCAATTTAGGACTAGAATTTAGTGCCTAAACAAGTATTAATACATGTAATTAGTTCTGTGTTAGGCTAATTAATGTATCAATTGTTATATATATTGTTGAATATATATCTACACAATTATGCGGTTTGTTTAAATCGTACGAGTTTCAAATCGAATGAATTTCGATACAATAAATACGGACGTTGGTGAACAATTTTATTAAGTAATACAAATATTATTTAATAACTCCATTTTTATTCAAAATATTATTTAGAGTAATATTTCGTATCCAAGTTTTATTACACAATTAATGTATACACGATTAAAAATGTAAACGCGCAAACAAAACGAAACAAATCACCTTTTATAACGTGAATTCTAAATATTTAGAGAAAATACTTCAACAAAATATTCGAATAAACCTTGGCAAGTTAAAACGAAAAATTAAATTATAAAATAAATATTTAACGTTTAAATAATCGGGAAAACGAACACCGCACGGAACGCTGGGCGTAGACTGAAAATGGTGGGGATTCCCAACAATCACCTCCTCACTTTCTTTCTTTTTCATTTCTTCCTTTCTTTCTCTCTCTCTTCCATCTTTTTCTCTCAAAGTTTCATCACCACCACCTCCACCAAATCGCCAAATACTACCACTAAACGATCTCGAATCATACTACTCCTTTGGAAAAGAACGACCACGGCATCCCGATCTATCATCCTATCTTTTCGGATTTTCAATCCGACACTTTGTAAGTTTCCGACAAAAACCCGAAACTCTCCGTTTTCGATTATTTTTACATGTTTATGGTTTATAATTGTCTAGTATGTCCATATAAGGGTTGGGTAAAAGATTTGAACCGAAAGGAAACCGGAAAACTCACTTTCGACACATTTTCCGGCTATCAGACCATAACGTCGCACATTTTTCGACCCCAGCCAGGGGCTCTGCCCCTTGGACCCCGCCAGGGGCTGCCGCCCCTTGGACCCCGCTAACCAGGGGCGCTGCCCCCGGACCCCCGTACTTAGATTCCGTAAGCACATTTTTCACCAAGTGTCGAACTTATAAAACTTCAAACTACTATACGATATGACTTCTCAAATACATTGGAACATACTTTTCAAGGATAACACTTCGAATCATAATAAAATCATTGAAATCTTTAATTTCCAATAATCACCAACGGCCCGCACGCGTTTTCAAAACATAATTCAAAATCAAACAAGTCGTTGTAACTTGTATCAATTAAATCAAACAAGTCGTAGTAACTTGTAACAATACAATCAACCAAATCGGGGTAATTTGGACATCAAGTTAAACAAACAATTTCAATGGTAGTCTTTCTCGATACCGGTACAATTAATAACAATTCAAGTGTCGTGGACACATTCAAGTTTCAAGACTTTGGACACCAATTCACAGCTAATTACTTCAACTTTATTAAATTAAACACTTTAAGACTCAGGTGAGTTTCATTGCCCCATTTTCACTACTTTTACCAGGGGTGTGATATTACTACTTCATTTTGTTTTACAAGTAGAACGCAAGTGCCAATCTTCAAATACTACATGAGTTTCAAGCTAATCAATTAAAGTCCTCTATAGCATAGTCTCTAATATTTTAGCGTGAATGTTAGTATATGATATCATATGGGATTGACAATCCTCATCCGGGTTAGCACGCACTAACCGGTCACACGGATGTATTAGCATTTGGGAAGACGAGTGTGGATTAGACACTCGTAGGAGGCATTTCAAGTTAGGTTTCCTTAATTGGGCCTGACAAATCAAGTTAAGCTCAGACTATGTGCTCATGGATTGTATAACTTTTATTTTGCTTAATTGCATTTTAAATTCAATATAAATCTTGCGGTTCTTACAACTATACATTGACATACAAACCTGTGAGCTCACCAGCGTTTTCGCTGACCCATTTTAGTATATATCACAGGTACCCAGCAGTAGGTGGACTGCACAGGCAGAGACTATTAGCTCGAGTCAGCATACATACAACTAGAGATTTGATTGCATTATTATATTTTGTAAAAAGTAATTATGCCATGTAATCTCTCAATTTCAGGAGCCGAGCTAATGTAACCTTATTTTGATGTAAACGTTTATTCTATTAATACAAGTTTAAAACGACGCATATAGTGGTCGTTCATTATATCTTATGTGCTTTGTATATTGATTAGTGACACCCAAATCGAGCTTCCGCAAATCATCAAATTTGGGGGTGTCACACCTATCTTTTCAGAAGAGATTCCAAACATCGTTGAAATCATTTCTGGCCACTTTCTGAGGATCTATCCACGCAATCCCAGGGTTCCACTTCTGAGCACTTCCGACCCTGGAGATTCCAGCACCAACTAGACCAAAGGAAGGCAAATTAAGTCAGGCTCTCGACTCTAAAAGCAGCGCTTCTCGGGAGGCAACCCGTGAAATAAAGTCAGGCTCTCGACTTCAAAAGCAGCGCTTCTTGGGAGGCAACCCATGGAATAATCGTAGAAAGAAAGAGAATCTGAGAAATGAAGTAGATCTCCGACTATCCTTCACACTTGGATAAACCCAACTGTTATACTAAACATCTTCTAAATACAACTCATTTTGCAAATAAACCACTGTTCTCGGATGAATAGGAAAATCATCTTGTGTTTCGAGCATTTGAGATACTTGCATACTACTTTTATGCATTATGCTCGAACTCGTTTAAAAACACATGATTTATAAAACCGGTTTGTATTAGAAAACATCTTTCAGAATCTGAGACAGTGATTTCTTTTCATTTGCAAAAACAAAACTGAGTTTGAAAAAAGGGTACATCCAACGTGTTCACACTTAAGAGATCTCTTCATAAGGATGAAATTGAGATGATGAGATGGAAATAAGCAAGTCGCTTGAAGCCAAGCCGATCCTCATGAAGAACTCAGAAGAAGATCTTGGCCACATCTCCTTCTATAAAATTCAGAAACTCAGCTCCTATGCAACTTACTATCTGGGGAGTATCTGATCCTTTCCTCGTTTATCTGTTTTATTATGATTCATGTTTATTTGTTTTGTTAGTGTGATAATAAAATTAGTCTATACTCTATCCTAAACTTATCACTAAGTGTAGGATTCCAGCTTAAAACAAAACACTTAAGAAACATTTTCTTACATGTTCAAACTCTAAGTGTGGGATTTTTCAATCTCAACTCAAGAGAACATTAGGGACAATGTTCCTCTAAGTATTGGATAGCAGGTATAGAATACCTTAGTTTGTTTTTATGATTTTAGTTCAAAATAGTTAACACATAAAATGTTCCTCTAAAAGTTTTTCAAAATTTTTCAATTTTCAAAAAGAAAAACGAGTTTAATCCCCCGATTAACTCTGAATTTTTGAGTTTTGATGTTTTTGAGAGAAGTCATTTTCAAAATATGAATAAGTTGTTTTAAAATCAAAGGAAAATAAGTTAATAATTGCTTAAGCAAGAAATGATAATCTAATAAGAACATGACTAGGCACATACAACCCATTTGCAGTGAGGACTTGAGCCTTAAAAGCATTCAATTTTAATGCTACATTGTTCATTTCTTGTGTGTGCCGATGCATGTATATCTGAATTAGAACTTGCTCTTAACATACGCTTCGAGACCACATTAGTGAGTACCATACGCGGTATAAGTACAATTAGATGACCTTGACATTCCTTAGGATTTAACCCACTTTTTAGCCTTCTCTTTCAAGCCCAAAACCCTTTCCGATGCTTATTTTTAGTATCGATGATCCACTTAGTAAACCCTGTTGAGCCTAAACCTTTTCGTTTCATAAACCCACATGTTTAAACCCCTACCTTCCCAAATACTTCCAAAAACTTATCCTAGAATTTCTGAGGTTATGAAAATCGCTTTTTAGAAACATCCCTTCAAATTGTCTTTCTCTCTCGTGTTCTCCGAAAAAGAAATATCCTTGGTGTGAAAAATTGACACCATGAAAAGACTCGAAGAAGAAAGATGAGAAGAAGGATTGCTGCATTTAATAATCCTTGAAAGTTCTCTGGCAAAGAAGTTCTGAAAGAAAAAGAAAAAGAGAAAATTAGAAAAAGGAAAATAGAAAAAAATAAAAGAAAATAAAGCTAGTACTTCGAAGTATCGCCCTAAAAGAAGAAGATCCGATAGAAGACAAAAGCTACTTTACTTTCATCCGTTTCTAAATTAAGTTTTTCGTGACCTTAGGAGTCCTAAGATGAGAAACACCCTTACACCCAAAATTTCCACTATCCATACCCCTTAACCCTCATGAACATTACAACCCCTGAATGTCTTGGGATAATTAGCATCGTTCTCACCTAAGTGGTGGAGATCCGATTCTCGATCAAGCTTATGACGATGAGTATTGCATGACTGGCTAATTGAGCGATTTCTTTGTTTAGAATATTAGGAAACCCGAAACACTCTTGAGTGAATTGAGTGGCCACTTTAGTGAGATCGCATGGTCATGTATACTCCAAGATCACGAGATTTGGAAGTATGTTTAAAGAGAGTCATTACTTGTTTATGAAATGATTATCTTATCTTTCCTGATGTTTTTAGAGCAAATATATGAATATGAGAAAATGATGACTTTTAGAAATGTTCTGACTCACCCCAAAACCAGATTTTTAAATATCTTTTTCACGAGGCATGGATACACTGCTTGAGGACAAGCAACGTCTAAGTGTGGGATATTTGATGTGACCTAAAAAGTCATGTTTTTAGGCACATTATTCTTCACTTATTGGACTCATATTTGGTGAAATCATCTTAAAACATCTATTATTTACTTAAAATCACCAAAGTGGTTCAATTATAGGCATTGCTGTTAAAATCACCAAAAACATCTGTTTATCACGCAAAACAAGGCAAATAATGTCACCTTAAATATTCCCTTCTTAATTTACTTATTGAATTAGATCTTAATTCATATTTTATGATTCCATAGGGAAATCCAAGACCGGAGGTGAAAGAATCAGAAGAACCGGACGAAAGACGGGAGAAGATTCACAGTCTAAAAGCTCGCCGATCGTCATCCGGAACACGCAAAAGTCAAACACTTCCAAATTTGACAAACTCAGCGTCATTAGAAGCGTAACGGAAAAACGAAGCCAACGGCGCAAGAATCAAGCAAATCGGTGCCCAAACGAAGAAGATACGGACGAACCAAGCAACCGAGAAGTCAGCGGAGGCCAAACGAACCACCAACCCCCCCTGGGCACCTAGGTACCGTATACGGTACCCTAGGTTCCGTATACGGCCCTATGGGTGCCGTATACGGGGGTGTTTGCCTTGTGAGGTGCCGTTTGACCCCCCTTGTCCACTTGTCCTGTATGCTGCTTTGATGCTTGTATTTGATGCTTCAAGACTTGTACCAAGGCTTTCACCCTCTCCCTATAAATACTAACCTCCATTTCTCATTTTCACACACCTCTCATCTCATTTCTCTTATTTCTCTCTGTAGAATTAGGTTAGCATTCTCTCTCTAGCACTACTCTTAGGAGTTAGAGGAGAATTAGTAGGTAATTAGCATCCTCTCTCTAGCACTACTCTTAGGAGTTAGAGGAGGATTAGTAGGGTAGCTTTTGTAATAGAGTTGGAATTCTTGGAGGATCTCCTTTGTAATATTGTTCAGGATATTTTGGAGCTCTGTCTGTGTAATCTTTCAGCTACTATTCAATCTACGCATTACTTTCGGTTATTTCTATCCTTATCTTTAATAATGTTGCATGCTATTATTATGTTTGATTTAGGATACATTGCCATGATTAATGAGTAGATTAGCTATTGTGTTTGTTATGATGTAGTTAGCTTGTTAATACTTTGGGTGATGCTACTTTAAATACAATTGGGATAACATCGTTATGAAACAACGGAGGTAACGTTATACGGCTTTCATTTGTATAGTGCCGGAAACATCACGAATGTGTGTAGTACGGAACGTGGAAGCTATGAAAGTCGTAGGCACAATCCGTTGTGGAATAATGATCCCAATTGTTAAGTATTGAAAACCGGTGTACTGTTAACTATACATTTATGATTTTAAACTAAACTAACGCCTTTCCTCCAATAAACGTGGTTAGAATCTTTATGCCAAGGACTCGCGACCCTTAGTCAAACGGTCACTACCTATCTATGTTTTCTTAAAATAACATGGTCTGATTTTGAAGGAATGGAAATACTGTCTACCTATCGTATAGTACACTGTGAATTAATCAGGGATTTATTGGTTTGGGATTATAAAGTGAACGGGTTGTTTAGCTATCATAGATGGTTTTACTATAATACATGCTTAGATATATTGAGTTCAGATGGCTGTAAAGTATGTAGCCTAGTTAAAGCCCTAATACGACTGAGTATCCGGTTTAACATTGGAAACACCTATGGTGTAATACAAACACGTACAAACTACGGAAAGGTCGAAGGCTGCATATTGTGTTACATCCTAGCATAGTCTGTGATCCAGGAAAGACCGTAATACGGGTGAATACACTATGTAACTGTGGAAAACTCTGTGGGTTGAAGACTGTATCACAGCCGAATAACTCTGAACTCAATCACAACCATTAATGTATTTGTTAATCAGTCACCACCTGTCTTAAATCTTAAATGTCTTGCCTAGCTTAGATATCTTTGTCTGTGTTAAGAAAGATCAGTGGATAAATTATGGACTGTCGCCTTATTCCTGCACCCCATCTAGAGGGTCACTTGGTCTCATCATAAGAGACGGTGAGGGGGGTTTCAAGACAGTCCGATCTGATCAGAATCTTGACAGCCTAGTACTCAGTGACATACTGATCGGTTTATCTGATCAGTAGGGTACTAGTGTTTACACCACAAGGTATCTACGTGAACACAAGACACAAATCTTAAAAGACGTTTTCAAATATAAAACCCCAATACAGCATCACCCCACGTAAAAGCTAACGAAGTCATAACAAACACAAGTCCTCTTATACTGATTCAACCTACCGCTTTTATTTACTGCTTTAATTAGTTTTAATTTCAATTACGGACCTAAGTATAAAACCCCCACTCAAAAGCTATTTTCAAACCATCGCTAATTTGAACTTTTGTCTTGACAAGTCGTTTCACAATACGGTTAACTCTTTAGAACGACCCTAGGTCATACTTCAGCTATACAGCTCTAGTAGAACTTAGGTCCCCAGCTAAATATAAATTTTAAAACTTCCACCGACGTGCTGCTGCCAGTTGCGAAAATGACTGTGACTGCTGGCAGCGCGTCATTCAACACAACACGAGTTTGGGAGAAACAAAATAACATGAAACCGAGACCCAGATGGGTCGGCCCAGACCCGCGGACCCAACCCGAACCGACCCACCCCTTTTCTTCTCTTTTTACCTCATTTTCTTCTTCATTTTTAAACACACACATACACCAACATCCTCTCATTTCTCTCTCTCTACATCTCAATCTCTCTCTCACTACAACATCATGGCGGCAACAGCCACCACCACCACCAAAATCGTTCTTTAACATCATCAAGAACAAGCAAAAAAATCATCATCATCTTATCTCATTTTTAATTTTGGATTCGTCACTTTTGGTAAGGAATCCTTACTTCCTTGTTAATTTCTCTTGAAATCGTATGCATCTACCTATTTAGGAACCACTTAGCAAGTTTATGCCCAAAAACCCCACTGAAAATGCTTTATAAAACAAAACCCACCACAAATCTCGCATCAGTTCGTCGTGCAAACTGAGATGAACTCAGTTCGCCAAACCTTATCCGGAGAAGATAAGATCTGCGAACCGAGCTGGCCTGCGAACCGAGCTGGCCTGCGAACTGAGCTGGCCTGCGAACTAAACTGGCTTGCGAGCCGAACCACTTGCGAACTGAGTTGCGAGCTAACCTTGCGAGTCGAGACCGCGAGTCGAGACTTGCGAGCTGAGTTGCGAACTAAATTTTCCTGCAAGCTGAGACTTACGAATTTATATTTCAGATACGTCTTTCACCAGAGCAGTGTAGTAGAAATAAATTTTTTCCAAACTGACCTGGCAGCTCGACCCCAGCCAGGGGCTCTGCCCCTTGGACCCCGCCAAGGGTTGCCACCCCTTGGACCCCGCTACCAGGGGCGCTGTCCCCGGACCCCCGTACACGGTTTCCAAACCTGAACGACGAATGAATATTTACACAACTCGCTTAGACAAACTGATTTGTCTCCTACTTATATGACCTCACGTGTTTAGGACACTAGGAGGTTACCCATCGGACGACGCGCGTATCGTAGGATCGCTAGCTCCTCATGTGAGTTCATAGCCCCACCTTTCAAACTGTTTTACTGATTTCGGGGTGAGACGTATGCTCTTGTTTTACTCGCTTTTCATTGTTTGAAGATTTAAACAAAACAAATAACCGACTTTCATGGTAAACATGTTATATTTTAACATCAATGGGTTTTTCCTAAAATACTTAAAGGTATTAAGTATTCCGAGTTTAGGAAACATATAGACTTGAACACGTACACCTCTCTAGAGACTATTGGCCTCTTGACACCTATGCTCCACAATTACTAGGTCTATACTAGCATTTGTGTAAACAGTGCCAAGGGGCACCAACATTGTGACAACTCTCCAAATTAGGTATTAATTAAACGTTAAGCATGTGCATTCTTACGCTAATTTCCTGGTTAAGTTTTAACAAAACTTTTTGATGTGATGTAAGCCTAGCAAGCCCAAATACTTTAAACCAAAAAGTATTACTTAATACGTAGTTATTTATAATTGCGTACAAATATATCGGAATGAACCCGACAAAAATAAATAACAAAAGTTGGTGACTCAAAACAATTAATAATTCAATTATTAATTTCAAGTATTAATATATCTATAACATATAGATAAAACGACTTAGATATACGTTTTATATAAAACATATTATAAAACGAACATAAACAATTTTAAAACATATCCAGAGATCGCAAATCACAAAAATTTCATTTTTACCAATCGTTTAAAAGTATTTAGAACATTACCTCAAAATATGAAATCATAATTTGACTGAAATTTGGCGCCTAATTAACTGCGTGCAGTAAAATGTACAAATTTGTACAACAATCTAAAATAATGATAACATCATTATTCTGATTTTAAATAACGAACCAGGAGAACATCTACAAAATAAAAATATAAAATGTTATAATTTATATTGTTATAATTATACCCGTACTCGAAATTAATGTACCAAAAATACCACCAAACCTCAAATAATTGAGGGACAATATCCTATTTGCGAGCCATACCGTTTGAAAATAATACTCCCCCGTTCCTTCATCTGGTCATTCATCTACTTCACCCCAATAATTCATCATCCCCAACTCTTTTCTTCATCATCTCTCTGGTGAAGAACACGCAAATAGAACCAGCAGCAGCAGAAGTAGAAATAGAAGCAGAAGCAACACCCACTCCTAATCATCATCATCAGGTTGTTTCTTCTTCTTTATCATCTTCATTCTCTTCGTAATAATCATCTACTAATTAGTAACATTGATGATCATCATCAATCACAGCCACACCATCACCATCGAATCATCTTCATCAACATCTCGGTTCGATCATCATCATCATACTCAAAGTGAGGAACTCTCTAACATTTGATTTCTTTGCTTAAATTCGTTATATATCATGTGTATATATCACAATCTAAACATATTACACCACAAATTGATGATTTATGTGATAATCATGAAATGAGTTTTATAAAACCCAAGCTTTGATTTCGAAACTTATATATGAAAACGAGATATTATGATGTTAAAAGAGTGATGTTTACTTATTACAAACGATTGGAACAAGAATCGCAAAGGATTGCAAACAAAATAATCTAGCATCATCGTTACCCTGTTCGAACTAGAACTGTGAAGAAATCACATATTATGCTTATTTACAAACACCATATAAATAATATTTTGTATATAATTAACAAAAGCAAGCCTAGTCAAGTGGTATTGAGCGCTGGCTTTAAGAATAAGGTCAGGGGTTCGATCCCTTGTTACTACATGGACTCCATGATTTAATTTTTGAACCCTAAAACCCATGTATTAATCCTTTCACTAATAGATATATGTTTGTAATTGCCATAATATTTCAAGTAGAGGCTCACAGCCTAGTGGTTAATTGTGTTGGTGAAAGGGATACCAACAGGTCGCAAGTTCAAGTCCTGGACCTGTGGTCTTTTTATTTCTTTTTATGTTTACAATATATTGTGTCATTTTATTTAATTAATTGCCTTATCCAACATAAATAAATAAATAAATATATATATATATATATATATATATATATGGACTATATACGTTTATACTATCGTGAAACCCGATACGAAATCAATAACAATGATACAATCAATCGTACACGATGATTTTTGGAAACAACGATATTTATTTTATTAATGGAAATAAATACAAGAAAATATACAAACGACATAACATATCGTTTTAAAACAATATTTTGTATGTATATATAGATAGCAAGTGACAAAACCTTTTCTATACATATACGCAAATACATACTCGCTTAAACGTTGAAATTGAATAATTAGTAATATTCACAAAAAGGAATTTTTATAACAAACGAGACTTATATCTTTATACGTAAACAACGTATTGGAATTACATATAGATATGACACTTGTAATTATATATCTCTATATACGAATTGAATATAAGTTTAACGAACATACGAACTATAATATACAACAGGTATATTTATATACATATATATGTACAACAATTATATATATGTACGAAGCTATACAATTAGAATATATATGTGGATGTACCCAACAAGAAATACGACATAAGAAATAATGACAATATTGCAACGCAACGTCACCAACAAATTCAACGACTTATATTATTAAGAAATCAACCATTTCTTTAAACAAATAAACTGTTAACATAAGTTGATCAATCAAATCAAACGTACTTATGTTAATACGATTATTGCGTATAGGTTGACATACCTCGGGCGACGCGACTTTCATTGGCTAGCATTCACATCATCACTACCACTACTATGAGTTCACAGCCCCTACTTTGCAAATGTTTTATGCTTTTGAATACATAGGGGTGTAAACATAGAAACTGCATGCGAACACATGCAGCAAATTATATAAATGCTTTATTGCTTTATACAACTGTTTGATACGAAATAACATTTTCACAATTGTTTTGGGAATTAGACATTGTATCCTAGTACGGACCCAGACTTGAAATGTGTGCATGAAAGACCTTATGTCATGCAGGCTGTAACCATTAGCTAGGTGACTCTAGCCACTGAGTATACGAATAGTACTATTGCGTGACGACCCTCCTATGGTTGGAGCGTATACTTAAATGTTCTTCAGGCAAACAACATAAGTTTTGGTTGTGGTTTGGTTATAGGGTTAGGTCGCGTTACTTTAACCTGTGAGGTTTAGCTCACCTTTCAGGGGATTATAAGTCTAAGCATTTCCCACCTAATTTATTGGATGAACGTATCCTACAACTGTTTTATACCAGATAAACATTCTGGTTATCTTTAAATACTGGTAAACAACCAGACATATATTTTGGGTGACAACCCACATAAATCTGTATTTTAGGGTAACAACCCTACAAACTTATATTTTGCAAAAACCTGCAAACATTTAATTATTGAATGACATTTCAATAACACAAACAAAAATAGTTTAACATACCTTATATTTATACAAAACCTCTGAATTCACTCAACATATTTGTTGACGACTTTCTTTCTATGTTTTACAGGAAATTAGCCATGTAAGTAAGAATCGCATGCATATAGGATGGACAATCCTGGACTACATAAGATGCCACGTACTTTTGGGACAAGCTTTTGAGGATTTCTCTTGTATAACTGCAGACATTGCAGTCATACCTGTGAAATCTTATTTATAACTTATGGATTGTAAAACTTAATGTTTTAGAACTCTACTACTACTGTACGACTCACATAGTCGTACTACTTTTGTAACAACTATTTTAAATTGGCATCCTTATCTCTCATGTTACGCAATAGCCATATGCTCTGAGTATGTATGTGTGTATTGATTGGATTGATTAAACTACTCACGCCCCGTCACGTCATTAAGGCTTCCGCATTGTTTATTTAGTATTGATAGTGATTAGCGTTTGGCGGGATGCGACAGACTTGGTATCAGAGCCATTGGTTATAGCGAACTAGAAGTCTTTAGGTGACTGAAAACCTTAGAGACCTAGACTATAGCCTTGGCTAGAAACATTTATGCATACATGCATACATACTTTGCATACATCTAACATACGACTGACACGTCACACACGATTCTTTTGTCTCAGCATGTCGAGACGCGCACCGATCTATATCACTGATTCCGATTCTGAGGAGGAGCCCATGGAGGACTCCTACTATAGCATAGCGAGTACTGGAGTGACCACACACCGTGGACCATCTGCTTACGTTACTCCGCCCGTTGCACCTGTAGTTCCACCTACTACCGTACCCACTACTGCCACTGGCCCACAGCCACCTTTTGCCGAGTCCTCTCGAGGACCTATGCTGAGGAGTACACCTCGCATGTGTGTTCGTGACTTCCCTCGAGGTCCACTAGCGCCCCGTGATAAGGCGCCTATGACCAAGGAGAGAGTGACTCATTGTATTGAGCAGCAGCCCCAGAGAGTTCCTAGATTCGCTCACTTGGAGTGGATGACTCCCACATTAGGGTGATGGAGGTCACTGGAGGGTTTTCCCCCTACCTTTGAGACTGGGGAGTCCTCACGACCCCCAGCACCACTGCCTACTACGGGAGAGCCTGTAGAGTTGACCCTGCCTACTTTAGTTGCTGTTATTCGCACTTTATTTCGTATTACTAGTAGCAGGGGCATTCATCTGGCAGAGATACTGGGTGAGGTCTCCCGTCTGGAGGGAGGCATGATTGATATGCATGAGCACTACCACACCTTGTTCAGCAGCATGGTTGCTGCTAGGGAGATTGCGGAGACTGCCCGTGCACGTGTCAGGGTGCTAGAGGGGCATGCGAGAGTTGCTGGGCTCGCGATTGGAGCATGTGTGATTATGGCTGTGTTGAGGACAGCCATGAGTTTGTTCTTACCATACTTCCATTAGACCTACGCATGGCGGGTTGTGCCTGCTTGGATTTGATAGCTGACTTTTGGTTGATAGGTATATTATGAAACCTATCACGTATTATGTAGATTTGTATCATGCGGGCACGTGTATGTATCTATTAGATTTGTATTAGGAGAACTGATGTTAGAATGGGTATATGTATAGGAAAACCCATTGTCTTTTGTATAGCGCTAACCGTTGATGGGCGTATTAGGGATCCCATCTTGATTTTACGAAACTATTGTATCAGCGTTGTACCTTTTTGATATATTATGACTTATGTTTGGTTGTATTTCGTATTCATTTCAATTGTCTACAACCATAGTGATTTATCTATACCTATATGCTTATGATTGAAAAATTACCACTCAACAATTATTGTAATCATTTCTTGCAAACTTTGAAACATACCACACCTTGAACTATTGATTTTTATCTTGAACTCCATTGAACAATGATTGTGTTAAATGATGATGAAAAGAAATATGTATTTGGCATTATATAATGACGTCTGGCCAACGTGATTATATTGTATTAAATACATACGGGCGTTTCAAAGTCGTGTGACACGCGTTAAGAAATCTTGTTCTTTCATACCATTCTTTCATATAAAAAAAAAATGTGAAACCTTATTCTTCAAATTCTCCATACTGTTCATTTGATAGACAATGTGAAATCTTGTTCATCACATTCATTATCTCGGTATTGATTTCTGCATTTTATTCATCACAGAACTGAACCATGCCTCCTAAGCGACGAGTGACTAGGAATAGCCAACGAACGGCTACACCTCCTGTTCCTGAAACCATTCCACCACCCCACCCTGTGGAAACCACTGAGCAAATGATTGCGAGGCAGATTGCTGAAGGTATTGCAGAATATGAGGCAAGCCGCAATCGCGATCAGGGAGTAAATAACAGTGGAACAACCCCTCCGAACAGTGAGACGCCTGTGAACACTCAACGTGGGTGTTCATATAAAACCTTTCAGGCTTGTAAGCCACCTCCTTTCTGTGGCACCGAGGGTGCTATCGGTATTATACACTGGATAGAAAAGATGGATTCTGTGTTGGACATCAGTGATTGTCTACCAGACACTGCGGTGAAATATGTCGCTTGCACACTAGCTGATAAAGCTTTGACTTGGTGGAACAGTCAAGTCCAATCGCTTGGACGACCAACTGCCTACTCCATGACATGGGAGACATTGAAACGTCTGATGTTAGAAGAATTCTGCCCTCGAAGTGAGATGCAGAAAGTTGAGACTGAGCTGTGGAACATTGCCATGATTGGAGCCGATGTCACTGGCTATACAACTAGGTTCCAAGAGTTAGCTCGTCTTGTGCCACATATGGTGACACCTGAATACAAGCGCATTGAGCGTTATGTATATGGTCTGGCACCACAGATCAGGAGTTTGGTTACGTCGTCCAAGCCTGACACATTCAGGAGCGCTGTTACCTTAGCACAGAGTCTGACCGACGAGGCAGTCAGAATGGGGACACTTACCAAGAAAACTGTATCGGGTAAGGTTGAGCCAAGCAGTGCTGAAGCTGGTAATTCTGGAGATAAGAAACGAAAGTGAAACGACCGTCAGGGTCAAGCCAACAAAAAGGGATCTGGAAACCCGAAGTCTTATGCTGCCACCATTGTGGAACCAAAGCCATACTTAGGCAACAAACCTAAGTGTGATAAGTGTAGTAAACATCATGAGGGTGAATGTTGGTTTTGCGACAGCTGTAAGGGATGGGGTCACAAAACCCAAAACTGTAAGGTTAACCCTGCCCCTATGGAAAACACTGTACACCAAAACTAGGGGTGTTTTGAGTGTGGCGACACGAGGCATTATCGGAACCGTTGCCCTCGACTTAACAATCAAAACCGCATTGCCAACAACGCCCACAACCGCAACAACAATGGAAACAACCGTGGAAACAACAATAACCGAGCCAACAACAACAATCAGGCTAACAATAACAACAACAACCAACCAGCTCATGGACGTGTGTTCATGCTAGGAGCACCTGAATCACGTCAGGATCCTAACACAGTCACTGGTACGTTTCTAGTTAACAACCACTTTGCTTCTGTGTTATTTGATTCCGGTGCTGGTTTAAGCTTTGTGTCCACTGAGTTTAGACCACTATTAGAAATCGAATCCCTTAAGCTAGATAACAAATACACTGTAGAGTTAGCCGATGGTAAGTTGATTGAATCAGGAGAAATAGTACCAGGATGCACCTTAACATTGGAAGGACATTCTTTCAAAATAGACTTACTACCGGTAGAACTAGGGAGCTTCGATATAGTGGTTGGTATGGATTGGCTGTCACGGAACCGTGCGGAGATTATCTGTTATGAAAAGATTGTACGGCTACCATTATCGTTAGGAGAGATGTTGATGATTCAAGGAGATAAGAGTAATCGTATAGTGAAAACGATTACATGCATGAAAGCGAGTAAGTATCTACGAAAGGGGTACCAAGCGTTTTTGGTACATGTTGTGGATAAGAAACCCGAGGAGCGACGCATAGACGATGTGCCTATCGTACATGATTATCCGGGAGAATTTCCTGACGAGTTACCCGGATTACCACCCCCAAGGCAGGTTGAATTTCATATCGACCTAGTGCCTGGAGCTGCACCAATTGCTCGTGCACCTTATCGTCTAGCTCCATCAGAGATGCAAGAATTGTCTGCACAGTTGCAAGAACTTTTGGATTTAGGATTCATTCGACCGAGCTTTTCACCTTGGGGAGCTCCGGTTTTGTTTGTCAAAAAGAAGGATGGATCAATGCGAATGTGTATCGATTATCGGGAACTGAACAAAGTGACTATCAAAAACCGATACCCATTACCACGCATCGATGATTTGTTTGACCAGCTGCAAGGGTCAAGTTACTACTCAAAGATCGACTTGCGATCTGGTTACCATCAACTGAAAGTACGGGATGAGGATATCCCTAAGACTGCGTTTAGGACTCGATACGGTCATTATGAGTTCTTGGTCATGCCGTTTGGGCTGACAAACGCACCAGCAGTATTCATGGATCTCATGAATCGAGTATGCAAACCCTACCTTGATAAATTCGTCATTGTGTTTATAGACGACATATTGATATACTCGCGGACGAAGGAGGACCATGAACAACATTTGAGAATGATTCTGGAATTACTGAAGAAAGAGAAGCTTTATGCAAAGTTCTCTAAATGCGAATTTTGGATGCGTGAGGTTCATTTCCTTGGTCACGTGATCAATAACAAAGGAATTCACGTGGACCCATCCAAAATTGAGGCGATTAAGAACTGGGAAGCCCCAAAGACTCCATCTGAGATACGACAATTTCTTGGGCTAGCCGGTTACTACCGATGATTCATCGAAAACTTCTCGAAAATAGCTCAACCACTTACCGCCCTAACGCAAAAAGACAAGAGATTTGATTGGGGCGAGAAGCAAGAAAATGCTTTTCAATTGTTGAAACAGAAACTGGGCACCGCACCTATCCTGTCATTACCTGAAGGAATAGAAAACTTTTTTGTCTACTGTGATGCCTCACATCAAGGATTAGGTTGCGTGCTAATGCAAAACGACAAAGTCATTGCTTATGCGTCTCGTCAGTTGAAAGTTCATGAGAAGAACTATATGACGCATGACTTAGAGCTGGGAGCAGTCGTTTTTGCACTTAAGATTTGGAGACACTACTTGTATGGTACAAAGTGTACGATCTTCACTGATTACAAAAGTCTCCAACATATATTTGATCAAAAAGAACTCAACATGAGACAAAGACGTTGGGTTGAACTGCTGAATGATTACGACTGTGAAATCAAGTACCATCCGGGAAAAGCTAATGTAGTAGCGGATGCCTTGAGTCGTAAGGAACGAATAAAACCTCGAAGAGTTCGAGCATTGGGATTAACAATCCACTTGGATCTTATTACCCAAATCCGTGACGCTCAACAAGCGGCCTATACTCCAGAACGTATGAAGGACGAATCCCTCAAAGGGATGGAGAAGCAACTGGAGTCTAAGGAAAATGGAGTATTGTACTTCATGAATCGAATTTGGATTCCTTGCGTTGATGAGCTACGTAGCCTGATATTGGACGAAGCCCATAAGTCCAATTACTCGATACATCCTGGTGCGGATAAGATGTACCACAATCTGAAAGGATTTTACTGGTGGCCCGGCATGAAACGAGACATTGCTACCTATGTTAGTAGATGCCTGACTTGTGCAAAAGTCAAGACTGAGTATCAAAAGCCGTCTGGGCTTTTGCAACAACCTGAGTTGCCCAAATGGAAATGGGAACATATCACGATGGACTTCATCACAAAGCTACCGAAAACATCATCTGGAATGGACTCCATATGGGTGATTGTCGACCGACTGACAAAGTCAGCTCATTTTATAGCCTTCAAGGAAACAAATAAGATGGAAAAGCTGGCTAGAATTTACATAAAAGAAGTTGTTTCTAGACATGGAGTTCCATTGTCCATCATCTCTGATAGAGATGCACGTTTCACCTCTCGCTTCTGGCAAACATTGCAACAAGCATTGGGCACTAGACTCGACATGAGTACCGCCTACCATCCACAAACCGATGGTCAAAGCGAACGAACGATACAAACACTCGAGGACTTGCTACGAGCATGTGTGATCGATTTTGGAGGAAACTGGGATGTTCATCTCCCTTTAGCCGAGTTCTCGTACAACAATAGTTATCATACGAGCATACAAATGGCACCTTTTGAGGCGTTGTACGGACGAAAGTGCCGATCCCCACTCTGTTGGGCAGAGATGGATGACAGACAGTTGTCAGGTCCTGAGATAGTCCAAGAGACTACGGACAAGATATCTCAAGTGCTTAATCGATTGAAAACGGCACGAGACCGACAAAAGAGTTATGCAGACAACAGACGGAAACCTTTGGAGTTTCAAGTAGGTGACAGAGTCCTACTTAAGGTATCTCCTTGGAAAGGAGTTGTACGACTTGGAAAACGCGGCAAACTGAACCCTCGTTATGTTGGACCTTTTGAAATCCTAGCAAGAATTGGTCCTGTAAGCTTATAAGCTTAAACTGCCGCAAGAACTTAACAATATTCACGACACTTTTCGCGTGTCTAACTTGAAAAAGTGTCTATCGGACGAGACACTAATTATCCCTCCTGACGAAGTCTTCATTGACTCAAAGCTCAACTTTGTGGAGGAACCTATCGAAATCATCGATCGAAAAACACATAAACTCCGACGCAGTTGGATCGAACTAGTTAAGATTCGATGGAACTCGAAACGCGGTACAGAATCTACATGGGAACGTGAGGATGAAATGCGCAAGAAATATCCTCACTTATTCGAAAGCGTGACCACGACTCACGACACATTTAAATCTCGGGACGAGATTTCCCTAACGGGGGGAGAATGTGACAACTCTCCAAATTAGGTATTAATTAAACGTTAAGCATGTGCATTCTTACGCTAATTTCCTGGTTAAGTTTTAACAAAACTTTTTGATGTGATGTAAGCCTAGCAAGCCCAAATACTTTAAACCAAAAAGTATTACTTAATACGTAGTTATTTATAATTGCGTACAAATATATCGGAATGAACCCGACAAAAATAAATAACAAAAGTTGGTGACTCAAAACAATTAATAATTCAATTATTAATTTCAAGTATTAATATATCTATAACATATAGATAAAACGACTTAGATATACGTTTTATATAAAACATATTATAAAACGAACATAAACAATTTTAAAACATATCCAGAGATCGCAAATCACAAAAATTTCATTTTTACCAATCGTTTAAAAGTATTTAGAACATTACCTCAAAATATGAAATCATAATTTGACTGAAATTTGGCGCCTAATTAACTGCGCGCAGTAAAATGTACAAATTTGTACAACAATCTAAAATAATGATAACATCATTGTTCTGATTTTAAATAACGAACCAGGAGAACATCTACAAAATAAAAATATAAAATGTTATAATTTATATTGTTATAATTATACCCGTACTCGAAATTAATGTTCCAAAAATACCACCAAACCTCAAATAATTGAGGGACAATATCCTATTTGCGAGCCATACCGTTTGAAAATAATACTCCCCCGTTCCTTCATCTGGTCATTCATCTACTTCACCCCAATAATTCATCATCCCCAACTCTTTTCTTCATCATCTCTCTGGTGAAGAACACGCAAATAGAACCAGCAGCAGCAGAAGTAGAAATAGAAGCAGAAGCAACACCCACTCCTAATCATCATCATCAGGTTGTTTCTTCTTCTTTATCATCTTCATTCTCTTCGTAATAATCATCTACTAATTAGTAACATTGATGATCATCATCAATCACAGCCACACCATCACCACCGAATCATCTTCATCAACATCTCGGTTCGATCATCATCATCATACTCAAAGTGAGGAACTCTCTAACATTTGATTTCTTTGCTTAAATTTGTTATATATCATGTGTATATATCACAATCTAAACATATTACACCACAAATTGATGATTTATGTGATAATCATGAAATGAGTTTTATAAAACCCAAGCTTGGATTTCGAAACTTATATATGAAAACGAGATATTATGATGTTAAAAGAGTGATGTTTACTTATTACAAACGATTGGAACAAGAATCGCAAAGGATTGCAAACAAAATAATCTAGCATCATCGTTACCCTGTTCGAACTAGAACTGTGAAGAAATCACATATTATGCTTATTTACAAACACCATATAAATAATATTTTGTATATAATTAACAAAAGCAAGCCTAGTCAAGGGGTATTGAGCGTTGGCTTTAAAAATAAGGTCAGGGGTTCGATCCCTTGTTACTACATGGACTCCCTGATTTAATTTTTGAACCCTAAAACCCATGTATTAATCCTTTCACTAATAGATATATGTTTGTAATTGCCATAATATTTCAAGTAGAGGCTCACAGCCTAGTGGTTAATTGTGTTGGTGAAAGGTATACCAACAGGTCGCAGGTTCAAGTCCTGGACCTGTGGTCTTTTTATTTCTTTTTATCTTTACAATATATTGTGTCATTTTATTTAATTAATTGCCTTATCCAACATATATAAATAAATAAATAAATATATATATATATATATATATATATATATATATATATATATATATATATATATATATATATATATATATATATATATATATATGGACTATATACGTTTATACTATCGTGAAACCCGATATGAAATCAATAACAATGATACAATCAATCGTACACCATGATTTTTGGAAACAACGATATTTATTTTATTAATGGAAATAAATACAAGAAAATATACAAACGACATAACATATCGTTTTAAAACAATATTTTGTATGTATATATAGATAGCAAGTGACAAAACCTTTTCTATACATATACGCAAATACATACTCGCTTAAACGTTGAAATTGAATAATTAGTAATATTCACAAAAAGGAATTTTTATAACAAACGAGACTTATATCTTTATACGTAAACAACGTATTGGAATTACATATAGATATGACACTTGTAATTATATATCTCTATATACGAATTGAATATATGTTTAACGAACATACGAAATATAATATACAACAGGTATATTTATATACATATATATGTACAACAATTATATATATGTACGAAGCTATACAATTAGAACATATATGTGGATGTACCCAACAAGAAATACGACATAAGAAATAATGACAATATTGCAATGCAACGTCACCAACAAATTCAACGACTTATATTATTAAGAAATCAACCATTTCTTTAAACAAATAAACTGTTAACATAAGTTGATCAATCAAATCAAACGTACTTATGTTAATACGATTATTGCGTATAGGTTGACATACCTCGGGCGACGCGACTTTCATTGGCTAGCATTCACATCATCACTACCACTACTGTGAGTTCACAGCCCCTACTTTGCAAATGTTTTATGCTTTTGAATACATAGGGGTGTAAACATAGAAACTGCATGCGAACACATGCAGCAAATTATATAAATGCTTTATTGCTTTATACAACTATTTGATACTAAATAACATTTTCACAATTGTTTTGGGAATTAGACATTGTATCCTAGTACGGACCCAGACTTGAAATGTGTGCATGAAAGACCTTATGTCATGCAGACTGTAACCATTAGCTAGGTGACTCTAGCCACTGAGTATACGAATAGTACTATTGCCGTGACGACCCTCCTATGGTTGGAGCGTATACTTAAATGTCCTTCAGGCAAACAACATAAGTTTTGGTTGTGGTTTGGTTATAGGGTTAGGTCGCGTTACTTTAACCTGTGAGGTTTAGCTCACCTTTCAGGGGATTATAAGTCTAAGCATTTCCCACCTAATTTTTATTGGATGAACGTATCCTACAACTGTTTTATACCAGATAAACATTCTGGTTATCTTTAAATACTGGTAAACAACCAGACATATATTTTGGGTGACAACCCACATAAATCTGTATTTTAGGGTAACAACCCTACAAACTTATATTTTGCAAAAACCTGCAAACATTTAATTATTGGATGACATTTCAATAACACAAACAAAAATAGTTTAACATACCTTATATTTATACAAAACCTGTGAATTCACTCAACATATTTGTTGACGACTTTCTTTCTATGTTTTACAGGAAATTAGCCATGTAAGTAAGAATCGCATGCATACTGGATGGACAATCCTGGACTACATAAGATGCCACGTACTTTTGGGACAAGCTTTTGAGGATTTCCCTTGTATAACTGCAGACATTGCAGTCATACCTGTGAAATCTTATTTATAACTTATGGATTGTAAAACTTAATGTTTTAAAACTCTACTACTACTGTACGACTCACATAGTCGTACTACTTTTGTAACAACTGTTTTAAATTGGCATCCTTATCTCTCATGTTATGCAATAGCCATATGCTCTGAGTATGTATGTGTGTATTGATTGGATTGATTAAACTGCTCACGCCCCGTCACGTCATTAAGGCTTCCGCATTGTTTATTTAGTATTGATCGTGATTAGCGTTTGGCGGGGTGCGACAAACATACCTACTAAGTTTGAGATTACAAATTCATGATAGTGGCATACAATAGTTGAACACATTATACTCCTTCCCAACGACTAAGTGATGATTGTTCATACCTAGGCTTCTTGTGCTACACCTAATATCTAAGTAATGTATATACATATTTAGATGCAATAAATCACTTTCATGTGTTACATGATACCCTGTTAGATGCATTTGTTGACTAAGACTTATATAATATATATATATATATATATATATATATATATATATATATATATATATATATATATATATATATATATATATATATATATATATATATATATATATATATATATATATATATATATATATATATACTTGTACACTATCTCAAGCACATGGTTCTATCATGTATATTGATATACATACACTTATACAAACACGATTACTCTAGTCGGGCATGTCGTAGTACTGCCGGCTCTCAATTACTCTAGTCGTGCATGTCATAGTACTGCCGGCTCTCAATTACATACATTGCTTGCAAGCAACACTGCTCGAGATCACGGTAAAGTGATTCAAAATGATATCACAGTTAGAGTGATACAAAACGAGATCACAGTATATATATATATATATATATATATATATATATATATATATATATATATACATATACATATACTTGTACACTATCTCAAGCACATGGTGCTATCTACGACTTACTTATGTATATTGATATACATACACTTATACAAACACGATTACTCTAGTCGGGCATGTCGTAGTACTGCCGGCTCTCAATTACATACATTGCTTGCGAGCAACACTGTTTGAGATCACGGTAAAGTGATTCAAAATGATATCACAGTTAGAGTGATACAAAACGAGATCACGGTAAAGTGATTCAGAACGATATCGCGGTAAAGCGATACAAAACATCGATAAACATACGAGTTGATACTCGCACTCATCAACGGATCGGCGAGCTTACACTCGAGATCGTTGACACAGTATTTGGCTAAATACTCAATTATAGTTCTGTGGGACTACACTTACATGTTGCTTCGAAGCAACACACTATGCTAAGTGGCTCACTAGTACCTTACTACTAAATAAGTGATGCTATTACTTGTTATCATATGACGTGGTCATACACTTACTCGATTTGTACTTAGGAATGTAATGCCTCATGTTTGTAGACTTACTTATACCTGATTGGTATATAGGCATAGATTGCCAATTCCTCGATATGACTCGGTCATACACTTATTCGATTAGTACTTAGGCATGTAATGCCTCACATATGTAGACAAACTTATACCTAATAGGCAACTAGGCATGGAATGCCATCTTCCTCGATGCACTTAGGTACACAACACAACTTTATATTACTACAAATCTAATTCGTAGTTTTTGAACTACTTTTCAAACATACACGGTTTATACTTCATGTTTTCAACTAACAAACCTATGAACTCACCAGCTTTATAGCTGACTCATTTTATGCATGTGTTCTCAGGTGCCCAGCAGGATTAGGATTTCTACAAGATTATGCTAGCTCGAGTCGCATAATTTCAAACACTTGGATTTCCTTGCATAACGTTCGTACTACAACTTATGTATTGGAATTACATTTGCAAACTCGCAACAATGTAAACGTTTTATTTTGGGAAATTTAATAACTATTTTCAAACGTCTCATTTAGAGGTCGTTTGCTATATCTATATGCTTTGGTTATTGATTAGTCGCGCCCCGACCCGACCGCTTCCGCAACCCGAATTTGGCGGTGCGACACACGCCGCGAATTCCACCGGACTTTAACTATGGGAATACGACTTTCTTTAAGCTGTTTGACCTCGCGGTCCATGATCTCCACTGGTGTGACACCCGCCAAATTAGGACTTGTAATTAGTGCCTAATCACATTTTAATACGTATAATTAGTTATGTGTTAGGCTAATTGTATGTATCAATATATATATATTGGAATATATATACACGTACGCGATTATATTCAATCGTGCATTTTCATATTGATGTGTGCTAAGTATAGGCAATTATAATAACAAGTTTAATTAAGGAAATACTAAATAATACTATCACACAATTCAGGCAAGATTGACCCGTTCATGTAATATAGCTTAATAAGTAAGTCCAAATTCGAACACAAGGAACACAAGAAACGTTATTCTTATAAATAACTAATTATATATTTATTTTATTTACAAATATTCACAATTATAATACAATTAAATACAAGGATCCAATTTACAATAATCTACAAGATAAGGGGGACGTTTTAGTTCCGAACGAACATATTTATATTTATATTTTTGATACAGATTCTAATAGATAAGTTCTAGGAAACAACTTAAGAATACTCAATTGGATAGAAGATTATAACTATTTAAACAATTATTTATTAAACGTATTATATCAACTTATGTCTATTTGCTTTGTTGGCTATTATTATTGGTGAATTACTAATGTAGAAAATCACAAAGATTAAGATAATTTTCATATAGCAACACTCCCAAAGATTAAGTAAAGTATTACTATTTATTAAGATCTATCAGCAGTTTATTAATACAATTCCAAGATTAGGTTGAATTACAATGTTACTTAACATTAATAATTGACAATCATTAATTAATTTATAAAACTCGCAAGATTAGTAAAGCTATCTATATAAATCAATTAACTGTTATCAATATTAATATAACACCGACAATTCTTGTATAATAAGCATTCAATAACATAGTTCCAACATAAACATATAATTCATATAATAAATCTAATAAACATACATTTAAACATTCATAATGAAAATCTAATAAACAATTAATTCAAATAAACAATATCCAAAATAACCCAAAAGATTAATAAAGTTACAAGGATAAAGAAACCAAACCAATTAGCAAACCAGCTTTTCCTAGGGTTAAAAACCTTCAAACCCTAACTCCTTTGCCTCCAAAATCGCAGCTTTAAAGTCGTCCTAAAACCCTAACTTTCGGTTTTAGTATTCTTGAATCGTATATGGTTTAAGCTAATTTGAGCCTCTATTTATAGTTTTACTGGCCGACCTTCCAACCGCCGGTTGGGTTCTCCAACCGCCGGTTGGAGTTATTTGAATCCGGATCCAACTCCACGTGTCTGCACCGCCTTAAACCCTAAAGCTCAACCGCCGGTTGTTAATCCAACCGCCGGTTGAATGTTAATTCCAGAATATTCCATTTTCGGGCTTGGGCTTAATTCTTGGACTCTCAATCTTCATAACCGGATTTCTTTGTTTTCTTGGCACAATTCTTCATTTTAACTCTTTTAGTCTTCATTTCTTCAAGGTCTTTATTCTTTATTTCTTTAAGTGCTTTAATTCTTCAGTTCTGGTCTCGTTCTTGTTCCTTTTTCTTCATTCTTTAATTAAAATACATTTTTGCAATTACTAACAAAATATGTATATAAAATCATATAAATGCAATAAAATGAATATAAATATAGGGATAAATAGTATAAAATATAGTATCTATTTGATGCTTATCACATATCAGGCGGATCCCGATACAATAATACGGACGTTGGTGAACTCAATATATTAAATAATATGAAATTATTTAATACACATACGTAATTCTAAATATTATATTGATAATATCACGAAAGTATTTCGTAGCATATAAAATGCTCATAAACGACCAAAAACGCACGAGACGCACCTGACAATCGAAACAAACCTAAGTTATATTTTTATTACTCATCAAAAAGTATTTTGATAAAATACTTCAGTATAATTATCGTAATTTATAGCGATAACAAAAACGTTTAGTTTACACGTCCCGATTATTTAAATCATACAACGACCTCGTAAATCATTACCACACCGTACCAAACATTTTAATGAATGTTTCTAAGTAATAATAAGTATTACTTCAAGTTAAAAATATCAAACTTTAATCATTATTTAAAATACGTACGTATAACGCTAAATGTCTAATTATACGTTCAAACGACCGGGGAAACGAACACCGCACGGAACGCAAACTCGGGGAACAAAATTTGACAAACCACACCTTGTGGGGGACCCACAAGGGTCGATTTTTTTCAGCCCAACAAGATCGACCATTTGTGGATCTTGTTTCTTGAATATTGATTTTTAAATAAACCACAAAAGATCATAAGCATTCCTTATTCAAATCACCACCTTACTCTTTCATTTCCTCTCATCTCTCTCTAAAATCAGTGGAAGAACCACCACAAACCACCACCTTTATCACCTTAAAACCACCATCAAAAGTCCTTGGTTTACTTCGCGGTTTGAAGCAAAAACGATCACCATTCGGAGCTACACGTTTCTATCTTTTCGGATTCTTCATACAATCATTGTAAGGATCCCGACACCTTCTAAAAGTGCTTTTATTATGTTTATATAGATTTTATATTATTCATACAACTTGTTAATGTCCAAAAATCATAATGAAAAACGTTTTTCGAACACCTAAGTATGAAGGCAGATTCAGTCCCAGAAAATACGTCACACAAAAACGTCCATATCTTGAGTTCTAGGAACGATTAGACAACGAAGCACATACCAAAATTTTCATATGGAAGATCTCTACAAAAAGTTCTTCTTTGACCATTACCAGAAATCTACGTATTTTTTTGTAGAGCTCAATCTTATGGCTGTAGCTGTTCTTGGACCTAATCCGACCACTGTTCATTTCTATTTTTGTTAAAAATAGTAAACGAACATATAAAAGTATCATAAAGTGCAGAAATGAACTAGACATATATGAGGACGTGTTTGATTTTTGGTTAGGTATGAATCGGACTAGAAATGGTCCAAATCGAGAGGTTTATCGAGTTCAAAATCTGGAAAAATGAATACTAAGGACTGTTTTGGTATTTTCATAAAACCGACACTTCGGGTTAACCCCGACTCGAACCAATAATTTTTATAAACTCCCTTAACCATTTTAAGACTTCTCTAAAAGTTTCGGGTCGAACCGAACACATTTGACCAAGTCAACGAAAACGAACACTTAAACGAAAACGGAACCCACACCTGCGACAATACCTCATTGTCGCATGAACATTGTCCGACAATACCACATTGTCGCATGAACAGTGTTCTGAGAATCTATTGTCGCATCACTATTGTCGTAATAACTATTGTCATAATAACTATTGTCGTAATAACTATTGTCGTATAAAACTCGATTGTCGTAGCATCATTGTCGCAAAAACTAACACTTTCATACTTGAAACCGTCCGATAATCGCTATTGTCTCATTAATAGTGATTCCCGATAATCGCTATTGTCTCATGAATAGTAACTTGCTATTGTCTCATGAATAGTGATTCCCGATAATCTCTATTGTCTCATGAATAGTGATTCCCGATAATCGTTATTGTCTCATGAATAGTAACTTGCTATTGTCTCATGAATAGTAATTCCCGACAATCCTTATTGTCTCATAAATAGTGTTCAACACTAACTTTGCGTAAACGACTTTTCAAACAAGACAATATAACAATATACTTGATTTAAAGTCAATACAATATTTGGAATAACTCGGAAACATATGACACATATACTTTTGTAAGTATACAACGAGACCAACATAATAATAATGCTTTGAATAATCATTATTACAAAACTCACCAATGGGCCGTACATGTTTTCAAAACTCAAACTAATCAACCAACAACCAAATCATTTGGACATTACTAGTTGGATGAACAACTAGCATGGACGGTCTTTTGAGATGTCTACATATACTTATAACCTTGCGCGTTTTGAATGCCCGGTAGGTTACAATCTTCGGACAACATCACCTTGTGCAACATCATGTTTGCTTGATAGCAACACACCAGACTCAGGTGAGTCTCATAGCCCCGACTTTTTACAGTTTTTACTCTCGGGGTGGGAATACATACTCGTTTTGTTTGACATGTGGACATGAGTACTAAACCTCGATATATACTGCATGAGTTGTTTTGCTAATCATTTTAAAGCCCTCCACTACATAGTTTGTTTATATGGATTTAGCGCGATTGTTAACGTGTATGGTACCATATGGGATTGACAATCCCCGTCCGGGTTAGCACGCACTAACTGGTCAAACGGACGCATTAGCATTTGTTCATACGAGTGTAGATTAGGCACTCGCAGGGAGGCACCCTCGCTCAGGCACTTGGTTGTGATCCTGACACCTTAGTTAAGCTCAAACTATGGGCTCATGGCAGTGATATACATCTATTTTATTTGCTTGGTTGCAAATCATTGTACTAAATCTTATGGTTCACACATCTATGATTCATCATTATACAAACCTGTGAGCTCACCAGCTTTTTAGCTGACCTTTTAGTATGTATTCTCAGGTACTCAGCAGCAGTAGGTCTGCTCATATTCAGGATACTTAGCTCGAGTCGCATACAGACATCAGCAGATTCCCATGCATTACTATATTTTGTAACATAGTTATGTTATAGAATCTCTCATTTTGGCTTACGAGATTTTGTAACTATTATTACATTGTAAACTTTTATTATACCAATGTAATCAGTAAACGACACATATAGAGTCGTTCATTATATATCTTATGTGCTTGTGATATTGGATTAGTCGCGCCCTGACCCGATTCGCTTCCGCAACCCAAATTTGGGGGTGCGACAGATTGGTATCAGAGCCTAAGGTTATAGTGAACTAGGTTGCATTTTGTGGGCCTAGACTATGACCGTTAGGCAGTATTTCCTTATTAGGTATGACTGGTTTAAGAATTACATCATACAACTTTAATTTAACATAGCCTGATCAACTATGTACAATTAAGGAAGGATGATGTAAGGTTTGAAACGGTTACTTTGAACAGGATTACACTAGTTGACTCTGACCTCGATAGAAACCAGATCTATACTTGTTAGTGCTAGACACTCTAGGCTATATTATATGTTATATATATATATATATATATATATATATATATATATATATATATATATATATATATATATATATATATATATATATATGTATGTATGTATATATATATATATATATATGTATATAGGCCTTACGATACTTACTAAATGTTCTTGCCACAGACATGGCAGACATCCCTCCTCTAGCACCGACTGACACGAATGTAGAAGTTCAAACTTACCCAACTGTTGAGGAGTTAACCGCATTACCCCAAACTTCGACTAAACCTCTCTATTATTCCACTGGGGAGGCAAGAGTCACACGACATCAATGAAGGGGTAACAGTTCAGCTCGAGTTAGCCCTTACCACACTGGTAACCCCTCAACCAGGGCAGACCATCCAATCTATCCACGAAAGTGGGATTGGCTA
Organism: Helichrysum umbraculigerum; assembly: GCA_949592205.1. Taxonomy (NCBI): domain Eukaryota; kingdom Viridiplantae; phylum Streptophyta; class Magnoliopsida; order Asterales; family Asteraceae; genus Helichrysum; species Helichrysum umbraculigerum. The sequence goes on along the minus strand of CATIUR010000001.1, from coordinate 56,130,215 downwards.
CCCACAACTCTGAACACCTGGAGGTCCGAGGAAGCGATACAAGTTCCTGCTGACCCCATGGACATTTCTCCGTATACACAAGAACCTATCCATCACACTGTTCCTGTGATAGCTGCCCGACTACACCGTCATGAGGCAAGACTTGAGAGCTTGGAACGTGAACAATACATAGTACAAATGTACTGGTTACGCCAATCACACGACCGAATTGCACAACTTTTCTAGGAACAGGAAAGCATGACCCAAACTGTGGACATGATTCATCAACAAGTGATAGATGACAGGAGTGCAGTTGATCTCCTGCAGGCCAGACTAGAAGAATGTGAACAACGCTCACAAGAAGCTGAAGATTACTCTCGAGAATTGGTGCAACGACTAGTTTTGGCAGAAGATAATGCCAGACAAGCCAGCAGACTTGCAACCACCGTGGACCACCTTATCACCCTCATGTCACTAGTGAAGTTGCGTCGAAATTAGAATAGCACCTATCTTGTAATCTATCTAACTAGCTATGTAGGAACCTGGTAATTCACACGGATGTATAAATTCCTGACATCTTTTGTAATCCTTGTGATCATGTACCTTTTGGAAACTCGTATCTTGTACTAAATTCTGTTATCTAATGAAATATGATTATCACTTTGTGTTGTTGTATATTACCTCCTTATATATACATATGAGATACATCATAATCTTTGTACAAGACATCTCACTTATCTCTTTCTCTTTGTTGATTCAAGCATTATGCCTCCAAGACGTACATTTAGCCAAGCTGACGTCAATCAACTAGTTGCCCAAGGGGTAGCAGATGCTCTAGCTGCTCGGCAACAAAGTTCAGGCACTGAAGACACCACAAACAACACCCCTCCAGCCAAACCTTGCTCGTACAAGGACTTCCTCAATTGCAAGCCTCTGAACTTCAAAGGCACCGAACGAGCCATCGGTCTACTAAGGTGGATCGAGAAAATGGAATCAGTCTTCTGGATCTGTAACTGCCCAGAAGATTGCAAGGTCAAGTATTCCACCTGCACCTTCATGGATGGTGCTCTGACATGGTGGAATACTCATGCTCAGACAGTGGGCATCGACATAGCTTACCAAACTCCCTGGGAAGAACTGAAAAAGATGTTGAAAGATGAGTATTGTCCGAGAGAAGAGTTGCAACAACTCGAGGTTGAGTTCTGGAATCTCAAGGTTCTGGGCAATGATATTGCCGGTTATACCACCCATTTTCATCAGCTGGCACTGCTGTGCCCATCTATGGTCGATCCTGAATACAAGAGGATCGAACGTTACATCTGGGGACTTCCCCCACACATTCAGGGAATGGTCACTGCTTCCAACTCTTCTACCATTCAAGGTGCCGTCCGTATGGCACACAATCTTATGGCTCAGGTGGTTCGCCAAGGAACACCTGCTTCCACAAACACTGGTAATAACTCTGAGGATCACAAGAGAAAGTGGTCCGAAAACTTCAACTAAAATCAACAACCATCAAAGAAGCCTGAAACTGTCAAGGCTTACACTTCTGGTTTTGAACCCAAGAAAGGTTACACTGGAAACAAACCTTTCTGCTCTAAGTGCCACCGCCATCATGATGGTCCCTACGGTACTCCATGTAACAAGTGCCAGAGGTATGGGCATCTGGCCAAAGACTGCAGGTCCACCAGTACCAATACCAACAACACCAACACCAGCTCCAGCCAACCAAAAGCCTGTTTTGAGTGTGGCAACACTGGGCACTTCAGGAATGACTGCCCAAAGCTGAAGAACAAGGGCAACAACAACAACCCAAGAGGTGGAGCCTTTGTCCTTAACTCTAGGGAAGCCCGTCAAGACCCGAATGTGGTCTCGGGTACGTTCCTCATCAACAACCTATCTGCTTCTGTTCTATTTGATACTGGTGCTGATAGGAGCTTTATATCTGATGAATTTAGTTCCTTACTTGACATCACCCCTGTTGCCTTAGAAGCTAAGTATATTGTAGAACTAGCTAATGGCAAACTTATTGAAGCCGATAGTGTGATACCTAATTGCACTTTAAAACTAGCCGATGAACTTTTCACCATTGATCTTATACCTGTCGAGATCGGTAGTTTTGACATCATTGTTGGAATGGATTGGTTATCCAAACACCGAGCCAAGATCGTCTGCTTTGATAAAATTGTTCGTATTCCTCTCGTCACCAGTGGTACTTTAATCATACAAGGGGAGACCGGTGGGACGAGACTAATTATCATATCATGTATGAAAACCCGAAAGTATTTGAGAAAAGGGTACCAGGCAATCCTCGCACATGTAATGGAAAAAAGTCGGAGGAGAAGCGACTTGAGGATGTGCCTATTGTCCGAGACTTTTCGGAAGTCTTTCCCGAAGAACTGCCTAGTCTTCCATCAACAAGACAGGTCGAGTTCTCTATCGATCTTGTGCCCAGTGCAGCACCCGTGGCACGAGCTCCTTATCGGTTAGCCCCATCCGAACTTCAGGGGTTGTCTACTCAATTACAAGAACTCCTGGACAAAGGATTCATTAGACCGAGTACTTCACTTTGGGGAGCTCCAGTCTTGTTCATCAAAAAGAAGGACGATTCTTTCCGCATGTGCATCGACTACAGAGAACTGAACAAGTTAACTGTCAAGAACCGTTATCCTCTCCCCCGCATTGATGTCCTATTTAACCAACTTCAGGGATCGAGTTTTTATTCAAAGATCGATCTACGGTCGGGTTATCATCAACTCCGAGTTCGTGACTCAGATATCCCGAAAACAGCTTTCCGAACTCGCTACGGGCATTATGAGTTTCAAGTAATGCCATTCGGTTTAACAAACGCACCGGCTGTATTCATGGACCTTATGAACCGAGTATGCAAACCATATCTCGACAAGTTTGTCATTGTATTCATTGATGACATCTTGATCTATTCGCACAATGAGCAAGAACATGCGCAACATCTCAAAACCATCCTAGAGCTACTTAAGCACGAGGAGTTATATGCTAAATTCTCCAAGTGTGAGTTCTGGATGCAAACCGTTACATTCCTTGGACATGTAATTGACAGTCAAGGAATTCATGTTGATCCATCTAAAATCGAGGCTATCAAAAATTGGCAATCGCCAATAACTCCAACCGAAGTACGGCAGTTTTTGGGACTGGTCGGGTACTATCGGCGTTTCATTGAAAATTTCTCAAAAATAGCCCAACCACTCACCACACTGACTCAGAAGGAAAAGAAGTTCGACTGGACTGATAGACAAGAGTCAGCATTTCAGCTACTTAAACAGAAGCTTTGCAGCACACCTATCTTATCATTACCCGAAGGCAACGATGACTTCGTGGTATACTGCGTGTTGATGCAACGAGACAAGGTCATTGCCTACGCCTCCCGACAGCTCAAAATTCACGAAAAGAATTACACCACCCATGACCTCGAATTGGGTGCCGTAGTGTTTGCACTCAAAATATGGAGACACTATTTGTACGACACTAAATGTACAATCTTCACGGATCATAAAAGTCTCCAGCACATCTTCGACCAAAAGGATCTCAACATGAGGCAACGTCGATGGGTCGAGTTGCTTACCGATTATGATTGCGAGATCCGTTATCATCCAGGCAAGGCAAATGTTGTTGCTAATGCCCTCAGTCGAAAGGAACGTGTAAAACCACTTCGAGTTCGAGCCCTCAGTATGACAATTCATAATGATCTTATCATTCAAATCATCACCGCTCAACTCGAAGCCCTCAAACCTGACACATCAAAAACGAGTCCTTGCGTGGCATGGACCAACAATTTAAAACCAAACCTACTGGGGCTAAATACTTCTCTAACCAAATCTGGTTGCCTAGTTTTGGGAACCTACGAGACTTGGTGATGGACGAAGCTCACAAGTCCAAGTACTCCATACATCCTGGATCTGACAAGATGTATCATGGCATCAAAGAGTTGTATTGGTGGCCAAACATGAAAGTTGACATCACCACATATGTCGGCAAATGCCTCACTTGCTCTAAAGTCAAAGCAGAATATCAGAAACCTTCCAGCTAGCTACAACAACCAGAAATCACTCAGTGGAAATGGGTGCAGATCTCCATGGATTTCATCACAAAACTCCCGAAAACATTGAGCGGTTACGATTGGATAAATCGTAAAACTTGTAACTATTACATTTGGCATCTTAATATATTATGTTCTGTTGTAATCATAAGCTCTGATACGTATGCATGCTTTGTTATTGTGGCACCCCCGTACTCAAACTAAATGCTTCCGCTAATCTAAATCAACGAATTTGGGGGTGTTACAGATTGGTATCAGAGCCATTGGTTATAGCGAACTAGGAAACTTTAGGTGACTTAGAGACCTAGAGACCTAGACTATAGCCTTGGCTAGAACGCACATGCATACACACATTTGCATACGATAAAACCATTGTCACGACATCTCGACACGCGTAAAACTATCTATTGAATCTTATCACATCCGAATTGTTCGCCCTCATTTGACCTCATATGAACCTGATCGTGTTAAACGATTGATGAAAAGAAGTATGTATTTAGCATCATATAATGACGCCTGGCCAACGTGATTATATTATACTAAGTACATATGGGTGTTTCATAATCGTGAGATATGTGATGGGGATCTTGTCATTTCTTCTCAAATATTCGATAACTAAAACTATGTGAAACTTTATTCTTCACATCTTTTCATTGGCATTGACTTCTGCATTTCATTACTCGCAGAACGTCAGCATGCCGCCTAAACAAAGAAAGACCCGCAACAGTCGCCAAACAAACACACCTCCTGTCGTCGAAACAACCGAACAAATCATTGAACGCCGTGTGGCTGAAGCTATTGCTCAGTACGAGGCCAGCCGAAATCGAGACAACGTGGCAAACAACAGTGGAGCCACACCAGTTAACAGCGAAACACCAACGAATACCCAGCAGGGGTGTTCATACAAAACATTTCAAGCCTGCAAACCGAGTACCTTCACCGGGACTGAAGGGGCCATTGGCCTAGTCCACTGGATTGAGAAAACGGAGTCAGTGATTGACATCAGCGACTGCGCCGCTGACAAAATAGTGAAATACGCCACCTGTACCCTAGCTGACAAAGCGTTAACTTGGTGGAACGCTCAGATACAGATCCTGGCCGTACAACCGCTTACTCCATCACCTGGGAAACCCTGAAGCGAATGATGATGGAAGAGTTTTGCTCTCAGAGTGAGCAACAGAAACTGGAAACCGAGCTATGGAACATACATATGATCGGCGCTGACATTACTGGCTACACCACTAGGTTTCAGGAGCTTGCACGTCTTTTGCCCCACATGGTAACGTCGGAGAAGAAACGCATCGAGCGTTACAACAAGGGCTTGGCCCCACAAATCAGAGGCATGGTGATGTCCTCCAAACCAGCTACCTTTAGGAGTGCAGTGGATCTGGCTCAAAGCTTAACCGACGACGCCATTCTGATCGGCACTTTAAAAGCTACCTCGGGGAAAACTGAACCTACCCGTACTGATGCGGGTGACTCGGGGAACAATAAGCGGAAATGGAACAACGAGGGCAATGACCGCCAGGGTCAACAAAACAGGAACCCGGGAAACGCCCGAGCCTACGCAGCAATCACCAACCCTGGACCCAAAACCTATCTTGGCAACAAACCGAAATGTGACAAGTGCGGGAAGCACCACACAGGCGAATGCGCCTTCTGTCAAGACTGCAGAAACTGGGGTCATTTGGCCCAAAACTGTAAAACCAACCCTCTTCCTCGAACAAATGCGTGCTTCGAGTGCGGTGAATCCGGACACTGTCGAAACCAATGTCCAAAACTGAACAACAACCAGAACAATTCCGGGAACAACAACAACCGCATCGTAACCATCCCACCGGGTCGTAGCCGCGCATACATCCTCCGGGCTCCGAAAACAGTTGCGGACCTCGGCTAACATGGTATGTCTTAACAGCTGTCGCTACGATTTAACATTTCTTTTATTCGGATACCGATTCAAACATAAAGCTTGGTAAACTTTGACCACGAAACGAAACACACAACTTATTGAACTATGCCGCGAGCATACCCAAACCGATTGAACTTTTATGGCAACAAATGAGCGCCACGCAAACTATTATTATTGTTAACAACATGACTTTTCGGAGAACATATGCCGCGGGCGATCCGACTTGACTTTTAAATCTCGGGACGAGATTTCTCTAACATGGGGAGAATGTGACACCCCGCAAATTTAAACGTAATCATTAACGCTAAACATATTCACTTTAGGCTAATTCCTTACTTTGAGTGAATTCACAACACATTTTAGAGGTAAGTCTAGCAAAGCCCAACTAGTTAATACGCGTAGTATTACATTTCGTAATCTATTGTAATTAGGTACTTAAACGATTGGAACAAACGCGACGAAAATATAAGACGGTTGGTGAACAAATTTATTTAATAAAACGAGAGTTATTAAATAACGACAACTTTTAATAAATATTATGTCGTTAATATTTACAAGTATTTCGCAACGAATAACGTTTATATCGTACAAATTTAAAATAAAATAAGGTTTGGAATATTATAACTTAATTAAAATTTTCTTATAAAATATCTCAATTAAAATTTTATTCAAATACGTAATTAAAAATTCATCATTTAAAACATTTTAATATTTAACGATCGGGTAAACAAACACAGGTTAAATACCACAAATTTGGGATAAACATCCCCTCCCTTTTGGCTCCAAAATGCAGCCCCAAACCCCCACCCCACTCTCATTCCCTTTCATTTTTCATTTTCACCAAAACTCACAACTCTCTCATTCCTCTCTCTAAAAACCCTCTTTCTCTCTCTAGAATCTCATCAAAAATCACCAAATCATCACCACTTTCTACTTATTTTCGGATTAATAGTAACAACAAAGCTCATCATCATCAACATCACAAGGATTTAAGCTCAAGATCTCCATTTTCACCATCTTCATCTTCATCCACCTAATTTTCGGATTAACCACTTTTTGGGTAAGAAAACACTGAACTTTTCACTTTTACTTCATTATAATAGCTTACAATCATGTTACAAGTCATTATATGAAAGATCTAAGCGTTTTTGGGTTAAAAATCTCGATTTTCGGATGAACATACCGTAACGTCGCATTAGTCCCAGGAGATTTGCGACGTCCCACGCGACGTCCCACACAACGTCCCATACGACGTCCCACGCGACGTCCCACACAACGTCCCATACGACGTCCCACGCGACGTCCCACACAACGTCCCATACAACGTCCCATGCGACGTCCCACACAACGTCCCATATGACGTCCCACGCGACGTCCCACACAACGTCCCATACGACGTCCCACGCGACATCCCACACAACGTCCCATATGACGTCCCACACAACGTCGCAAGTTTCAGAACCTTATAACAATACTTTGAGATACTTTTACAAAATCATCACCAACGAGTCGTACGAATTTACAAATAAACGATCTTTCATGGACGAACGAGTAACATGGTCTGGTTGTTATGCAACCACTTATACGGCTATTTCTTATATTTAGGACCTTAGGGACTTTACCCGGACTACGCTTTGCTAGCACTCGCACTTTCACTTAACTCAACAGGTGAGTTCACAGCCCCTACTTTTACTGATTTAACTACTTTTGAACAGGGGTGGAAAACATAGTCAACTGTTTTATTAATTGCCTTAACTGCTTTTATTACATGATTGCATACGTGTTTACTCGAATTATTAGAGTACTTTGAACTACTGAACTGTTGTGCAATTACTGTTTATGAAATAACATTTTCATACTATAAACTAAACAAACATGATAAACTAATTGACAAAAGTGTTTTACTAGACCGGAGAACAACCGGTAAACTGTTTTATTCGACCGGAGAACGACCGGTACTTTTTATGGAAATGCTGGAGAACGACCAGCTACGTATTTTAGTGCCAGAGAACGACTGGCCAAGTGGACGGGAGAACGACCCGTGCGTATTTGGACCGGAGAACGACCGGTGCGTATTTCGCTGGAGAACGACCAGCAGTGTTTGGACGGGAGAACGACCCGTGCGTCTTGGATGGGAGAACGACCCATGCGTAACTAGACCGGAGAACGACCGGTAAAACTGTTTTTATTGGACAGGAGAACGACCCGTGCGTATTTGGCCGGAGAACAACCGGTACTGTTTGTAAACGCTGGAGAACAACCAGCAACGTGTTTTAAACTGTGCTTTGGGTAACATCCCACGTAACTGTATTTTGGGTAACATCCCACGTAAACGTAAGCTTTGGGGCGAACAACCCACTAAACTTATACTTTGGTTAACATTCCACAAAACATTACTTGACTGTTATGGCAATAACTATTTGTGAATGTATTTGGTTTAACAACGGTGCTTACAAACTTGATTCAACGATTGCAAACATAAAAACCTGTGAATTCACTCAACTTAGTTGTTGACTTTTACTATGTTTTTCAGGGAATTAGCAGCACGTAAGATCCGCCCGCCCATGGAACTCTAGGCGACCCGTGAAGCTTTAGGATGCCAACTTTTTGACAACTGGATTTCTTTTGTATAACTAAAGTTGTTTTAGTCATATTTACGAAATCTACTTTTGTAAACTTGATAACTTTTTATAACTTACGATTGGATAAATCGTAAAACTTGTAACTATTACATTTGGCATCTTAATATATTATGTTCTGTTGTAATCATAAGCTCTGATACGTATGCATGCTTTGTTATTGTGGCACCCCCGTACTCAAACTAAATGCTTCCGCTAATCTAAATCAACGAATTTGGGGGTGTTACAGAGACCAAACCCATACCTACTCCCATTCAGGAAGTTCGAGTCCCCTTCCCACATCGTATCGGAAAAAGATATAACGCTAAATCTTTCAAACTCGACGGAATATTCTTAGACACCGTGTCTAGAATCCCTTGCGGCTCCAAGTACATTCGACGCATGCTGGTTACTAAGGAAAAGGTACCCGAAGTACCTAAAATCTCTCTCAACGCTGAATGCTCTGCCGTCATTCAGAATTTCCTTCCGGAAAAACTAGGAGACACGGGCCGATTCACCTTGCCCTGCTCTATCAATCACTCTGGCATGATCCGTTGCTTGGCCGATCTCGGAGCGAGCATCAACCTCATGCCCTACTCACTCTACTCCAGACTTGAATTAGGACCACTGCAACCCACTGGGATGAGCGTCCAGCTTGCCGATCAAACAATCCGATATCGTAGAGGCATAGCTGAGAACGTCATGGTAAAGGTGGATAGGTTCTATTTCCCAACTGACTTCGTAGTGATGGATATTCAGGAAGACATTAACATACCCATTATCCTAGGAAGGCCTTTTATGAATACTGCTCGTGCTATTATTGATGTTTACTCGCAGACTATCAGCCTCAGAGCACATGGACAAACTGTTGCATTCGGAATCAATCAGGCTGATGAGCTTCTCGCGGAGAAATCGGAGATATACGCCATCTCTATGGGCAGGATCACTTCGGACGATGACACTTCTGATTCAGAACCATCATGTACTTACGTACCATATGAGCACACTTGCCTCATATCATCAACAGAAGAGTCAGAGTCAGAAGAAGAGAGTGAAGATTCCGAGCCAGATAAGTCAGAACCGGAAGAAATGGAGGAAGAAGAAACTGAACCCGAACAAGAAGAAATGGAGGAATCCGAAGAAGAAATGGAGGAAGACCCTGAAGAAGAAGAGGAGGACTTATACCAATCCACCCCACCGCATCACTGCTTACCTGATTCTCACTATTCGACAGAAGAAATCATGCAGATCGAGAACACTATTCCCTTGTTGGATAATGAATCAGATGATGACCCACCTACTAATGAACCATATGATGCAGGATTCGGCATAACTATGGAAAGGCTTATAGCCTCTGTCATGGACCCCTCTAAGCCTCTTATCTCGCCTCGACTCGAAGCTCTGTTAAACATCAAGAAAACCATTGCGTTAGCAAAACAACACCCAGAGCTTAGAGACAAACTCCTGATGAAGATCTCAGCTTACAAAGCTTCCCGATTACCGGAGTTGCATTCAAGTGAGCCTTCCCGAAGGATTCAAACCTTCGACGCATCTGCGCCACGAACCCTGTTCGAATTTGGAGGCACCTCTGAATCCAGCCAAGGTACTGATTCTCAGGAGGAGAGAGACATAGAGATGCACTCTTCACAACCGATATCTCAAATCACCGATGACACCCAGCCACCATCTGATCATGTTGAGTTCCCTGATTCCCAGGCTAGGGATTCTCCATTCATAGAAAGTGACGTGGATGATGTCGTCTACGCTGACATTCCAATAGATATCCGGTCTATCAATCTTCCTAATCGGGGTAATTTGGACATCAAGTTAAACAAACAATTTCAATGGTAGTCTTTCTAGATACCGGTACAATTAATAACAATTCAAGTGTCGTGGACACATTCAAGTTTCAAGACTTTGGACACCAATTCACAGCTAATTACTTCAAGTTTATTAAATTAAACACTTTAAGACTCAGGTGAGTTTCATGGCCCCATTTTCACTACTTTTACCAGGGGTGTGATATTACTACTTCATTTTGTTTTACAAGTAGAACGCAAGTGCCAATCTTCAAATACTACATGAGTTTCAAGCTAATCAATTAAAGTCCTCTATAGCATAGTCTCTAATATTTTAGCGTGAATGTTAGTATATGTTATCATATGGGATTGACAATCCTCATCCGGGTTAGCACGCACTAACCGGTCACACGGATGTATTAGCATTTGGGAAGACGAGTGTAGATTAGACACTCGTAGGAGGCATTTCAAGTTAGGTTTCCTTAATTGGGCCTGACAAATCAAGTTAAGCTCAGACTATGTGCTCATGGATTGTATAACTTTTATTTTGCTTAATTGCATTTTAAATTCAATATAAATCTTGCGGTTCTTACAACTATACATTGACATACAAACCTGTGAGCTCACCAGCGTTTTCGCTGACCCATTTTAGTATATATCACAGGTACCCAGCAGTAGGTGGACTGCACAGGCAGGGACTATTAGCTCGAGTCAGCATACATACAACTAGAGATTTGATTGCATTATTATATTTTGTAAAAAGTAATTATGCCATGTAATCTCTCAATTTCAGGAGCCGAGCTAATGTAAACTTATTTTGATGTAAACGTTTATTCTATTAATACAAGTTTAAAACGATGCATATAGTGGTCGTTCATTATATCTTATGTGCTTTGTATATTGATTAGTGAAACCCAAATCGAGCTTCCGCAAATCATCAAATTTGGGGGTGTCACACCTATCTTTTCAGAAGAGATTCCAAACATCGTTGAAATCATTTCTGGCCACTTTCTGAGGATCTATCCACGCAATCCCAGGGTTCCACTTCTGAGCACTTCCGACCCTGGAGATTCCAGCACCAACTAGACCAAAGGAAGGCAAATTAAGTCAGGCTCTCGACTCTAAAAGCAGCGCTTCTCGGGAGGCAACCCGTGAAATAAAGTCAGGCTCTCGACTTTAAAAGCAGCGCTTCTTGGGAGGCAACCCATGGAATAATCGTAGAAAGAAAGAGAATCTGAGAAATGAAGTAGATCTCCGACTATCCTTCACACTTGGATAAACCCAACTGTTATACTAAACATCTTCTAAATACAACTCATTTTGCAAATAAACCACTGTTCTCGGATGAATAGGAAAATCATCTTGTGTTTCGAGCATTTGAGATACTTGCATACTACTTTTATGCATTATGCTCGAACTCGTTTAAAAACACATGATTTATAAAACCGGTTTGTATTAGAAAACATCTTTCAGAATCTGAGACAGTGATTTCTTTTCATTTGCAAAAACAAAACTGAGTTTGAAAAAAGGGTACATCCAACGTGTTCACACTTAAGAGATCTCTTCATAAGGATGAAATTGAGATGATGAGATGGAAATAAGCAAGTCGCTTAAAGCCGAGCCGATCCTCATGAAGAACTCAGAAGAAGATCTTGGCCACATCTCCTTCTGTAAAATTCAGAAACTCAGCTCCTATGCAACTTACTATCTGGGGAGTATCTGATCCTTTCCTCTTTTATCTGTTTTATTATGATTCATGTTTATTTGTTTTGTTAGTGTGATAATAAAATTAGTCTATACTCTATCCTAAACTTATCACTAAGTGTAGGATTCCAGCTCAAAACAAAACACTTAAGAAACATTTTCTTACATGTTCAAACTCTAAGTGTGGGATTTTTCAATCTCAACTCAAGAGAACATTAGGGACAATGTTCCTCTAAGTGTTGGATAGCAGGTATAGAATACCTTAGTTTGTTTTTATGATTTTAGTTCAAAATAGTTAACACATAAAATGTTCCTCTAAAAGTTTTTCAAAATTTTTCAATTTTCAAAAAGAAAAACGAGTTTAATCCCCCGATTAACTCTGAATTTTTGAGTTTTGATGTTTTTGAGAGAAGTCATTTTCAAAATATGAATAAGTTGTTTTAAAATCTAAGGAAAATAAGTTAATAATTGCTTAAGCAAGAAATGATAATCTAATAAGAACATGACTAGGCACATACAACCCATTTGCAGTGAGGACTTGAGCCTTAAAAGCATTCAATTTTAATGCTACATTGTTCATTTCTTGTGTGTGCCGATGCATGTATATCTGAATTAGAACTTGCTCTTAACATACGCTTCGAGACCACATTAGTGAGTACCATATGCGGTATAGGTGCAATTAGATGACCTTGACATTCCTTAGGATTTAACCCACTTTTTAGCCTTCTCTTTCAAGCCCAAAACCCTTTCCGATGCTTATTTTTAGTATCGATGATCCACTTAGTAAACCCTGTTGAGCCTAAACCTTTTCGTTTCATAAACCCACATGTTTAAACCCCTACCTTCCCAAATACTTCCAAAAACTTATCCTAGAATTTCTGAGGTTATGAAAATCGCTTTTTAGAAACATCCCTTCAAATTGTCTTTCTCTCTCGTGTTCTCCGAAAAAGAAATATCCTTGGTGTGAAAAATTGACACCATGAAAAGACTCGAAGAAGAAAGATGAGAAGAAGGATTGCTGCATTTAATAATCCTTGAAAGTTCTCTGGCAAAGAAGTTCTGAAAGAAAAAGAAAAAGAGAAAATTAGAAAAAAGAAAATAGAAAAAAATAAAAGAAAATAAAGCTAGTACTTCGAAGTATCGCCCTAAAAGAAGAAGATCCGATAGAAGACAAAAGCTACTTTACTTTCATCCGTTTCTAAATTAAGTGTTTCGTGACCTTAGGAGTCCTAAGATGAGAAACACCCTTACACCCAAAATTTCCACTATCCATACCCCTTAACCCTCATGAACATTACAACCCCTGAATGTCTTGGGATAATTAGCATCGTTCTCACCTAAGTGGTGGAGATCCGATTCTCGATCAAGCTTATGACGATGAGTATTGCATGACTGGCTAATTGAGCGATTTCTTTGTTTAGAATATTAGGAAACCCGAAACACTCTTGAGTGAATTGAGTGGCCACTTTAGTGAGATCGCATGGTCATGTATACTCCAAGATCACGAGATTTGGAAGTATGTTTAAAGAGCGTCATTACTTGTTTATGAAATGATTATCTTATCTTTCCTGATGTTTTTAGAGCAAATATATGAATATGAGAAAATGATGACTTTTAGAAATGTTCTGACTCACCCCAAAACCAGTTTTTAAATATCTTTTTCACGAGGCATGGATACACTGCTTGAGGACAAGCAACGTCTAAGTGTGGGATATTTGATGTGACCTAAAAAGTCATGTTTTTAGGCACATTATTCTTCACTTATTGGACTCATATTTGGTGAAATCATCTTAAAACATCTATTATTTACTTAAAATCACCAAAGTGGTTCAATTATAGGCATTGCTGTTAAAATCACCAAAAACATCCGTTTATCACGCAAAACAAGGCAAATAATGTCACCTTAAATATTCCCTTCTTAATTTACTTATTGAATTAGATCTTAATTCATATTTTATGATTCCATAGGGAAATCCAAGACCGGAGGTGAAAGAATCAGAAGAACCGGACGAAAGACGGAGAAGATACACAGTCTAAAAGCTCGCCGATCGTCATCCGGAACACGCAAAAGTCAAACACTTCCAAATTTGACAAACTCAGAGTCATTAGAAGCGTAACGGAAAAACGAAGCCAACGGCGCAAGAATCAAGCAAATCGGTGCCCAAACGAAGAAGATACGGACGAACCAAGCAACCGAGAAGTCAGCGGAGGCCAAACGAACCACCAACCCCCCCTGGGCACCTAGGACCCGTATACGGTACCCTAGGTTCCGTATACGGCCCTATGGGTGCCGTATACGGGGGTGTTTGCCTTGTGAGGTGCCGTTTGACCCCCCTTGTCCACTTGTCCTGTATGCTGCTTTGATGCTTGTATTTGATGCTTCAAGACTTGTACCAAGGCTTTCACCCTCTCCCTATAAATACTAACCTCCATTTCTCATTTTCACACACCTCTCATCTCATTTCTCTTATTTCTCTCTGTAGAATTAGGTTAGCATTCTCTCTCTAGCACTACTCTTAGGAGTTAGAGGAGAATTAGTAGGTAATTAGCATCCTCTCTCTAGCACTACTCTTAGGAGTTAGAGGAGGATTAGTAGGGTAGCTTTTGTAATAGAGTTGGAATTCTTGGAGGATCTCCTTTGTAATATTGTTCAGGATATTTTGGAGCTCTGTCTGTGTAATCTTTCAGCTACTATTCAATCTACGCATTACTTTCGGTTATTTCTATCCTTATCTTTCATAATGTTGCATGCTATTATTATGTTTGATTTAGGATACATTGCCATGATTAATGAGTAGATTAGCTATTGTGTTTGTTATGATGTAGTTAGCTTGTTAATACTTTGGGTGATGCTACTTTAAATACAATTGGGATAACATCGTTATGAAACAACGGAGGTAACGTTATACGGCTTTCATTTGTATAGTGCCGGAAACATCACGAATGTGTGTAGTACGGAACGTGGAAGCTATGAAAGTCGTAGGCACAATCCGTTGTGGAATAATGATCCCAATTGTTAAGTATTGAAAACCGGTGTACTGTTAACTATACATTTATGATTTTAAACTAAACTAACGCCTTTCCTCCAATAAACGTGGTTAGAATCTTTATGCCAAGGACTCGCGACCCTTAGTCAAACGGTCACTACCTATCTATGTTTTCTTAAAATAACATGGTCTGATTTTGAAGGAATGGAAATACTGTCTACCTATCGTATAGTACACTGTGAATTAATCAGGGATTTATTGGTTTGGGATTATAAAGTGAACGGGTTGTTTAGCTATCATAGATGGTTTTACTATAATACATGCTTAGATATATTGAGTTCAGATGGCTGTAAAGTATGTAGCCTAGTTAAAGCCCTAATACGACTGAGTATCCGGTTTAACGTTGGAAACACCTATGGTGGAATACAAACACGTACAAATTACGGAAAGGTCGAAGGCTGCATATTGTGTTACATCCTAGCATAGTCTGTGATCCAGGAAAGACCGTAATACGGGTGAATACACTATGTAACTGTGGAAAACTCTGTGGGTTGAAGACTGTATCACAGCCGAATAACTCTGAACTCAATCACAACCATTAATGTATTTGTTAATCAGTCACCACCTGTCTTAAATCTTAAATGTCTTGCCTAGCTTAGATATCTTTGTCTGTGTTAAGAAAGATCAGTGGATAAATTACGGACTGTCGCCTTATTCCTGCACCCCATCTGGAGGGTCACTTGGTCTCATCATAAGAGATGGTGAGGGGGGTTTCAAGACAGTCCGATCTGATCAGAATCTTGACAGCCTAGTACTCAGTGACATACTGATCGGTTTATCTGATCAGTAGGGTACTAGTGTTTACAGCACAAGGTATCTACGTGAACACAAGACATAAATCTTAAAAGACGTTTTCAAATATAAAACCCCAATACAGCATCACCCCACGTAAAAGCTAACGAAGTCATAACAAACACAAGTCCTCTTATACTGATTCAACCTACCGCTTTTATTTACTGCTTTAATTAGTTTTAATTTCAATTACGGACCTAAGTATAAAACCCCCACTCAAAAGCTATTTTCAAACCATCGCTAATTTGAACTTTCGTCTTGACAAGTCGTTTCACAATACGGTTAACTCTTTAGAACGACCCTAGGTCATACATCAGCTATACAGCTCTAGTAGAACTTAGGTCCCCAGCTAAATATAAATTTTAAAACTTCCACCGACGTGCTGCTGCCAGTTGTGAAAATGACTGTGACTGCTGGCAGCGCGTCATTCAACACAACACGAGTTTGGGAGAAACAAAATAACATGAAACCGAGACCCGGATGGGTCGGCCCAGACCCGCGGACCCAACCCGAACCGACCCACCCCTTTTCTCCTCTTTTTACCTCATTTTCTTCTTCATTTTTAAACACACACATACACCAACATCCTCTCATTTCTCTCTCTCTACATCTCAATCTCTCTCTCACTACAACATCATGGCGGCAACAGCCACCACCACCACCAAAATCGTTCTTTAACATCATCAAGAACAAGCAAAAAAATCATCATCATCTTATCTCATTTTTAATTTTGGATTCGTCACTTTTGGTAAGGAATCCTTACTTCCTTGTTAATTTCGCTTGAAATCGTATGCATCTACCTATTTAGGAACCACTTAGCAAGTTTATGCCCAAAAACCCCACTGAAAATGCTTTAAAAAACAAAACCCACCACAAATCTCGCATCAGTTCGTCGTGCAAACTGAGATGAACTCAGTTCGCCAAACCTTATCCGGAGAAGATAAGATCTGCGAACCGAGCTGGCCTGCGAACCGAGCTGGCCTGCGAACTGAGCTGGCCTGCGAACTAAACTGGCTTGCGAGCCGAACCACTTGCGAACTGAGTTGCGAGCTAACCTTGCGAGTCGAGACCGCGAGTCGAGACTTGCGAGCTGAGTTGCGAACTAAATTTTCCTGCAAGCTGAGACTTACGAATTTAAATTTCAGATACGTCTTTCACCAAAGCAGTGTAGTAGAAATAAATTTTTTCCAAACTGACCTGGCAGCTCGACCCCAGCCAGGGGCTCTGCCCCTTGGACCCCGCCAAGGGTTGCCACCCCTTGGACCCCGCTACCAGGGGCGCTGCCCCCGGACCCCCGTACACGGTTTCCAAACCTGAACGACGAATGAATATTTACACAACTCGCTTAGACAAACTGATTTGTCTCCTACTTATATGACCTCACATGTTTAGGACACTAGGAGGTTACCCATCGGACGACGCGCGTATCGTAGGATCGCTAGCTCCTCAGGTGAGTTCATAGCCCCACCTTTCAAACTGTTTTACTGATTTCGGGGTGAGACGTATGCTCTTGTTTTACTCGCTTTTCATTGTTTGTAGATTTAAACAAAACAAATAACCGACTTTCATGGTAAACATGTTATATTTTAACATCAATGGGTTTTTCCTAAAATACTTAAAGGTATTAAGTATTCCGAGTTTAGGAAACATATAGACTTGAACACGTACACCTCTCTAGAGACTATTGGCCTCTTGACACCTATGCTCCACAATTACTAGGTCTATACTAGCATTTGAGTAAACAGTGCCAAGGGGCACCAACATTGTGACAACTCTCCAAATTAGGTATTAATTAAACGTTAAGCATGTGCATTCTTACGCTAATTTCCTGGTTAAGTTTTAACAAAACTTTTTGATGTGATGTAAGCCTAGCAAGCCCAAATACTTTAAACCAAAAAGTATTACTTAATACGTAGTTATTTATAATTGCGTACAAATATATCGGAATGAACCCGACAAAAATAAATAACAAAAGTTGGTGACTCAAAACAATTAATAATTCAATTATTAATTTCAAGTATTAATATATCTATAACATATAGATAAAACGACTTAGATATACGTTTTATATAAAACATATTATCAAACGAACATAAACAATTTTAAAACATATCCAGAGATCGCAAATCACAAAAATTTCATTTTTACCAATCGTTTAAAAGTATTTAGAACATTACCTCAAAATATGAAATCATAATTTGACTGAAATTTGGCGCCTAATTAACTGCGCGCAG